>CM053568.1:19844416-19913860 GCA_028646485.1 Cryptoprocta ferox | reverse complement strand
GAAGCGGGTTCAGCGTGTTCGCTTATAAATTATCTTGTCAGGGGACTGGATGCGTTTGGTCGTGTTTGGGACCTGCGCACAGGACGGTGTATCATGTTCCTAGAAGGCCACCTGAAGGAAATCTATGGAATAAATTTCTCCCCCAATGGGTAAAGTATACTCATCGAATGATGGGTGGGAAGGGTTATTGGTCAGAGCGTATCTTTGTTTCTAACTTGGACACTACACCCGATCCACAGCTACCACATTGCGACCGGCAGCGGGGACAACACCTGCAAAGTGTGGGACCTTCGGCAGCGGCGCTGTGTCTACACCATCCCCGCCCATCAGAACTTAGTGACCGGTGTCAAGTTTGAGCGTAAGTTTTCCTCCTGGTTTGCCCGTTCACGGGACAGACAGACTGTGCTTCACGGAATGCAGGCTGGGCTCTGGCTTTGCTTGGAAGTGGACCCGGAGAACATTTGGCCTCTGGTGAAGAAGGGGCACGTTCTAATTTCCATCCCCCTAGCACAGTTTCAGACAGAGTCTGTGGCACAGCTTGCTTTTGTTTCAGGAAGTCCAGAAGACTTCCATAAATGCTTTGAGTCGTTCTTTTTTTCCATGAAAGTTGTAAGTACTCAATCCTTAATATTACTGTGAACAGATTGTCAGGGAAAGAGCCAGAAGAACTTAATAATGTTATCTGTTTCCCTGAGTCTGCCTGGAGTCCCTTTTTCCTGGAGGCCTGATAGGAACGTAGATGAGAACGTTGGGCTTTTCCAAATGGGGAAATACCTTCCCTTTCAAAATCTCATATTCTAGTGGATTTTTGTGCTTTTATTTTCTTTGCTCTTTTGATACGGGAATTCCTCAAGCAGCCCCCCTTCTTTTCCCTTAAAGCTATCCATGGGAATTTCTTGCTCACTGGCGCTTATGACAACACAGCCAAGATCTGGACCCACCCAGGCTGGTCCCCACTGAAGACTCTGGCCGGCCATGAAGGCAAAGTGATGGGCCTAGACATTTCTTCCGACGGGCAGCTCATAGCCACTTGCTCGTACGACAGGACCTTCAAGCTCTGGATGGCTGAATAGGCAGGACGGTGGAGAAAGGACTGTAACCTCAAGCTCTCCCTTAAGAACCATTTTCAAAGAAAGGAATTGATATGTCTTGTCATGTCTTGTCCTACCGTGTTTTTTGCCCATTGCCATGTATAGAGCCTCGAAAGAATTGGATTCCAGGTCACTCTCCACGCCAGAACCCGTTTCATAGTTGAAATTTTAATTCTCATCTTCAAGCCCTGCCACGGACTGTGTAGACATTGTTTTTATTAATCTTTTGTTTGAATGCCTCATTGCCTCCTTCACAGCACCCGGGATCGTGACTGCCTCCGTTTTTAATTTTGGAACTTGGCTTTCCGTTACATGGTACAGGCTTCAGGACTACATGTGACCCACAGAGCAAGGCGGCTGCACTGTAGTCCGGAAGCCATCATGTGAAGAGGCACTTCGCACCGCAAGCTGCTTAACCGATGCCTGATGGCGTGGGGACCTTTCCTCTGCCTCGAGGAGGGAGGCGAAGAGGTGGACCACAGCTGTGCTCAGGGCGATGCAGCAAAGAAGATTTCTACCTCTTCCTGTTGAGTTCGCTTGGAACGCTGACTGCTTCGGGAAGCTCAGAACTGAACATTTACCCCCTCAGAAACTGCCCTCCATTCTGCTCCGAAGTTTGGCGTCCTTCGTGTTACCGCAAAGCTAGGCCATCGTGTCCACATGCAGTGAGAGTGTTAGTACGCAAACGTGAAGTCCGTGTTGTGCCACCTCCTTTGTGTTGGTTATTTAGAGGACGCACCCTTCGTGTCAAAGTTACTGGAAAAAACCCCTAATGGGGGTTCCTGAACATAAACTTTTTTTTGTTTTTCTTTATTACACACTTGCTACCGAGTAGAATCCTATTATAAAAACTGACCTTTAAAAACTTATTTTGTATAGTTAAGCATTTTCTGAATCGCAGCCATTGGTCCATAGAAGTTCCCCCCCTCCTTTTTTAATTTGAGATATTACAGACGATATTAAATACAGCTTATTCCAGTTTCAGTCTCCTTACAGTTGTTTTGTAGAGACTGTTGCACGGTGGGCCAGACTAGCAGTGAGGTGTGTCTGGACTCTGTCATTCGTGCTCATGGGTCATGCAGCAGTTACCTCCAGCCCTTCCCCCCCCGAGATGTGCAGCCGCCGAGGCTGTGTGTTGGGAGAGTACGCAGTCCGTCCTCACAATAACACAGGAATTTGGAAGAAGAAAGGAATGTATATAGAGAATCTGAGAGGGGCTCATATGATGGCTTTTCCTTAAAGGTTGAAAACCCTTTCCTTTGCTGTTCCAGAAAGTTTGGCAGTGGGTTTGTCTACCTCTGACAAACTGTGAGTGTGTGGTCATATAGCTAAATATTCTATTTCATCTCATTTTAATTATAACCAAATAGTTGCATCTTTTGAGTATCTGTTAAGCTTCTGAATTACCAGCTCTACCCCCTGTTGGGCACTAGGCATTTCACTATTATTGAAGTATTGTTAATGGGCTCCATTTCTTCACAGTTGGCCATGAAAAATAATTCTTTGTGACTACTTTTGTGGTATGCATGCATGCACTAATAATGAACGTTAGTGTATTAGCGTGCAATTTGGATATAGTGAGTTAACAAAGGTTTTGTTTTTCAGATTTAAATTTTACTATCCGTTCCATTAAACCTTTTTTTTTTTTTTTTTTTTTTTTTTTTGGTTGTTCCAAGAGATTTAGAGGTAGCAGTGGGATGAGCACGTTTTCACGTAAGTCTTTGGGAAAACAGTTACCTCGTGGAATATACATTTCTGCATTGCAAATAATCATCGTAAGGAAGCAGTTAGCTGAGGAGCATAAACCAAATGTAGCATTTTATAATAACGGTGAGGTAAATATCAGAGCCGCCACTTAAAGGACACTTCCTGCCTAGGGACTGTGCCAGGCGTGTTCAGATATCTCATTTAATCCCCGCAGTCGTCTTGAATTATTCTCTTTTGACAGAATTGAAGCTCAGAGAAGTTAAGTAACTTGCTCAAGGTCACCCTGTCAGTGGGTGGTGGAGCCTGGTCTGTCTCCTTTGACCTTATGAGGAAGTTTCATAAGGCTTTACTGAGTATGTTGGCAGCACCAGCTTGACCAAATGACCAGTCCGGCCAGCATGGCCTACTTCCAGTACACTCTGCCGTTTATACCTTCCTTTTGATGAGTCACTGCATCTCTTAGTCTGACTCCATGCCAAAGGGAATTATGATAATTTCACCACTTCTACCTCATGAACTAATCAAGCACCAATAGTGTTACTCCACAGGAAGCTTTGCGTCTTGGGATAGCCTTGTGGTGTGGAACTTTCTTAAGTATTGCAGCAAGTCTTAGCATCCCTGACTTGTGGAGTGCTAAAAGCCAGAAGCACAACCCTTCTGGGACTAGCAAAGATGCTTCCAAACATTTCTGCTTCCCCCAAGGTTAGAACTGCTGAATGTGGAAATAGAAGATGCCCTAATGTTAAGAATACCCTTCCCTACCCAAAAAAAGCTCGAACCTATATTTTTCCTTATGTGGATGGTGTATCAGCCACTCCATGAGCTGCTCCAATTCTACTTTGACCAGAAGGCCTCCACCACTTACTAGCTGGGTGACCTTGAACAAGGCAGCTAACGTTGCGGAACCTCGGTTTCATCTGTAAAATAGGGATGAAGCTTCCTTCACTCGGAGCAGGAAGCTCTAGCGCGGAGGCAGACGTTGCTGGGCTTCCCCCTGCTCCTCTCCCTTTCCTCCTGGCTTGGGGAACACGGGGAGATCATTGCCTAATTTACCTGCCACAAGGTTACGGAGCAAGGACGTGTAAAGAAATGAAGTCAACGGGGAGAGGTGGAGGCCCAGCTTTAGTGTAATTAGCTCTGATGGCGTAGATGGAGAGGTAGGTGCTAGTCCCCTGGCGGGACCCGTGATGCTTTTCCCATTTTGTAATGGAGAAATTTCACCTTGGCCCTTAGCACCATTCGGTTTTACTGAACACGAAATAACAGGTCTTGGCTGTTTTGGAATACCTTGCACGTAAAAATCCCTGAAGAATTTATAGAAGCTAGTTCCATATGCACAAAATTTTATTTAGAGCAAATAAAACCAACTCCATTTCTGACTCTGAAAGTTTATTCCACAGATCAAAAAAAGCCCTCAAATGTTATCTTTTCATAATTGTAATGGTGTTTTAACCACTTTGAGATTGTTCCAGAACTGCGGGCCACTGGACAGTGTTAAAACTGGGGAAGAAGAAAGGGTTTTAGATACTGCCTAGGTGGCAATTTAGAGGCCTGCGCATCTAGTTTGCCTTGGTTCTGAGATTCTGTCACATGAAATGAAAACCAGGGCCCCTTATCTCCATGGCCTGGGATGGAGGCTAAGGCTTTTCCTCTGCCCGGGCTTCCGCCCTACTTCTTGAGGTCAGGAATCCATTGCCTGGAGGAGGGGAGTCCCCTCCGTCCAGCATCCAGGCTTAATCAGGGCTTCACACCTACCCAGATTAATAAAAACCTTTTCTCCAAATCCCAGATTTCTTTTGATCACCTTTAAACTTTTATGCTCTTAACACTCCATAGGCCACACACTGACAAGAGGTTGTCTTGTGCAAGAAGCAGCCGAGTGAATGTGCTCTCCTTGTTGGAGAAGGCTCTCTGCCACCCAAGGATAATCCTACCCTCCCCTTCCCCTACTTCTGACACCACATCGACCAAGTGGTTGTGGAATGAGTAAGTGCAGGAGTTCATGACCCCAGACCACTTTTCCTGGTGGACTGGTGGCCAGACTTTCAAAGAGAAAACCGAAAGAAGGCACTCGCCTTTGCTCACAGAATTGAGGCTCACTTTCCAAAATTGTAGCAAGACATAATGAAAAGAGCAACTCAAACAAATGTGAACGGAGTTGGGAGCGACTGCAGTGAGAAGTGCCCCTTTCTGGGCTAGTCGGCCCCCGGGTACCATCGTCCAGCCCTTGAGCACAACTGGCCACGTAGCTCCTCAGTCCCAGATCTGCTTCTCTGCCCTTCCGTGGCCCCGTGGCTCACACCCAGAGGTCTCTTCACACTTTTTCCCAGGCTTTTCGGTTTCAAAGGTTCCCATCACAGTAGGACCCAGTGTTCCCAGAAGCAAACACCTGGCCTTACTGATCCCCAGATTGTGAAAAGGAAGACAACCCCAAATGAGGCTCTGCGGTCCCCATGGCCAGCAGCAGTCAGGAAAGACTTGGCTCCTCCAGAAGCAACGCTCACCCCACCCCCCAAAGGAACTGCTTAGTCCAAAAGATGGAGAAGATGAGCAGCAGAGTGACGCTGAGGATGACAGCCATCAGGTAAGCAAAGATCCGGAACTGAGGGTTGCGAAAACACTCCCTCAGAGAGTAGTGGCTGGGGACGGGAATGGGCAGAGACCTGGGGGCAGGGCCTACATCCTGGGGGGGCCCGGTCTGGCTCCCAGGCTCAGGGCCTAGGTCCAGCGTGTAGACCCGGGGCTGGCGCAGGAAGTATCGGCTCTTGGGCTGGTCCTTGAGGCAGAGCTGGTGGCCTTCCAGGATGACATGGTGGGGCTCCAGGCGAAGCAGGGTGAGCATGGCAGTATCCGTGGGCAAGTCCGTGACAGGCTGCCCAGAGGCCAGCACAGTGGGCTGGCGACAGAGGGGGCAGAGCAGCCGGCGCCGGGCTGGAGTCACCAGGCTGAGGTGGGCCAGGCATTCCACGCAGAAGGAGTGACAGCAGTCCAGCACTTTGGGGGTGTGGAACGTGTTGTTGAATGGGTTCCAGCAGACAGGGCACTCAGGCTCCCGGCCCTGCTGCTCGGCCATCCTCAGCTCGGACGCCGCGACACCTAGTAGGAACGTCCTGGCAGAAAGGGCAAAAGAGCAGAGGGACACCCATTGAGCTCCGTCCTTGCGCTTGGCCCTAGGCAAGGAGTCTGTGTGTTGTTGAAAGCTACTGTCACCCACATTTCACAGATGAAAACCTTAGCAATTTGTCCCAGATCACCCAGTTCCTGAGCTGGAAAGTCTGGGACTCGGGCAAAGGCCTGAGCCCCCCCACCGTTAACGAGCTGCCCCTGGAGGAGACTGCACCCCAGCTCTGGAAGCAGAAAAAGTGCTCCTTGTGCCCCGTGTGGTTGCCCTTAGCACCTCAGACTCCAGGAAAAGGAAGGGGGACCAGTCAGTGGTTTGTGTTATAGGGCAAATACTTCCTTCCCCGCGGCCTCAAATCCCTGACTAGCGCAGAGGTGGCCTTTGTGAATTCCCTGGTCTGTCCCTCCTCTGGGGGACAAATGCCAGGCCCTCTCTCCCTCCTCCCATTGGGCTATAGGGCCAACCCTCCAGAGCCCATTTGCCCAGTCTGCGCAGGGCTCTGCACTGGCCCGGCCAGGGGGGCCCTGGCAAGGCTTTTTCCCTTGGCCTGGAAGCTTAGAGACGCCCAGGTCCCCAGATCAGCCCTTCCAGAGCCTCTCCTGGCTACCCCTCCCTCCCTTTGTCCCGGGAACCCCCGGGCACCCACCTGGTACTAGCGAGATCAGGCAGACTAACCCGCAGGACCCGAGGCTCCCGTCTCTCCCTCTCCTGAATCCACAAAGCTTTGGGAGACGGCCTTCTCTCCACCAGCCGCCAATCCCCGGGCCCGTCTCCATGGCAGCGCACACAGCACCTGCAGCTGCCAGGTGGCCCGGGCTGCAGCCTCTTGAGCACACCTGCTTGCAGCAAAGGCCATGGAGCCGCCTGGGTGGCAGGGCGGAGGTGGGGGGGCCGGCACTCCCCCAGGGCGTGGCACAACCAACCTCGGAAGCCGAGCATCTGCAAGGCTGCGGGCGGTCTCTTCGAGGCCTGGGAAGGTAGGGGAACAATTTCCTTTTTCTAGGTGGTGGAGGGGGTAAGTGAGCCTCTGGGCCGCTTCTCTCCTGGGCCCCCATTTCTTTTCCTAAAGTGGCCGAAGCCGCCTCCTCGCACAAAGGGGCTGCCTCCCCTGCACTTCGGCCGCTGTGACGGTCACCTGCTACCCGGTCTGAAATCTCGGCACGTCAGACTCAGCAAGTCCTCTCTGGTCCCCTTCGGATCATTTATTTATTTTATTATGTTTATTTATTTTTAAGTAATCTCTACACCCAGTGTCAGGCTCAAACTCACAACCCCGAGATCAAGAGTCGTGTGCTCCTCCTCCTGAGCCAGCTAGGAGGCTTTTTTTTTTTTAACGTTTATTTTTAAGAGAGAGAGAGAGAGAGAGAGCGTGCACCAGCTGGGGAGAGGCAGAGAACAGAGAGAGGGGGACAGAGTGTCCGAAGCCGGCTCTGTGCTGACAGCAGTGAGCCCAATGTGGAGCTTGAACTCACGAACCGTGAGATCATGACCCGAGCCGAAGTCGGACACCTAACCGACTGAGCCACCCACACACCCCAAGATGCCCCCTTTTCTGATCATTTAATGTGCCCAAGTAGCTGCAAGCATGCGAGTCTTGCTGCCATCTTTGTTCTTGGAACACAGACAACCTGCCTGGCAGGCAGGAGATCTTAGAGTCCAAAGGTTGGCCATCTCTCCACCCTTGGGGACTTAAAAGGAGGAGTCAGGAAGGAGGACAGCTCCAGCCCCACTTCTCCATTTCAACCAGAAACACCTGGCTTTTCCCAGATGGGTCACTTGAATAAGTTGAAGAGTTGAGCTGCTGAATGGGGGGAAAAAAAGTTTAAAAACCATTTCTCCATCCTAACCACTCACTTTGCAGACGGGAAGCAAGAAGTGACTCTCACCCAAGGTCCCCCAGCTAGTCAGTGGTGTCGCCCAGTGGTGACGCTGGGACTTCCAGCCCACCACCATGCTGCTGCCTTAAAGACAGCACTCGTCCGGGGCGCCTGGGTGGCTCATTCGGTTAAGCGTCCGACTTTGGCTCAGGTCATGATCTCATGGTTCGTGGGTTCAAGCCCCGCGTCGGGCTCTGTGCCTGTTTCGGATTCTGTGTCTCCTTCTCTCTCTGCCCCTCCCCCACTCGTGCTCTGTCTCTGTCTCAAAAATAAACTATATTAAAACAATTGGAAAAAAAAAGACAGCACTCGTCCATCAGTTCACCTGCTGGGTGTGTGTTATTAACTACGTGGTAAGTGTTTGCATCTGGTCAGGAGAGTCCGCGTACCATGAGTCTCTTGTGGGAATCCAGGAGCCATGCACGGGGCTTGGGGGAACCAAGTCTCCCTCATATGACACCATCTGCCCTGAGTAGAAACCTGAAGCAAAACCTTCTTACACTCTCTTGCCCATGGCTTCCTGGTTTTTTTCTAGACTTCTGCCACTGCTCCATGTAGGGACAGGGAACAAAGCTATGCAGAAGGAGGATGGAAAAGCTCTGGCCAAAGCTGGGAGACGTTGCCAAGGATCCTTACCTATGAATGGCTTCTTCTGTGGACCATTCATCCATTCTACAGTTATTAAGTCATTTAATGTTTATTTTTGAGAAAGAGCGAGCGCAAGTGGGGCGGGTGCAGAGAGAGAGGAGGACAGAGCACCTGAAGCGGGCACTGCACCGACAGCACAGAGCCTGATGCGGGGCTCGAACTCACGAACCATGAGATCATGACCTGAACCGAAGTGGGAGGCTTAACCGACTGAGTCCCCCAGGCGCCCCTGCAGTTATTAAGTGATGGAGCACTCACTGGGTGCCCAGGCCGTGCGAGGCATTGGGGAAATAATGATGAATGATGAATGAAAGAGGCATGGTTTTGACTCATGACATTTTGAGTGTAATGAGGGAAAAAGCCATCTAATGAGTAGTGGGCAATAACTAAACATCATTTTACTGCATGCTATAAAGGACAGAGAGGGAAAATGGGCTTAGGGGACAGGCTCGTATGAAACCACCAGGGAAGGTTTCTTCAAAGAGGTGGAATGAAAGCTGAGTCTGGAGGACGATGAGAAACCAGCCATGCAGTGTGGAGGAAGGACATTCTGGGCCATCGGAACAACTTGTACAAAGCTCCAAGGTGAAAACAACTTCTACCAGATTCAGGAAGTGAAAGGAGGTGCCTGAGTGTAGTGGGTGGAGCTGGAGCAGGAAAATGGCTCAGGACAAATCAGAGAGGGAGGCAGCAGGGAACTAATCTGGATTGAATTCCGGGCGGCTTGGGGGCTGATCCTATTTCCATTTTATTTTATTTTTATCTTTTTCCAATTTCCATTTTAAAATCACCATTGCAGGGGTGCCTGGCTGGCTCAGTCAGTAGAATGTGTGACTCTCGATCTCTGGGTTGTGGATTCAGGCCCCACGTCGGGTGTAGAGGTTGCTTAAAAATAAAATATTTTTTGGGGCACCTGGGTGGCTCAGTCGGTTGAGCCTCCGACTTCGGCTCAGGTCATGATCTCACGTTCATGGGTTCAAGCCCTGCGTCGGGCTCTGTGCTGACAGCTCAGAGCCTGGAGCCCTGGAGACTTCTTCGGGTTCTGTGTCTCCCTCTCTCTCTGGCCCTCCCCCTCGCATGCTTTGTCTCTCTCTGTATCAAAAATAAATAAAACATTAAAAAATTAAAAAATAAAATATTTTTTAAAATAGTAAAAATAAAATGCCATTCCAGCTGCAGAGCAGTCAACAGACTGAAAAGGACAGAGTGGAAATAAAAGACCATGAGGGACTTTATCATCAGGCTGGGATGGTGGCGCTTGACGTAGGCCAGGTTATGGCAGAGGTCAGAGGGATGGAGGAAAAACTATCTTTGGAGAGGACATCAAAAGCACTTCCCAAAAAGCAGTGGACAGCATAGGTTCCAGAACCATGTCGTTGAGGCTCGTGACCCCAGGTCCACTGCTTATTAGGGCTGTGATCCCAGTTGAATTGCTTAACCTGTGTCTCAATATCTTTTTTTTTTTATGTTTATTTATTTTAGAAAGAGAGAAAGCACAGCGACATAGGGGGAGAGAGAGAGAGGGTGAAAGAGAATCCTAAGCAGGCTCCACGCTATCAGCGCAAAGCCCCACTCAGGGCTTGAACTCCCAAACCAAAAGATTATCACCTGAGCCAAGTTCAAGAGTCGGCTGCTTAACCGACTGCACTACCCAGGTGCCCCCTCAATGTCTTCTTCTGAAAAGGAAGCTGAAAGTAGTACGTCAGAAGATAAGGCTTTTAGAGCCTGGCATCCAGCAAAGACTATGTATGAGGCGGTTGGTATCCTCCCTGCAAATAGATTTGAGAGAGAAGAGGGGTCAAGGCTAACTTTGAAGCTATGACAAAGGTGTCTCAGTTGAGCTTTGAGGCGGTCTGAATTCCAGAGTGTGTCTGAGGCTCACCTTTAGTACTTATCAAAGCCTTCAAAAGTACATGGCCTTGGGGCACCTGGGTGGCTCAGTCACTTGGCTTCTGATTTCTGCTCAGGTCAGAATCTCACGGTTCCTGAGTTCAAGCCCCGTATTGGGCTCTGTGCTGACAGCTCAGAGCCTGGAGCCTGCTTTGGATTCTGTGTCTTCCTCTCTCTCTGCCCCTCCCCTGCTCGCACTCTGTCTCTCCCTCTCTCTCAAAAATAAATAAACAAAAAAAAAAAAGTACATGGCCTTGATCCAGCAGTTGCCCCACTGGGCGTCTGTCCCACGGACACATTCAAGGACCTGTGCTAAGGCTTGACTGTAGAGATACCCATAGTGGCACAGGTCTAACAGCGTAGTATGGAAAACTGCTTCCTCGTTCAGTAGTGGGGTGTGAATTAAAGACATTCTGTCTATCCCTGTGAAGAGACACTCTGCAGCCTTTGATGTGATAAAACATCTATTAATGTGGAAATACGTTTGTGATGTCATTGAGCAAAAGGAAACCGTAATAAAACCCTATCATGTCAGTATATCCAATATATGTATGCAATGGAAGAAATGGCTGGAAAAACAAACACCAAAATGTCGACAGTGGTTATCTGGGACTAAGATTATAGGTGTTTTTTTGTTTGTTTTGTTTTAAATTCTCTCATCTGAGGGGTGCCTGGGTAGGTCACTTGGTTAAGTGGCTTCCTTCAGCTCAGGTCACGATCTCACGGTCTGTGGCTTGGAGCCCCACGTCGGTCTCTGTGCAGACAGCTCAGAGCCTGGAGCCTGCTTCGGATTCTGTGTCTCCCTCTCTCTCTGCCCCTACCCCACTTACATTCTGTTTCTCTCTCAAAAATAAACATTTAAAAAACTTGATTTAATTCTCTCTTCTGCAAAAAATTTTTTGTGAGAGAGAGAGAGAGGGGGAGCAAGTGAGGGAGGGGCAGAGAGAGAGAATCCCACAAGGGGCAGAGAGAGAGCTGGGGCGGGGGCGTGGGGAAGAGAGAGAGAGAGAGAGAGAGAGAAGCGGGGCTCACCTGGAGCTCGTGTTCGCGTGAAGCAGGGCACGAGCTCATCCGGAGCAGGGCTCATGCTCAACTGATGCGGGACTTGAACTCACAGACCGTGAGGTCATGACCTGAGCCAAAGTCAGATGTTTAACTGACTGAGCCTCCCAGACGCCCTCTCATCTGAAAAGTCTAGCTTTACTACAGTTACAATGAACTTGTGTTACCCCCCTTAAAGATCTCTCCCTTCCCCCCCAAAGCAGACCTACATTTTCTGAAGCTCCATGGCCAAAGCTGTAAGAGGCCATTAAAGAGTAGGAATGACAGGCACCCTCCTACACTGTTGGTGGGAATGTAAACTGGTGCAGCCGCTCTGGAAAACAGTGTGGAGGTTCCTCAAAAAATTAACAGTAGAACTCCCCTATGACCCAGCAATAGCACTGCTGGGGATTTACCCAAGGGATACAGAATGCTGATGCACAGGGGCACATGTACCCCAATGTTCGTAGCGGCACTTTCAACAATAGCCAAATCATGGAAAGCGCCTAAAATGTCCATCAACTGACGAATGGATCAAGAAGATGTGGTTTATCTATACAATGGAATACTACATGGCAGTGAGAAAGAATGAAATTTGGCCACTCGTGGCAACGTGGATGGACCTCGAGGGTGTCATGCTAAGCGAAATAAGTCAGGCGGAGAAGGACAGATACCATATGTTTGCACTCATAGGTCTAACAGAAACTTAACAGAGGACCATGGGGAGGGGAAGGGGGGAAAAGAGTTAGGGAGAGGGAGGGAGACAAAGCACGAGAGACTCTTGAATACTGAAAACAAACCGAGGGCTGAAGAGGGAGGCGGAAAGGGGAAAGGGGGTGATGGTCAGGGTGGAGGACACTTGTGGGGAAGAGCACTGGGTATTATATGGAAACCAACCTGACAATAAACTATTAAAAAATTTTTTAAAATTTAAAAAATGTATTCACAAAAAAAAACAAAAAAGAGTAGGAATGATTCCCGTTGCATGAGCACCTGGGCCCTTATCTGCCAGGGTCCCCTCAGACATCCACCATTGTTCCGGGATCCGCAGGTCAGAGTCCAACCTCTCCAAGAGAGACTCTGGCCATGTGTCCGTGTACCCGCTCCCAAGCCAGCACATCTCAGCTGCAGTAAGGCCCTAGACACCACCCCGAAGGCATCACCTTGGTCTGTGACCAAGTCAGCCAAATACTGTCTGCAGCATCACCCCAAAGTTTCCGCCCTCAAGAGGAGAGACTTGAAGAACTAGCATTTTTATAGGACTTCACAGCTTACAAAGGGTCTCGGTCCTGGCTAGGATCTAAGGGTAGCAACTCACATGTAGATTTCATGATTGTCTTTTACAATTTTTTTTTCCATCTGATTAAGGCCATTTGATTCTTTAAAACCACCCTGTGAAAGGAAGCAGGATACGGAGTTAAAGTGTATGGGCTTTGGAACCGGACTTATTTGCTGTGTGGTCTTAGATAAACGGCTTATGCTCTCTGAGCTTCATTTTTCTTTGTAAGATAGGCCAATAATCCCACCTTAGAGGCTTGCCTTGTGAGAAAGGGGTAATATCTATAATGTACCCAGCAAAGCACAGCAGGTGCTCAGTATAGTTAGTGTGATAGTTCCTTCCTTCCTTCCTTTCATTTGTTCTTTTCCCTTTCCCTTTCCCTTTCCTCTCCTCTCCTTTCCTTTCCTTTCCATTTTTGATAGAGAGAGACAGAGTGCAAGTGGAGGAGGGGCAGAGAGAGGGAGACAAAGAATCTGAAGCAGGTTCCAGGCTCTGAGCTGTCAGCACAGAGCCCGACACGGGGCTCGAACTCACAAACCACAAGATCATGACCTGAGCAAAAGTCGGACGCTTAACCGACTGAGACACCCAGGCGCCCTGATAGTTTTCTTTTTTGAGAGAGAGAGAGAGAGAGAGAGAGACCATATGCATGCATGTGCGCAAGCGCACATGCAGGGGAGGAGCAGAGAGGGAGAGAGAGAGAGTCTTAAGCAGGCTCCCCACCCAGTGCAGAGCCCGACTTGGGGCTCCGTCTCATGACCGTGAGGTCATGACCAGAGCTCAGATCAAGCCTGGGACACTTAACCGACTGGGTCACCCAGGCACCCCAAGTTAGCGCGATAGTTTTATACCCATTTTATAGATAGGGACACCAAGGCTCAGAATGTGAAGTGACTTAAAAAAGGAAAAAAAAAAAAACCCATGAAGTGGCTTATTCACAGCTGAAGAAGGGCTGAGCTTGAACGATGGCCCCAGGAGCCCTTTCCTCCCAGGCCACAGCGTTCACGTGGGCCGACGACACTGCCTCTCAGGACTCTGGGACCCCGCGTCCCACCCATCCCTCCGTGACCCTCTCTGGCTCCTTACCTGCTTCCTCAGAGTCTCCTTCTCCTCCCGTCCCCAGTGCAGCATGTGCCCCGTGCTCTAACTTCTCCCCGCCTGGTTTCCAGGCGCTGGCGCTGGCGCTGCCGGGCGGGCCTCATTTGCATGGCTCTCTGGCAGCTCCTGGCCAGCTCTGGTTTTCCTCTTCCTCCTGATGACTTTGGACTGTCTACGCTCTGGGGGGGTGGGGGGGGTGGACAGCCTAGGCGCTTTGGTGTTCTCTTCCTTCCTCCTGTGAGTCACTCTTGCTTTTTCTCCAAGGGGGTCAAAGTCCCTCACCCTTGCAGACCTCTGCTCTGTATTGGTTTCCTGCCACCACTGACGGCTCAGCCTTGACTCCTGCCCAGCCTTACTCTGAGGGAAGGCGGGATATCTCTGAAGCCACTTCTCCGTCAGCCCAGATAGCTCCCTCCCTACCCTGAGCCCCTACAGACCAAAATACAAAGGGCTCTTGCAAAATATTAAGGAAAAGGCAAATCATCCAACAGAAAAGCAACCAGGGGACGGTGATTTAAGCACAAGCACGAAGAGCCTGGGTCCGTCAAGTCAGACGTCTGGGTCGGAGTCCCGTCCTTGCTCAGAATCCAGACTCTACTCGCTAGCAGTCGAGACGAGCGAACGGACTTCTCTGAGCCTCATTTCCTCACCCGAAAATGGGCATCATAACTTTTCCTGCTTGATCTGCAGATTAAATGAGATGTCACCCGGAGAGTTCACGGCACGGTGCCTGGTACACAGTAGCACGCAGTAAATGTTAACTGCAGCTATTATGCTGATATGACCTGGAAAATCACCGAAGAGAAACACAAACGGAATACACACGTAATCGCTCAACCTCAGTTATAATTGGAGAAACTCAAATTTAAGTAAGACACTGATTTGGGGGGTGCCTGGGTGGCTCAGTCGGGTAAGCATCCAACTCTTGGTTTCGGCTCAGGTCATGATCGCACAGTTTATGAGTTCAAGCCCCACATTGGACTCTGTGCTGACAGCAAAGAGCCTTCTTGGGATTCTCTCTCTGTCTCTCTCTCTCTCTCTCTCTCTCTCTCTCTCTCTCTCAGCCCCTCCCCTGCTCATGCTCTCTCTGTCTCTCTCAAAATAAATAAATAAACGTTAAAAAAAGGACACTGATTTTTAAAGACACTTGTTTTAATATTTGTCAGTCTGTGAGGGGGGGAAAAACCCTGACACTATTATTAAAAGTAATAATGGCCGTTTTCTGGATGTTTTACTGAATGCTTCTGATCTGTGACGGTGACTGCTCCCGGGAAGCCCAGTGCCTGGCGACACAGAATACAGAAAATTAGTGACTTTTCCTTATTCTTCCGCAGATAAGGAATCTGAAGCTCAAAGTAAGGAAGGGATTTATTTGTCCAAGATCTCATGAGAACCGCTTAATAGCTGGGACTGTAAATCTGGCTCTGAAATCTGTGCCCATGCGTTGCCCTCTCCCCAGAGTGTGTCCACACGGCCCCTCTTCTGTCCCGCTCACGGTCCCTACTCAGGCTCCTCCTCTTTTACTCCTTTACTGACCTTTTCAATAGGGTTTGGAGAATAAACAAATACATAAATGTCTTTTTAAAAATATTAATGTTTATTTATTTTTGAGAGAGAGCGTGAGAAAGCACGAGTGGGGGAGGGGCAGAGAGAGAGGGGGACAGAGGATCTGAAGCAGGCTCCGTGCTGACAGCAGAGAGCCCTACGCAGGGCTCAAACTCACAAACCATGAGATCATGACCTGAGCTTATAATAGGTAATACATTCAGCACATTAAAGGTTTGATTTTGTGGTGAAAATGTTAGGTCCTTCTCCCAGCCACCTTATTTCCCTGAAAATTAAGGTATTTAAAAAAAATTTTTAAGTTTATTTATTTATTTTGAGAGAGAGAAGGGTAGGGGGAGAGAGAAGCCCAAGGAAGCTCCATGCCATCGGCAAAGAGCCTGATGCGGGGCTGGAACCCATGAACCTTGAGATCATGACCTGAGCTGAAATCAAGAGTCAGACAGTTAACCGACTGAGCCTCCAAGGCGTCCTGAAAATTAAGGTATTGCACTGTCAGTTTCTTTTGCATCTTCCTGAAGTTATTTTATGGCTGCACGAACAAAACCCCTCTGGTAAAACGTCTACGTGTCTCTTTTCCTCCTCTTTATGCAAATGTGCATGTGGCATACACTGCTCTGCACCTTACTGTTTTCACTTCACAATGCACCTGAGATATCATTCTGGATTAGTAAAGAGATTGTTTTCAGTTTTGTAATGGTTGTATCATACTTCATTGAACGAGCCATAAATTACTCAACCATTCCCCTATTGATCTAATCCCTTCATTTTAAATATATAAATATTAGCTGAAGGGGCACCTGGGTGACGCAGTCAGTCAAGCGGCCAACTTCGGCTCAGGTCATGATCTCATGGTTTGTGAGTTCGAGCCCCGCATCGGGCTGTGCGCTGACAGCTCAGAACCTGGAGCCTGCTTTGAATTCTGTGTCTCCTTCTCTCTTTGCCCTTCCCCTGCTCACGCTCTGTCTGTCTCTCTCTCTCAAAAATAAACAAACATTAAAAAATATATTAGCTGGAAAAATAAATGCCAAAATGCGAGATTTGGACCAGTCTAGAATTGCGTGAAAATAAAGCTGTGGACTTGGAGGTGGCCTATCCCTAGGGAAGATCTAAGCAATTTTCCTCTTTCTGAGCTGGAGACAGAGGGACCTCAGGTGTGCCTAGAAGGCCTGGAGGTCCCCGCCAGCTCTACAATTCCCTGCTTTTAAATTTCACTGCTGGTTACCCAAGGTTAGTGGAGACTCAAGACACTGATTCAGCCCAAAGGATCTGCTTTGTGTTTGAGAGTTTGGAAGCTATGCTTTCTGGCCTTGGCAGCATTCGTGCAAACCATGGAGAGGTTCGTGCACTTTGACCTGATAATATAATTCTCCGGAAGTGCCCAAAAGACATATGTGATATTGAGATTTATAACAACTATATATTTGGTCCTTCTGTTCTTGGCACACAGTTCCTAAATCCCTCGGAATTTCCTAAGTGATGGGAACACTAAAGATGTCTTTTGTTATGTGAATGAGGCAACTTTTGGAAAGCACCGGAAAATGGCTTGTTGCCAGGGCAACCAACCTTGTAATCTTGGGGTTGGAATTTTCAGTCCAGCCTGAACATCCACCCCCTGGGAGGGGAGAGGGGTTAGAGATGAAATTCAATCGCCAGTGGCCATGATTTAGTCAATCATGCTCTAGTGAGACCTTCATAAAATCCCTAAGGGGCGGGGGGGGGTTCAGAGAGCTTCTGGATTGAGGAACACAGGGCAGTGCTGGGAGAGGCCAGAGAGGCTGCGTGCCCCTTCCCACGTAGGCTGCCCGCTCTATGCACCTCTTCCATCGGGCTGTTCATCTGTAGCTTTTATAGAGATAAAAGCCACGGGGCCTTTATCATAGCCTCTGTAATAAGCTGGGAAGGGTAAGTAGAGGCTTCTCTGAGTTCTGTGAGCCACGTTAGCAAATTAACCAAACCCAAGTTGTGGATGGTGGGAACCTCCGATCGATCTAAAACCAGTTGACCAGAAGCATGTGTGATGACCTGGACTTGTGATTGGTTTTCTGAAGTGCGTGTGGTAATGGTGGGGACAGTCTTGTGGGAGCGAGCCCTTCGCCTGTGGGATCTGACGCAATCTCCAGCTAGGTAGTGTCAGAATTGAGTTGACCTGTGGGCCATCCAGGTGGTGTCAGAGACCTGCTTGGTGGTGGCGAAATACACACACGCACCAGAATTGGTGTCGCAATCAGAATATGCCTGTGTCTTTTGGTTAAGTGAGGATGCTCATCGAAGTTTTAAGCAAAAAAAAGATTTAAAGAAATATAAGAGCCCAACTATTGGGTGGCTCAATCACTTAAGCAGAGGACTTCAGCTCAGGTCATGATCTCGCGGTTCATGAGTTCGAGCCCCACGTCGGGCTGTGTGCTGACAGCTCGGAGCCTGGAGCCTGCTCTGGATTCTGTGCCTCCCTCTGTCTCTGCCCTTACCCACTCGCCCTCTGTCTCTCTCTGTCTCTGTCTCTCAAAACTGAATAAACGTTAAAAAAAAAAAAAAAAGCCCAACTATAGCACATCAGTTAAGTGGAAAATTACTTAATCACTTAAAATGATGTTGTAGAAAAATTTTTATCAACTTGCAAAAATGGTCACAACATATTGCAAATGGAGGAGGGAATGCAGTTTACAAAATGGGGGCGTGTAGTGTGACCTAGATTGTGTAAAATAAACTATACATAAAGACTGAAAGGCCATGAGGCAAAATGTTGCATCTCTTGGTGATGAGCCCGCCAGCGTTGTCATTTTCTTCTCATTTATATTATTCTAAGTTTTTTTATCAGTGAATATGTATTACTTTCATAACAGGAGAATTCACTTGGAAAATCAGTCCGAGTTTTCTGTAGCCAGGAAATCCAGAACATAAAAACAGGGAGGGCATGTAAGGAATCAGTCAGGGCACTGCAGGCGCTGAAATAAAAATAAAATAAACCACTGCCCTTTTCCGGGTCACTGATTGTCTAGTGAGCAAATGCATTATCACCATGTCTCCAGGTGGTCAAGGCTAGGGAGTACTTTGCAAACAGTGGAAATTTTTTTCAGAAAGATACCCAGGAAAGATAGTGAGGCATCTCAGGAATTTGAATTGAACTGATTAGTTCATGCTGGGGGTGGGGGGGGCGGTGGTGAGGTCAGCCAACTGGAAAAGCACCTCATCTAAGCAGGTGAGTGAAGAGTCATGGGACCTGGTGCAGTCCAGCCAAGGTCGGAAGTGCAGGCGAGGGGGTGTGATGCCTGGGGAGGAAGAGGCAGCAGAAGGGAGTAGGAGGGCAGGGGAGGATGGAGAGACGGCCTTGATGGGACAGGTTTGGGCCAGTCCCTTCGGGAAGGGATCACCTGGAGATTGTTTGAAATGCAGATCCTCAGGCCGCCTCCAGAACTGCTGTCATATTTGCCTTTTTACAAGATCCTTAGGAGACTCAGAAACATGTTCAAGGATGAAGGGTACTGACTGAGGACAAGAATCCCCAGTATACGCTCCTTGGCCTCATCCCGAACACATTCATGCTTCCTTACATTCAGATCCGCGAAGACTTCCCAAGGACACGATCCTGGGAGGAATGCGCCCTGGACAGGGCTGGGTGAGTCCCCGGCCCGGGAGTGGGCACGCCCTACCCCTGCCTCAGACAGCTTCTCAATTTGTTTTTACCAGGTCACAATCCCGTATACAAAACCCTTGGGGCCAGATGTGCTTCCGAATCCAGATTTTTTCCTATTTTAGGACAATGATATCATATATTTATACCAATGTATTAAGTAACTCTCCCAGTGGGATCTGAGGCAGCACCTGGGATCAAGTGCTTTAATATTCTGCAGTTGATTATACCAAAAAGAAGAAACATGATAAGACCAGGTCAACTTTGGTGCCAAATTTAATGGAAAAAAAAAATGTCTTCAGAGTGCAGGGATTTTAGAATTGTGGATAAGGGTTATGAACGATTTTATTATTTTCTTTTTAGAATGTATCAGATGGTTAGAAACACTGAATGGGACCGCTTCTCGGTACCAGCTAACCTCAGACTTAGTAGGAACCCCAAGATCTAGCTATTCTTTCAAATATAAAATAGTTCACACACTTCTTCTCGTCAAGTAGGTCACATGTGGCATTGCTATTCCCAGAATCCACAGGGTTCTGTGAAGAGTAGTTGGATTTGGGGGCACCTGGGTGGCTCAGTCAGTTTTAGCACCCAACTTTTGCTCAGGTCATGATCTTGTGGGTTGTGAGTTCAAACCCTGTATCGGGCTTGCTGCTGTTAGCACAGAGCCCACTTTGGATCTTCTGTCTCCCTTCCTCACTGCCTCTCCCCTGCCCCTTTCCCCTGCTCTCTCTCTTTCAAACATAAATAAAACATTAAACAAAAAATGGGTGAAATGAAGAGTTGATCCCAGGTACCATGAATGTGACATGTCAGAGCTGCAGCTGGAACTCGAACTCGGGGTCTCCAAGTCCTGGCCCCGTGCTTCCCTTTCCCTGCTTTCCCCAGCAGACAGTGCGCATGTGCCCTTGGCCAGCCTCCTCCCCTCGGTCCCCAAGCAGAAGACAGTCTCTAGCTGAAGGCTGACAATAACACGCCTCCCACATGTGCCTCCTGGTACGTGTACAAACACGGAGCTGAGATTGGACAGTTCTCTCTCCACCTGGGTTGTGAATGAAGCGTCTCATCTTTCCACCCCCCAGACTTTCAGCCACGTCAGGGGGCTTGGTGGTAATCAGCCCTCAGAAACTCCTTGGTGTCAGTTGGGCCAAGCACAGGTGAGTCCTCCCACTTATTCTGAAGCCTTTCTCCAGGTAAGTCCTGCCAGGAGGACAGTGCCAAAGAGTTGGCCGGAGGCTGTTTGTACAAGGAAAGTCCAAGGGGTGCCCAGGAAAGTCTCAAAGGCCTTCTCCGAATGCCAGGAGAGACGGTTCCTGGGCCAGGGCCCATTGCTGCTCTTAGGAGGCTCCACTGATAACACCGGCAGAGGGACCCTGCCACAGGCTTTCAGAGAGTCGAAATCAGGAAACCAGAAGTCTCCCTCCTCTCTGGGTCTGCAGGTATCATTTCTGCTCCTCCTTGGGCCCCGCAGTCTCTCACTTTTCTCTGTGGCCCCTCTCAACAGTGGTACAATCTGTATTCGTGTTGTTTCCCTTCTTTTGCGGGAGTTTATTCGTTAACTCTTTCTGTAATATAGGTTCAAGGCAGAAAACCTTAGAAACTCGCAGGGGTTAATAATCCTGACACTTAGGAATAATGCTAGGTGCTCTTCTAGGCACTCTGCTGGAACCGTGTGCCGAGCCTGATGACGGCTCTGTGGGTCAATGCTATTACTGTGTCATTTCCGGTTTACAGAGGAAGGCACAAGGCACGGAAGAATTAAGTCACTTGCCCAAAGTTGCCAGGTGAAGAAGTGGCTGCCTGGGAGTGGAACCAGGCGGCGTGGTGTCGGGAGTCCACACCCTTACCCACCATAACCACCACGCCTCTTTATAAGGATTGTAAAGGTCATTTTCTAAATTAATGATTATAAAGATATGGGATCCCCGATGAGCTGTTTTGTAGCCTTTCCCTCACTTCTTATCTTTCTACATCACAAAATAGTCTTCTACAACCTTTTCTTCAAAATGGAAGTCGTCTTGTTTTTGATTGTAAAAGCGATGAAGGAAATATATTTATGTGTGTGTTTCCCTGTATATGCATAGTGTCCCTGCAAGGACACACAAGATGCTGGTAACACTGGTTACCTGTGGAGCGAGCCAGATGGGAGGCAGACATGGATGAGAGGGAGCCGTTTTATCCTATAAACTTTTGACCTCATGGGGTGTCTCGGGTGGCTCAGTGTGTTAAGCGTTCGACTCTTGATGTTGGCTCAGGTCCTTATCTCACAGTTGTGAGATCAGGTCCTGCATTGACCCCTGGGTCAGGCTGAGTGTGGAGTGTTTACGATTTTCTCTCTCTCTCTCTCTGCCCTGCCCTTCAAAATAAATAAATAAATAAATAAAACCAATCCATCCTCGTTGCAAAAACAAACAAACAAACAAACAAAAAAAACCCAGTACAGTTAGGCATAAAGTAGAAAATAAATTCACCTTTAAACTCAATACCCAGAGATAACGCCAATACATTTTTACTCCATTTTTTCCAGACCTTTACCTATGAATGTACACACACGTAGATTTATTTTTACCCAAATGGGATGATGCTGTGTGGTGCTGTTCTGTACCTGCGTTTTTCAGTTAGGGCAGATCCTGGACAGCTTTCCATGTGGCCTCATCTTAAATGTCTGCATGGTGGTCAGTCATGTGAAGTTGGCCAGTTTCCAAAAGATTATTTCCAGATGAACTGAGAGAGCCAGTGTCCGGACAATGTGCCGACTGCCACCAGTCCCTGTTAGCCCAAACCTGGGCTCTGCACCTTGCTGTGTTCCAGACCCTGGGGAGACAACGTCTGAGAAAGGATCAGACGTCCCTTCTGTTTGTGATGCTTAACGGATGTCATTTATCCCATAGGTACAGACTCTTCCTGCCTGCCCCCATCCCTCAGCCTTCAGGCCCACCACCGCCAGGACACTGAAAGCAGTGGTGGCCAGGCCTCTGGCTAGAAGAACCAGTCCACGTGTCCAAAGACCCAAGTTGCCACATGGGCTCTGCCACACACTGTGTGCTCTTTGCCAAGTCACTTTTCTTCTCTGCAGAACGGAGGTAATGTACTCACATGGCCTGTCTCACAGTGTTCTGTTATTGGAAGGCTCAGGTGAAATTATGATTGCGGAAGTAGTATATGAAATATAGAGCACAGATTTCTCTGTATTTGAGAAAATGAGGGCGATCCGGGTTCCAGGTTGTAATACATCTGGGTTCCGGGATGTACCACAATTCTTCATGGAGGTACTAGAGTCTGTTTGGCTTATGGAGAATCAGCCAGCTATAAACTTAGGGCATCTGAAATGATTTATGATTGCTATACTTGAATTAAGAATTAAAAGTTGAACATATATAGAGTGGCTTGGAGGGGCACCTGGGTGGCTCACTTGGTTAAGCGACCCACTCTTGATTTCCCCTCAGGTCACGATCTCACAGATCGTGAGATCGAGCCCCGTGTCAGGCTCTTTGCTAACAGCGCGGGGCCTGCTTGGGAGTCTCTGTCTCTGCCCCTCCCCTACTCTGTATCTCTCAAAATAAATAAACATTTTTTAAAGTTAAAAATATATATAGTGGTTTAAAAAGAATAAAGTTCCTATCTTTTTCATGTCACAGTCTAGCTGGCTGGTCAGGCTGGTGGAGCAGCTCAGCATTTCAGGGTCATTCGGGCTCTTTCTCTCCTGCTGTTCCGTCATCTGGTCCTTCTCGAAATAGCTGAGGCCGTTCCTGGCAGTCTGCACTGCAGCCAGTGGCGAGGGCCCCGGAACGCTAATCCCGGACAAAGACGTTCTTTTGGAGCTAATATCGTAGAAGTTACACACATCACTTCCACTCACAGTCCACTGACAAGAACTTATTCTCACGGCCGTGCCGGCGGGGAAGGTAGGCTTTGGTGGGTAGCCTGTGCCAAGAGGTGCCCACGTCAGGAAACAGCGAGCAGACTGCTGCAGTGTTCAGGATGAAGCTTTTCTTTACTCCTTCTGTTTTCTAAAGGCTATCCAGAAATAGCGAGCCTTTTTCACAGTGTTGAGAGATTAAAAACACCAAAGTGACCTGAGTTCTATACTTGTAATTCCTGTGTCAAAATCAAGGCTGTTTCAGAATGAAAACATGTCTCTTGATCCCAGCGCTGAGAACATTAAATTTCTGCCAGGAAGTATTTCTTCAATGGCAGTAAACTCAGAACTCCTGGGGAACTTTCTTTAATAATCCTTGTTCAGGAAGATAGTGATGTTGGAGACTTGTTTGATACTTTTGTAATACCAATAATACCTACTCTATCATAATGCTTTAATAGCTGGTAGCTATTTTATTTTATTAATGTTTATTTATTTTGAGAGTGGGGGCAGAGAGAGAGAGGGAGAGAGAGAACCCCAAGCAGCTCCATGCTGCCAGCGCAGAGCCCGTTGCGGGGCTCCATCTCACAAACCGAGAGATCATGACCTGAGCCAAAACCAAGAGTCAGATGCTTAACCAATTGAGCCACCAAGGCACCCCTAAAGATTTAATTTAAAAATTTTTTTAAATTTATTTTTGAGAGAGTGCAATCAGGGGAGGGGTAGAGAGAGAGGGGGGTAGAGGCTCAGAAGCAAGCTCTGTGCTGAGAGCAATGAGCCCAAAGTGGGGCTCGAACTCACAGACCGTGAGATCATGACCTGAGCTGAAGTCAGACACTCAACCAACTGAGCCACCCTGATGCCCCAAAGATGTTTTATTTTTAAGTAATCTCTACATCCAATGTGGGGCTCAAACTCACAACCTTGAGATCAAGGTTTGCATGCTCTACTGAGACAGGCACCCCTCGGAAATAAATATATTTAACTGATATAATATATAAATTTCCTTAAATTTTAAATATATAATTGGCCAGATTCCAAGGGATTATATGCCTTTCTGGAAAAAAAGGTCAACTGTCTTTAAAAAATTCCTTTACATGATTTTACAGGGGCAGCCTCTAAAATGAAGTGTTCGGTGAACATCCAATGAACAAATTAATGCATTGTAGCAGCATGCATCAGCTGAGAGTACCTGATTAGGGCATGTAAGACTAAAAAAATCCTACCCAAACACTTGTATTTATTAATCTGCTTTCCACTTCAAATGCACAGATAAGAATTTTTTACATCAAGCAAATACGTAGAGTTCAGGAAAACATTTTTTTGCTAATAGAATCCTGCTAATTCATCAGAGGCCTACGATTTTCTCACATTTACATTCTCTCTGTTCTCCCTCCCCGGGACCCCCTCCCAACCCACCACCTTAGGCTTTCTGACTTACTGCCTGCCTTCTTTTCTGAAGCAAGGGTTAGCTGTCGCACTAGCAGCTCAGGGTGTGCTAGGGCTGTCCCTGAGACACCTGTGTACTGTTTCTGGGCACCTGGCCAGGAGGGTCTCCTCGGAGCCAAAAAGTTAGTAACTGGTCTAGAAAATACACAAACGGTGTCATAGTCTACAAATTTCTAAATGAACTTTGTGACATCATGCAATGACAAAGGAATCGGAAGGAAAGTAGTCTGGCTTCGAGTTGGGCAGACCCCGGTTCAGATCTCAGTTCTTCCCCTTCCTCCTGTTCCTCAGTTCCTTCCCCTGCCTCCGTGTGTAACCTGGGGCAAAGGGCTGAATGTTCCTGGGCATCAGCTTCCTCATCTATGACATGGGAACAAGACTTGTAGTGAGAATAAATGTGCCCAGCAGGCCATGGGTGCTCAGTGAAGCAGCTTCCTCTCCCGCTATCCCTTTGTCCTTCCAGACCTCAAAGGTCCATAACTTAAGGAGTCAAAGGAAGACAAAAAAGGACTAACGGTTTAGAAATAAGATGTAAGGAGAATGGGTGAAGGACTGGTAAATGTTTTGTGAGGAAAGGAGAGTGTTTAGTCCAGACAGAGAGCAATAATTAACTCTGGTTATCCTTTATAAGCACCTGCTACCTTGCTCGGCATTTGATATAGTTTTGTCCAGTCCTCAGAACAGCACTGCGAGGAACGTGTGATTATTAGCTGCACCTTATTGGTGAGGAAACTGTGATTTTATAACACCCAAGCTCACCCAGCTAAATGGAGAAGTGGAGATTCAAACTCAGGACTGACACTGTGCACTAGCTTAAGATCGTCCCATGGGGAAGCTGGCCCCAAAGAGGAGCCGGAGGGAGACAAGGAAGATGGCTGTCATCTCATGGTTATCAGGGACAGGCAGGGGCCAGAGAAGACAAGTGCAAAGTCTTTCTTTGGCTGGGACTTATCAGAAAGGGAATCCCCAGGCCTCCATTACCTTATGTGTAGGCTCATCTAGGCAGGAGGGACTCTATCCTCTGTGAAGGAAATAGGCTGGGGACTGATGTGTTGGGGGCCACACCGTCTGACCTGAGCACTGTGCCCCTCACAGAGGGGGACTCGGTAGCTGGCACATGGTTGAGTCCTTCCCTCTGTTTTCTCTATGTTCTGTTATTGTGCCTCACACTGGCCATCCCTGAATTTATATAAAACTAACTAAAAATATTAAAATGTACAAATGAAATTTTTGGTAGCCTTAATCTCGGAACCTCTCCATTTTCTTTCTTTTCTTTTTTTTATGTTCATTTATTTTTGAGAGAGAGAGAGAGAGACAGACAGACAGACAGAGCGTGAATGGGGAAGGGGCAGACGGAGAGAGGGAGACACAGATCCAAGGTAGGCTCCAGGCTCTGAGGTGTCAGCACAGAGCCCAAGGCAGGGCTTGAACTCACGGACTGTGGGATCACGACCTGAGCCGAAGTCGGACACCCAACCAACTGAGCCACCCAGGCGCCCCAAACCTCTCTATTTTCTTATGCACAGAACAGGTTTGACAACCAGGATTCTGGGCACAGCCCTTTGGCTGTGGCCTTTTCAAGCCATCTGGGGTCTAATCTTCATGCCGCCTCAGCACTGGTCGGGGACGCACCACCTCCCACTCTGTGGCTCCTCCAAGGAGTAGCCAAGACTTCTTTCTTGCCCTAACTTTGATTCTTCACCTTGCTGAGGAGCAGTGACTGGAGCTTAATCTCGTGTCTATGGTCCATTTCCGCTGTGGGGCTGCGCTGTGCTTTCCCGTCTGGACCCCCTTGAGGCCACCAGAACAGTTCCCCTCCCTCCTGCATCTTCTTCCGTGGAGACATGAGACAGGCCAGTTCCACAGACTCAAGCCTAGGCTCTGACCCATAGAGGCCTATCTTATCCGTGCAGGGCATCATCTGGAGCCATAAACTTGGCTTTGGAAGAGCGGTCCCGAAAGGTCACTGAATATTGCATTTGGATTTCACTCAGACGGAGAACTTTATGTTTAGTTCATGTTTCTAAACTGCACCTGGATTTAAACTGGCTTCTAACCCTGTTCTGCCTTCTGAGTGAAACTAAGCAGAGAGCCCTGGTCCCATATCACTGCCCGCCCTCCCCCAACGGGATCACAGGGGAGAACAAAGCCACACTGAGAAAGGACAGGCCACGGTTTGATATTGTCCGGTGAATGTCTCTTGGCCTCAGAAAGCTGCCACTTCCCGCAGTGCCAGCCCTTGGCTGTGGTCCACCCTGAGCAGATGAATTCCTCGGCTGAAGCTTGCACACAGCAAGGAGACGGTGTCGCCAACAGCCAGGGAGGTCAAAGGTCCCGATCCATCCAGCGACAAGGTGAACAGGCAGGCTGGGGAGGAAGAGGGAACCAGCAGCTGAGGCTGAGAGCGTGGTGTCACGGGACTCGAGGTCTCTGCGACAAACCCACGTAAATAAAGCGCGCGCTCTCTGCACGTAACCCAGACAAGGGCAGCACCCCCGCCTCAGAGAACTGCGCACCGGCGGGGTCAGCCGCATGGCTTCGACCGCAGAGGAGGGTGCGTGGACCAAACAGGATGTGTATCACTTAGAAGCATGTTCAGACGGTTGGGGCCTCGCCTGCTAGGACGTGTTAACACACTGCCTTCAATCACCACCTGCCCAGAGAGCGAGGCAGGGGCCAGGGCAGAGGAGGACACACCAGGATACTGATCTCTAGCTGCTGGCCTCTGGGGTCTTGCTCCCTTCGGGACAAAGGAAATTGGGACCCGAAGGGCAGTCTGAGGGCTTCCAGCCAACCCAGGCTCCCCCTGTGCCTGTCTCGGAGGCCATAGGGGCACCTGGTGGGCAGGGCAGCACTTTCAGAACCTGTCCTCCCTGGTCCCAGGGTTATGAACGCTGGTCCCTAAAACAGCTGCTCTCCGCACTGCCCACAGCTGCAGCGCCTGGCAGCTAGAGAGGGCAGCTCCAGGGGGCACAGCCGGGCTGGGCTGTCCTCCCTTCGGAAGTTCGGCTCGTGTGCCACTAGACACGATGTCACAGCTTTTCTCTGAGGGGGCTCCCCCATTCTCCCCTGCCGGGAGCCAAGTTTCTGGAAGATTACCGGGGGAGGGATTTGTTGTGAGGTTTGCTAGGTTAACGCTGTCCCCTGTGTCTGACAGAACCCTGTGTCCGGGACGAAACAGCATGCGGGCGCCTGGGGGCCTCAGTCGCTTAAACGTCCGGCTCTTGATTTTGGCTCAGGTCATGATCTGAGTGTTGGGGAGATCGAGCCCCGCAACAGGCTCTGGGCCGACAGCATGGAGCCTGCTTGGGATTCTCTCCCTCCCTCTCTCTCTCTCTGCCCCTCCCCTGCTTGTGCACACTTGCTCGCACGTGCTCTCTCTGCCTCTCTGAAAAATAAGTGAACTTCAAGAAAAGAAAATAGCGTGGAGGCAGTGGGGTGCTAGTAGGGCAGCTCTCTGGAAGGAAAAACCCACCACCATGACTCACAGCACTTGCCAGTTTTTGTGCTGTAAATACTCTCACTGTGACGGTATTAAATCTTCCCGAATATTCAGCAACCAGCCAGCAGGAGGGGCTCTGGCACACCACCTCACCGTGTTCCCTAAAACACCTTTCTCTCTGGAGCTTTGAAGTGTCATGGCCTTGCTGCGACCTCAGACCTTAGCCGCGGCCTCAAAACAGGGCAGTCTTTCTGAGACTATCTCTCTACTCTCCCTCACCCCCACCAAGAGCTGAGGCTCTCATTTTAGTCCTTGAAAACGGAATTTTAAAGTGGCAATTCTTGTTCTCTTTCCCAGACATTTTGAGCATCACGTGATAAAACCTGATGCAGAACTTGACATAGAAAGAATACTAAGTGCCAAATATACTTGATCGCTCAGGAACAAGTCTGCACAACATGGCACCGGGGCTCCTGTGGTGATGGCTTCCAGCCAGAGGTTGAACAGGATCCTGGTCATCTTGTAACCACTCGGGGCCTGGACAGTGATAGGACACAAGTGGCTTTGTATTTGCTGAGCAATGGAGAGAGTTTCAAGGAAGCTTTTAGGACTCCACGAAGCTTTGAGAAACACCAACAGTAGGCTCCTTACCTCCAGTATCTTGGTTCCAGATCTTCACTTTGCAGTCATGTGATGAAGTAGCAATTGTAGGCATCAAGGCTAAAGCTCTTGGTAGAAAGACACAGGATGCGACAGTCTGGAAATGGCCCTTATATTCACATATTCTGTTCCGCGTCTGCCGTAGGTCCCACAGCTGCAGAGTAATGACACAGGCTAGCTCGCCCACGCACGCCTCTCCAGCTCCATGCATGCTTCATTCACTGACTTCCATCCTCCCACCTTCTCATGAGCCACCGACTCCCTCCACTTACCTGCTCACGTGGCTACCCCTCACCTTCGCCCAGCATCCACACACCGAATCATCTATCCATCTAGCGATTATTTTAAACATCAACTATCTCCAACAACCCTGGGTAAGGATGTGCCAGGAGAGCTGTCACCGTCCTCACTGACGTCATGGTTAGGGAAGTGAAAGCTCCGAGTCCTACAGCATGATGGGACAGGATGGGGTTGCCTACTGTCTTTTTTAAAGTTTTTAGTTTATTTAAGTAATCTCTATACCCCATGTGGGGCGTTTTGAACTCATGACCCTGAGATCAAGAATCACATGCTCTTCTGACAGGGCCAGCCAGGTGCCCTCGGGTTGCCTACTTTCTGGGCAGCTCAAGAGCTGCCTTCTACCAGCCTCGCGGCCTCTGTGGGTCCTGTGGAGACTTCTCGAAAGTACACACAGGTGCAGACCTTCTGATTGATCGTCTGCGTGCTGACCCTCGGTGTGTGAAGACGAGACTCCACAACAAAGGAGGGCCTGCCAATCCCACTCTCGCTGATAAGAATCAGACCACCTAGAGAACAACGTTCAGAGAGGAGAGCCAACTGAACCATGTGCAAAAAGGCACGAAATCACCGGACTCAACATAATTGAGGAGCATAACGTTCAGAGAGGAGAGTGATCTGAATTGTGTCTGAAAAACAATGAATCCACAGGACACCATGTCAGTTGCAGGAGCTGGAAATGCTTAGCCTGGTGAAGAGATGCCACATCAATAGCCTGGGATTCGACGCCTCAACCTACCACTTACTAGAGGTATGGTCATGGGGCGCCTGGCTGGCTCAGTCGGCAGAGGTGTGGTCTTATGCAAGAGATTTTCAACTTGCCATGCCTCTGTTTCCCCATCTGTAAAATGGGAATTATTGTAGCATTTACCTCTTTAACTCACGAGGTTGTTTGAAGGATTAAATGAGATAATGCATGTAATGTGCTCAGGCCAGTGCCTGGCATGTCATGTCTGATAAAATGGGGGCTGTGATTGTTCTATTTGGACTAGATGCCCCTTTTTACCTATATTCTACAGTCAGGAATCCCAGGTACTTTGGAGGCGCCACGGCAATCTAACTGAAAATTCACTGCAAGGAAAGGTAAGTGGGTGAGGGATGGGGTGGGCCCTCAACCAACTCAGGAGCTTCAAGCTGCCTGAAGAGCTTGCGGCCCCTTTACTGTGACCACGTGCACAGTGCAAATACACTTGCTCTTCAGACAGCCCCTCCCCTTTCTAAGGCCTGCTGGGAGTAGGGACATTAGCCAGCGGGTTCTGTGTTTAGCACCTCCCTATCTTGACTCTTGGCCCATCCTTCTTTTCTGCTACCACGTCAGAGAGCCCAAGGCTAATGGAGGTTTCTTGAGACAAGCATCTGGAATGTAAAGGCTCACTTACAGCATGCACTCGGAATAGGCCTGAGCCATTAGTAGAGCTTGCCTGTGTAGCCAGTATAGACATGAAGTCAGAGTAAGTAACTTTCTCGTCAGCCACCAGACACCCAGACGCCCCAGTCTCTTACCGTGGCTTCACAGCCTTCCCCTCCAAAGCCGCTGCTGCAGGAGATACACTTGTGTCCGTCCTCACTGACCTCGCAGTGGGTCTGAATATGCTGCTTTGTGGGAAATACATGCGCTACCCGCAGCCCCCGGCTGTCCCATAATCTGAAAGGAATTACAGCAGGAGATGAGTCTGTGGTAAATGAGGCTGAAGTACCCACCACCATAAGTCTTGGCTCTTGGCTGCTTCGGGCAGTCAGATGGAATGTCATGATTTACCTAAAAACAGGAGTATGAACCAGATCAAGCTTGGAGACTCCAAAGCTGCCAGGAAATAACCAATTTGAAAGACAGCAGAGCTCTTTCTATTTTGAGACCCAGTTAATAGGAATTTAGCCCAAGCATCTTAATTGTATTAAGTTAATTTGTTAATCTGGCCCTTTGGGATACTGCTTTCAATGGAGAAGAAGATATTTCTGTGCCTATGATTTAAAAAAAAAATTTTTTTAAGAGACCTATTATGTTCCAGAAGAGCAGTCACCATTCTAGAATCAGATACAAAAGATTTACAGGTCTTGGCCCACCTGGGCCATAGGGCCCACGGGGAGTGTTTTATTCCACCTCTCATCTCCTTTTACCTCATTCCTGCGATTTTCTGAGTAGAATGAATCTCTTCTGAGATCCAAAGTTTCTAGTCATGCTTTCTACTCAAGAAAGGTTTACTTCATTTGACTCCCCTGAGGGGGATTCCGACCCCATTTACCCAGGAGGCCTCACCCGGGGGCCGGGTGATTGAGAACCTCCAGAGCCCAGCAGGGGCGGTAAGGGGAGCCAGGCAGCTCGAAGTGGGTGACAAGCTTACCGTGAGCTGAACCTGAATGTGTCCTGAGCTTCTCCGGAATATGGTCACACAGGGGGTGAGAATCAGACAGAACCAGCTGCTTCAGAGCCACCCAGGACACGGGCTTCTTCCTGGCCCAACCTCCTGGCATCCAACCTCTACCCAGGTGGTTCAGGGGGCCACGTCAGAGAGAGCCCAGCCCCGGTGCAGGGCGGAAGCAGAAGGGCGGAAGGCTCTGGGAAGGCGCAGCAGTGAGGAGAAGCAGAGGGGGAAGGGAGTCATGTAGGCACGGGAACCACAAACCTTCACCGGAAACACTTTCACGGCTGCTCAGTGAGCCCACCTGATGGTTTTATCTTCCGAAGTCTGTAGTATATATGGTTCCCGGGGGACCCAGCACAAGTGAGTGACCTGGAGAAAGCAAAATTTTCGAAACCTCTGCATACCAAAGCATTCCTCTACGTCGTCACTGCTGTGAACTGGCTTGGGGCACCTGGGTAACTCAGTCCGTTGAGCATCTAACTTTGGCTCAGGTCATGAACTCGCAGTTCGTGAGTTCAAGCCCCACATCAGGCTCACTACCGTCAGTACCGAAGCTGTCGGTGCAGAGCCCGCTTCGGACCCTCTGTCTCCCTCTCTTTCTGTCCCTCTGCTATTTGTGATCTCTCTCTCACTCTCTCAAAAATAAACATTAAAAAAAAATACTGTGCTAAATAGCATCTCTGCGCCACTTCTCACGGATGCTGATGAGTACATTTGACCTGGAGGGACTCTGTGTTGTGAAGACCCCCACCGGTCGTGCTCCACTGGCGAGCCCTAGGTGAGCAGGAGCAATGGTGGCAGCGGGGCCAGTCGTGAGCACCCAAATGCACACAGGCGCCCAGACACGCGGTGGAGAGTTGCTGGTGAGCAACCGCTAAGGAGAGCAGCCCCTATGCTATGGTGGGACCATGAAACCCTAGTCTGAGGCCTCACAGGGTTCGGGAAGAGTGTTCTTTCTCTCCATCCCTGTAGCCCCCTGCTGGACAGGCATGAAACAGTTTTCAAAACAACCCAAGGTGACAGGATTTTCTTCCAGCAACCTCCAGAAACAGGGAGGGCATAGGGCGAGCATACCTTGCCATGGACAGTTGTCTTCAAAGTTGGAAAAGATGCCCATGGCTGACATTTGATACCCACCACAAGAACATCTACCATGTCAGGTCACAGGATTCTCCCTGGTTTATAAATGAAGACATACTCTAACTTCCTTGGGGTAACACAGCTAAAAAGTGATGGATGTTGGGGCACCTGGCTGGTTTAATCGGTACAACATGTGATTCTTGATCTCGGGGTTGTGAGTTCGAGCCCCGCATCAGGTGTAGAGATTACTTTAAAAAAAAAAAAAAAAGGTGATGGATCCATGATGTGAACCCAGGTATGACTGACCTCAAAGACTGTAGAGTTTATGTACCCGTCTGCTACCAGAAAACACTGGTCTTCATAAACACGGCAAATTATACGTAAAGCAAAGGGTCATGCTTATTTCTCTGCACAATGATACATCTACAGAACACACAACAAGCATAAGCTGTGAGATCCTGGAGGACAGGGACTGTGCCCTGGGCCACTAACCCTGCTCCCAGCACAGAAGATAAGGAGTAACTACAGTTTGAGGGAATAAATGAAGACACCACTTAAAATTCTGATATGAACTAACAGAAGATCTCAAGAGATCATCCAATCTGATAACCTCGAGAGGCCGGGTGCGAGGTGAGCAGTAATGAGGACCCACGGCCTCTACTGCTGGCTGTGGGTCTCCTGATCTCTCTCCCGGGTTCCCTGCCTCACCCCATGCTCCCTTCTGCTGTCCCGCTCTGTACCAAGTTTGAGTTCCTACCAGGTTCCTGGAGATGGAAGCTCTCTCCGCGCACTGTCCAGTCCCAACGTCCCACAGAAGCAAGGTGTTGTCCCGAGAGCCAGTGCACAGCTGCGAAGAGTCTGGGGAAACAAGGGAAAGCTGGGTCCGTGAGCGGGCCTGGCACGGGGCTTTCCGGAAAGCACACGGGCGCTGGGAAGAGATCTGTTTCACTTCACCTGGACTCACGGCCAATCCAGTGACCACCATGGCGTGGCCAGAGAACTGCTGCCTTGGTTGGGAGGTGCTGTGCAAGTCCCACATCATGACCATCCTGTCACGAGACGCGCTGAAGAACTGGCTTGATCTGTGCACACAGGCTATCTGCTCAAGAGAAAAAGTGCTCCAGCATGCTGCTTTGCTGGAAACAGGGCGCGGCGCCTGGGGGGCTCACTCCCTTAGACCTTGCACTCTCGCTTTCGGCTCGGGTCATGATCTCACGGTTTGTGAGTTCGAGCCCCACGTCGAGTTCCGCACTGACAGTGCAGAGCCTGGTTGGGATTCTCTCTCTCTCTCTCTCTCTCTGCCCCTACCCACCTCTCTCTCTCTCTCTCTCTCCCTCTGCCCCTACCCACCTCTCTCTCTCTCTTTTTCTCTCTCAAAATAAAGAAATGAACTTAAATGTTTTAATGGGAAACAGAGGGATAAGGGTGTTAGGGCCTGAGGCCTGAGGCTCTTGCGGGCCCTGCCCCTGGCACCTCAACACCATACTCTGTGCTGCGCGAGTTGTGGCTGTTGCCCAGGTTCGTTCTGGCGGAGTTGCCATCTCAATTCCAATTTTTAGCTCATTTAGGGGGATTCCAGAGATGGTAGTTGTAGAAATTGGCATTCTCCATCATTTCTGCTGCCACTTACTCTACCCTGTAATGCTTTTTTTAACTAATATTTTTTAAATTTTTTTAAATTTAAATTTTAAATACTTAAAATTTTAAATTAAAAGCATTTAATTTTAAAGCTTATTTATTTTTGAGAGAGAGACACACACAACACACACAGAGAGCAAGCAGGGGAGGGGCAGAGAGAGAGGGAGACACAGAATATGAAGCAGGCTCCAGGTTCTGAGCCGTCAGCACAGAGCCTGATGCGGGGCTCGAACTCACAAACCACAAGATCATGACCTGAGCCAAAGTTGGATGCTTAACCGACTGAGCCACCCACGTGCCCCAACAAAATTAACTTTTATTTAACCATTGTTGGCTTTTAAAAAATTTCCCCAACTGGACTGGAAGGTTCCCGAGCACAGAGATTCTGTCATTTTTCTAGCTACGGTAAACAGCCAGGCAGCCTTCCGTACACGCCCCTGTTGAGTTAGGACAGTGAGGGGAGTTATTCTCAGCTGTTCTCTGCTTGCCACGTGAGCTATTAAGGGCTTAGTGACAAAATACGAGTGAACGGTGGCTCTGTTTCTCCTCGAGAAGGGCTTCACAGCGTCAAATGAAGCCCTTGCCTTTTCCGTAAGGGCTGAATATTCACTCACTCGTATTACGCAGAGGGCTGAGATACTCCCTTCCTTATTTGGTTCCAAATTCCCTCCGCGAGAGTAACCAGTTGATAATTACCTTCGTGATTTCTCGTTCATGTCCTTTGAAACTTCTCACCACATTTCCGGTTTTCCAGTTATAGGCCACCACTGCCTGCAGAGTCAGCACAGTCGTCAGAATCTTTGTAATATTTTAAGTGAATTATTATTTAACTGAAACAACAAGCCGTTACTTCATTCCCTACCTCATTTTGCCCTCTCTGTCGAGCATTAGGGCTTTATTGTTGCCTCCCTCCTCATGTGCCTCTACACAGAGTTTCTTTTCTTTCCTCCCGGCCAACCAACCAGTCCTCTGTCTCTCGCCAGGACCATGGGCCACTCATCGGAGCCTTACTGTTGGGTTCAGAGGACACTCCCCAAGGGGAACGGACTCGGGCTGAGGTTCTGGTTGTAGATGCTGAAGTAAAATTCCACGTGGGATTAGAGTCTTTCTCCCTACTTGTGTTGTACGTTTATTTTAGTGTATTTAAAAAAATTTGTCGTGGTTCAGTCATTAAGCATCTGACTTCAGCTCAGGTCATAGTCACATGGTTTGTGAGTTTGAGTCGCACATCAGGTGAACTCGAGCCCTGCTTCAGGTGAGCCCGGCTTCTCTTTCTCTCTCTCTCTCCCCACTTCTTGCCTCTCCTGGGGATTCTCTATCTCCCTGCCCCCTCCCCTGCTCACTTGCACCCTCTTTAAAAATTTTTTTAAAATTTTCCATCTTAAAAAAAATTTACCATCTTAATAATTTTAAGGTGTGCAGTTCAGTACCGTTAAGTATATTCACACTGTTGAAAAACAGATCACGCTTTTTTTTCTAATTTCAAAAAAAACCCATAACCCCATCTGCCAGAGAGAATCATTATTAAAACTTTCTTTCCATCCTTTTTCCAGGTGTATACTTTAATATTTTGTTGTGAGCGTTTTTCCTCCTGAGCAGGAGACTCCCTGCTTCGCATCCTCTGGCCTGGTCTCCGGTAGTTCATTGCTAGAGAGTAAGGAGCGTGTCAGCACTGGACCAGTTTACTCATTTGTAAAACAGAGAGGCTAACCCTTCCCTACCTACCCAGCAGGTGAAGGTCATACAAATAAAATTTCATACATCTAAGATGATATTGACTTTCTGACAAAATGCTGCCAATTAAATTATGATACCATGCTTTACCATCAATTTTTATTTTATTTATTTATTTTTATTTATTTTTAAATAGGCTCCACGTCCAACATGGGGCTTGAACTCACAACCCTGAGATCAAGAGGTGTATGTTCTATGGACTGAGCCAGTCAGACGCCCCTATCATCAACTTTTAGATGAGCGCTGATTTCCGAGGTGCTGAGGTATAAAACACGGGCGTCTTAGAATCCATGAAATACAATGTGAAAATGAGAGGAACGAAAAGAATCAACACTTTTGCTACCAGTGTCCTAGCTGTGAGTGCTGTGATAGATCCAGATGTGGGGGGGGGGGGCGGCTTCCAGATTCAACGTGACAGTGGGAGGAAAGGCAGGAGCACAGAAGGACGGGATCATGACGCGCACCAGGGTAGAGATTTTGGCAAAAGAGCTGCAGAGAAGAGACTGGAAGTCTCCTTTTGGTGACAAGGAACTCCTGTGTCTGGGTGTGAGTATGAAAATGGGTTGGTCAGAATAACACTCGTCATTTATAAAAAGCACGTGGGTGGTCTGGCACATCACCAAGGATGTTACCACCCGATCCTCAACACTGTCCTGGGAGGCTGGTATTATCATCCCCATTTCATGGATACGGAGACTGAGGCTCAAGACCAGTAGACAACTTGCCCAGAGGAATACCAAGAGGCAGAGCAGGGACTTACACCCAGTCTTCCTAAGTCTAAAGCCCACGGTTTTACTACACAACTCAACACGGCTTCCAGAAACGCAAAACCAGTGCTCCCTTCTCAAATAGCTCCCCTCGTCCTCAAGAAGCTGGTTCCCTGGCAAAGCACGCAAACCCCACCTTATCTTTTCCTCCAGAGACACACAGGTTTGGGCTCAGAGCAGCAACGACAGACACGGTATCCACGTGGGCTGGGCTATACTCCTGACAAGCTTTAGTTTGAATTCTCTCTTCTAGAATTCCGTCAGACCTGCTAAAGAGAGGATGGCAAATGAGAGGCCCACAGGTATGGAGTGCAGCGGGGCCAGGGGAAGAGGAGGTGGGCTACGGGAGAGGCTGAGGAGAAATCCAGACAAGGAGTATAGAAGGGAGACCCACGGCCATTGCCGGAAACGGGATTATTAACGCTGAGCATGCTCAGAACAACTGAAGGACTGGAATCCGATAAAGGGGAATCCTGCAGCCAAGAAGCCAGGAGTCTTTGCTCACCCTAGAGATTAGTCCCAAAGCTGCAGGGCCCCTCTCTGCGTGGCCATGGACACTAGCTAATCAGCTGTTTCTCATCCACAAGAAAACAGACCAAACTGACTTCTGGGAAGGGCATCAATAATCGCTCTGGGCCTTCTCTTTTTTTAGTGGAGAATTAAAAAAAAATTTTTTTTAAGTAATCTCTACACCCATTGTGGGGCTCGAATCCACAACCCTGAGATCAAGAGTCACATGCTCTACTGACTAAGGCAGCCAGGCACCCTTTCAGTGGAGAATTTTAATGCACATGATAAAACGTGGGACCCCCATGCAGGACTGCCGAACCTGTACTTGTACGTGCTGTGCTTGAGCTTGCTTTGCAGTTTCCCCATGGCTGCACAGGACCTACACAAAACCGTGTGAGGCGCAGCATCCCTTGTGGCTGCCAGAAGATGTGTCCCCTGCTGAGTAAAAAGAACACGTACTGCTTGTTTTGTTAGGCGTGACAGTGGTAGTATGGTTACGTAAACACAAATCCTTCTTGTTTTAAAAGACTAATTCATGGTACTCATTCGCTTTTCCTCCTCTCTCTCCCTGCCTCCTCTTCAGGCTCTGGGAATGCACCCTCCAGTAAAGCTTTAGCAGATCAGCAAAAACAAAAAGGAATTAAAGAATTTTTTTAGGACTGGGGAGGAGGGGGGGGTGGGGGAGGAAAAAAAAAAAAAAAAAAAAGAATTTTTTTAATGTTTTTATTTATTTTTGAGAGAGAGAGACAGAGTGTGTGTGGAGGGGGGGAGGGAGCAGAGAGAGAGGGAGACAGAATCCGAAGCAGGCTCCAGGCTCTCAGCTGTCAGCATAGAGCCCAATGTGGGGCTCAAACCCACAAATTGTGAGATCATGACCCGAGCCGAAGTCAGACGCCCAACCGACTGAGCCACTCAGGCACCCCAAAAACAAAACGAGTTTTGAAAATACAAAGAGGTTTCTCAACAAGTTAAATATAGGATTGCCATATGACCCAACAATTCTACTCCTGGGAAGATAGCCAAAATAATTGAAAATAGGTGTTCAATCAAAAATTTATACATGAATGTTCATGGCAGCACTGTTTACAACAGCGAAGAGGGAAAAACAAGCTAAATGTCCAGCAATGGATGAATGAATAAACAAAATGTGGCGTGTCCATACAATGACTATTATTCGGCCATAAAAAGGAATAATGTACTGATATATATGATAGTGTAGATGAACCTTGAAAACATCACACGAAACAGAAGAAGCTAGGCACAAAAGGCCACATGTTGTCTGATTCCATTCATAGGAAATATCCCTGGTCGGGACCTACCTAGACAGAAAGCAGGTTAATGGTTGCCAAGAGTGGGGCACCTGGGTGGCTCAGTTGGTTGAGCAGCCGACTTCAGCTCAGGTCATGATCTCGCGGTTCATGAGTTCGAGCCCCGCGTCGGGCTCTGCACTGACAGCTCAGAGCCTGCAGCTGCTTCAGATTCTGTGTCTCCCTCTCTCTCTGACCCTCCCCTGTTCATGCTCTGTTTCTCTTTGTCTCAATAATAAATAAAAAAAAACATAAAAAAATTTTTTAAAACATGGTTGCCAAGAGCTGGGACGATGGGGGAATAGGGAAGGGCTACTTTAATAGGTACAGAGTTTCCTGTATGGATAATGAAAATGTCTGGAACTAGATGGTGTGGATGGTTGCATAACATTGTCTATATACTAAACGATAATACATTTTATGTTATGTATATTCTATCACAATTAATACTAGGAGTGTGTATTTGAAAATAAAAAATACTTTTCACCATTGAAGCTTCTTGAAAAGAGCCTTAGTTATTCTAAAAGGTTATAATCTTCCTAGCGCGCTGGTCTGTTTTTTAATAATTTCACATGGGGCGCCTGGGTGGCTCAGTCGGTTAAGCGTCTGAGTTCGGCTCAGGTCATGATCTCACCGCTCATCAGTTCAAGTCCCACGTCGAGCTCTGTGCTGACAGCTCAGTGCCTAGAACCTGCTTCAGATATTGTCTTCCTCTCTCTCTGCCCCTCCCCTGCTTGTACTCTGTCTCTCCCTCTCAAATATAAATTAAAAAAAAAAAATTTCACGTGACACTTCTCTAAATTAGTGTGCCAGGTCACAAAATAACTCTGTGGTAAGAATGAGATTCTAGGGACATCTGGCTAGCTCAGTTGGTAGAGTATGCAACTCTTTTTTTAACTTTTTGTTTTAAGTTTATTTATTTCTTTTGAGAGAGAGGGAGGGGCAGACAGAGGGAGAGAGAGAGCCCAAACACAGCTGTCTCTGGCTGTCAGCGCAGAGCCCCATGCGGTGCTCGAACTCATGAACCGCGAGATTGTGACCTGAGCCGAAGCCAGCTGCTCAACCGACTGAGCCACCCAGGGGCCCTGGTAGAGTATGCGATTCTTGATCTCAGGGTCATGAGTTCAAGCCCCATGATGAGTGTGGAGCCTACTTTAAAAAAAAAGGAAAACAATGAGATGCAAGAGCTAATGACACTGAGACAATATAGGTAATGACCTAGACCAGTAGTTCTTAAAGTATTCTGAGGACCAGTGGGGATTCCTGAGACCCTTTCAAGGAGTCTGTACGGTCCTCCTTTTCCCAACAACCACATCTCTGTGTGAGGCTTGATTTTCTTATACTACAACCCCAGTAACATTGCAATGGATCGAATGCAGAAGCAGATATAAGAACACAACCGCCTTATGTTGAAACCAAACGTGAACAAGAATTGCTTTTTCCAACCAAGTTTTTAAAAATGTTTTTATTTATTTTTGAGAGAAAGAGAAAGAGAGAGAGAGAGACAGGGCACGAGTTGGGGAGGGGCAGAGAAAGAGGGAGACACAGAATCCAAAGCAGGCTCCAGGCTCTGAGCTGTCAGCACAGAGCCCGAGTTGGACCACGAGATCATGACCTGGGCCGATGTTGGACACTTAACCGACTGAGCCACCCAGGTGCCCCTCCAACCAATTTTTGTGTGTTTTGGAAAGCATTTTTTTTTCTTACTTTCTTTTTTAAGTAGGCTTTGGGTTAGGGACTTAAACTCATGATCCTAAGATCAAGAATCACATGTTCTACCGACTGAGCCAGCCAAGCAACCCTAGAAAGCATGTTTTTCATAAAATTACCTTATGTTAACACGTAATAGGTTTATAATTATTATTTTTAAATGAATAAGTACATATTTTAAAAATATATGTTTTAACATGAGGGCACCTGGGTGTCTCAGTCAGTCAAACGACTGACTTCAGCTTGGGTCATGATCTCGAGGTTTGTGAGTTTAAGCCCCGTGTCGGGCTTTGTGCTGACAGCTCAGAGCCTGGAGCCTGCTTTGGTTCTGTGTCTCCCTCTCTCTCTGCCCCTTCCCTGCTCACACTCTTTCTCTCAAAAATAAATAAACATAAAAAATATATTTGAGGGGGTGCCTGGGTGGCTAAATCGGTTAAGTGTTGACTATGGCTCAGGTCACAGTCTCAAAATTCATGACTTTGAGCCCTGTGTTGGGCTCTGTGACTGGAGCCTGCTTCAGATTCTGTGTCCCCCTCTCTCCCTGTCCCTCCCCTGCTAGCACTGTCTCCCTCTCTCTCTCTCTCTCTCTCTCTCTCTCTCTCTCTCTCAAAAATTAAACATTAAAAAACTTTTTAAATTTTTTTAATTAAAAAATTATTTTAAGTATCTGTTTAGATAGGTGGCAAAGTAGAACCCAATCTATAACCTACATAACAAAAGCTCTTTGAGATCCCCAGTAATTTTTAAGAGTAAAAGGAAGTCCTGGGGCCAAAAAGTTTGAGAACCACTGGCCTAGAACTTAAGTAATGTCAACAATGGGTGATATATTAGAATAAATAGAATTATTGTTTTTCAGATTTATTTGCAATGTCCCCAACAACTAATAAGGCTAGAACTAAGACAGAATGAATTAGACATTCAAAGCGCTAATCCGTACATTCATTCAGAAAACGCCTCCAAAGCACCCAATCTGTGGAGTTCCTATACTGGTGGCTGGTGAAATAGGAAAAAACTGACAGGAAGACATGGCCAGCGTGCCTATCTGCTGGGATGAAGATCTGACTAGGAGCTAATCTCAGCTACTCTGGGTCACATGTCCACTGCAACTAGCTCTTCCGAGAAGCCAGAGGGTAGAGGGAAGTACATGGGGGACGGGAGTACTCACTTCCCATCTCTGTGACTCTGTTTAAAGTTTAGGAGAGGAGTTTCTTATGGGCATGACTGGCCTATCTCTAGGAAGAATGGTCTACAGGAAGCAAAGCAGCTAAAATTCACCAAGTTTTCTAAGTCATACCACTAAAAAACAGTTTTCCAGGGGCACCTGCGTGGCTCAGTGGTTAAGTGTCTGACTTTAGCTCAGGTCATGATCTCATGGTTGGTGGATTTGAGCCCTGTGTCAGGCTCTGCTGACAGGTCGGAGCCTGGAGCCTGTTTCAGATTCTGTGTGTCCCTCTCTGTCTCTGCCCCTCCCCACCTCACACTCTGTCTTTCTCTCTCTCTCTCTCTCTCTCTCTTTCTCAAAAATAAATAAACATGAAAAAAAATTTTTTTAAGTTTTCCAGAAGAATTTCAGCTTACATTTTGAGCAACTGCCAGCAGGGACCTCCTGCCAACATGGGTAACCAGTACAGAAGCAGCGTGGAGTGAAAAGAACACGGTGTATGCCACTGAGAGCACTGGGCTCCCGCCCCTCACTCTGCCCCATCCCACTATGTGCCCTTGGGTTCCTCCACTGCCCGCTTTGCACCTCAGCTTCCCCGTCTATAGATGAGGAAACAGATTTCAATGATTTTTAGCCTCTTAGGGGCTGTGTGCTCCCTAAGAGGAAGGACTCTCTCTTTGTACCTCAAGTGGCTGGCACACAGTATGGCAAAAACATTTCTTGTTAAGTAGTGAACCTAAGGTCCCTTCTCGTTCAGACATTCTAGCGTTCTCTATAATAAGCATTCGATATGATGACAGAAAAAATTCCAGGATAATTTCCAAAACTCTTGGGATGTTGCATTGCTTATAGATAGATAGAGGCCACAGGGCTTCCTGTCTGCCCGCGTAGCCCATTTTTCAACACTGTTGTCAAACTAAGGACAGATGCCATGCATAGATCTAGGTCACCCAAAACAGCAAATGCTATAAATGGATTGGCTTTGCTTAAAACTGATTGGATTCTTAGCTGATAGCATCTGGAGAGCCATATTCCCCGTCTGAAGAGCATTCACAGGACATTCTAAGCAACCAATAACTGTTAGAATTACTTACCTCCAGACCAACAGGATTTTCTTGGTGAGCTGCCGTATTCAATGTTGTGTGACATTTATCCTTCGGAAAATAGTTCAGGCAGCCACTTCCTAATCTCTGTAATTATTGAAAAGACGCTTAAATTAATCTCTTCTCTAAGCATGTTTGTTTGCACTGAAAGGAGCTTCACAAGGTAAAGACTTTGTTTAAAGAGATTGTTAAGTGTAGTTTTCCCTCACAAAGAAAGAGATATCTTACAAATGTCCAAAATCGTATAACTGGTACATTTCCAAAAATCAGGGAAAGTATACCAAAATGTTAATTATACATCTATTTTCATTAATTAATTAATTAAACTAAGCTCTACACCCAAAGTGGGGCTTGAACTCACCACCTCAAGATCAAGAGTCACATGCTCTACTGACTGAGCCAGCCAGGTGCCTGGATATATCTATTTTTAAATATACAAAGTAGGAGGATGCCTGGCTGCCTCAGTCGGTGGAACATGTGACTCTGATCTTGATTTATTCCACAAGCCTCTGAGCTAGATGCTCTTACTATCTTCATTTAGCAGATGAGAAAATCAAGGCACAAAGATGTTAAATAACTTGCTCAGATTTAAGATAAGTTGCAAGTAAGTGGCAGGTCTGACACTTGAATGTAGGCAGTCCGACTCCAGAGGCCTTATTCTGGATCAGCATATGACACTGCACCTCTATAAAAGCTAGTGCATAGAAAGCCCTCAGTTCAACCTGGCCAACTGTCGATAATAAATGGTGCCTACTAGCATAATCGATAGATTAACAGTGATCTCAACTGAAAGGAGCGATTTCTGCCAACCTCACCCTGAATACTACTATTTTTTTAAAATTTATTTTCAGAGGGAGAGTGAGAGGGGGCGTGAGCAAATGTACAGGGGAGCGGTGGAGAAAGAGAAGGAGAGAGAGAATCCCAAGGAGTCTACACACTCAGTGCCGAGCGCTGAATCGGGGCTTGAGATCCCATGATCTTGAGATCACGACCTGAGCTGCTATCAAAGAACTGAACACTCGACTGACTGAGCCAACCAGGTGCCCTTTAATACTACTATTAGTATACATATATTAAACATATGTAACAAATATACACAGAGAACATACACAAATGGGTATATGAATCGGAAGGATATTAAAACGAAGCCAATGATATGTCTCCTGACCAGAGTGATTGATCACACTAAGAATTCATTAGGTTATATATTATAGGCCAAGGCAATTTAAAATCTCAACAAGGGCGCCTGGGTGGCTCAGTCTGTTAAGCAGCCACCTTGGGCTCTGATCTCACGAGTGCCACACTGGGCTCCCTCCTGTCAGCACAGAGCTCACTTCAGATCCTCTGTCTCCCTCTCTCTCTCTCTCTCTCTGCCCCTCCCTGGTGCATGCATATGCACGAGCTTTCTCTCTCAAAAATAAACATTTTTAAAAAATAAAATAAAATAAAATAAAATAAAATCCCAACAACAAAGTATATGTACTTGGGCAACGTCCATGCAGTTGTGATTTATTATGAGACTAACCTAAGTCTAACTTCATAAGAAGTGAAAATACTATTCAGTTACCTTCCATTGTTTATACCGTGAACACATAATATACTTGACAGGAGGGGCAGTATCTTGTTCACTTTTGTATCTGAGCTTTGAGCATAGCCTGGGAGAGTGGATGCAACACAAATATCCGTGGAACGAACGCGTAATGGCACACTAAAGTGAAGAGGCTGCTCGGCAAGAAGCTTTTCTTTTTTTAAAGTAGGTTCCATGCCCAATGCGGGACTTGAACTCAAGCGACCCTGAACTCAGGAGTCGCAAGCTCTACTAACTGAGCCACCCTGGCACCCTACAAGAAGCTTTTTAAGAACCCAACCACATGAGGGTCCTTTGAAATTGCCCAGCAGCAAAACATTCAGGGCAGTTACCTGGGCTCCGTCCCAGATTTCGGTCAGGAGAGACAGCAGGGGGCTTGGAAAAGCCATAAACTCAACTATTGGCTGTGGATATCCTTGTTGGTTCCAGATAAAACCAGGCCTAAATCTGAATCCCAGAAACCATTTCTGCCCCAATTTGCTTTCCGAAGACCTTAAGACACCCAGTGGTCACTCTAAACATAACTCAGAGAAGTCTCTTAACTCTCCAGTATTCCTTGATAGACTCCAGCATATATCCAATGGTTATTTTCCATGAAGAAAGCGGGACTCAGAGGGTTGTGACTTGTTAGAGGTCACACGAGGCAGAGCTGGGGTACTGGATCTTACTGCCCTGGACTCCTGGCCCACTGTTCATGTAAATGCTGATTTCATATTTCCTTCCCTCTCCCCAAATCTCCTTCTGTGCACAAGACATCAAAACGAAAGCTCTACCACAAACAAAACCACAGTGGAAGCACTGCAAGACGGTCTGATTCGACCCTCTAATGGTAGACAGGGGAAACTGAGGCCCAGAGAATAAGTGGGTCTTGCCCAGAGTCTCACAGGGAGTCAGCCCTAAGGCCAGAAGTTCCAAGGTTGCTCCAAATTTGGAGAACAACCTGTGTACAATTTTTCCTTCCTGTCCCTTCAGATCACAAATGTCCCCCGCTCTATCCATGTGGACTGCCAAAGCTTATTTCTGGTGTGTTGGGGGTGGGGTGGGGTGCGGAGTTCACCCAAACCGGGGGTATATAGGACCACCCACCCCAAGGCCGGCCCTAGAACTCCCCGCTTTGGCCAGGCGGACGGCTGCAGCCGGCAAAGCGGGAGGGCTCCCACCGTCCTGCCCGCCCCTCCCGTACCCTTTCCTCCCGCCTCGTGCTCCATACCCACCAGCCGGCTGGCCTGGCCGGGAGCTGGGGCCGGCGGGGGCGCAGAGTGGAGAGAGTCCGCAGCCACCACGCTGCACGGCCTCTTGCGTCACCGCCCCTAGCAACGAGGCGCGCGTCGCTAGGGCAGGAGCTCCCGCGAAAAGCCTCCGGGCGCTCTCCCGGCCCCCGGACTGCAGTTCCGCTCACCTGACGTCTCCCCGAGGCCGGGCCCAGAGCGCCCCGCTCTATTTCCTGACTGGAACGATGCAATGATGAGGTTCCAGAAAAGAAGACCGCGCTGTCTGGGAATCTACAGAATGCAAGAAAAATGGTACCGCCGTACCAGTCACCGAGAAAGTACTGAATAGATGTCACCTTTTAAATAATTATTCGCCCCCATGGAGGGGTTGATTTTGAAATTTTTGGTGATTCCACCCCTCTCCCATCTCTCCGTTGGACACCTTCCCAGGTCCCCCAACTCTTATTCCTTTCCTTCTTTCTTTCATCAAACCGTTACAGCCCAGCACCACAGCAAAGAGACCCCTCAGTATCGTCTTGAGATCCAATGGGAAGATAGTTCCAGAAACGAACAGCAGCTGCAGTTGCATTGGTTCCAGACTAGAGTTTATTCATTTCTGTATTCCTAGTGCACAGGGCTTGGTGCAGAGTAACGGTTTGTTGAATGGATGGATGGATGGATGAATGAATGAGTGAATGAATGAGATCCTCGCCAACATTTCTCCTGCACCTAGTAGGGACCTGCTGTGGTCCTGATCTCCCAGCAGAATCGTCTACAACGAAGACATGTGGTTTCTGAAAGCTGGATGACTGTGGGAACAGGAGTAGCGGTGGTGGCAAGAGAAAGTTACCTTCACAGAGTATCAGGCCTGGCCTCTCTTACAATGCAAAGAGGAAATACCCTCCACAACATTCATGATGGGGGATCCTTTGCCTCTGTTGACTTCCCTCCCTGGTGATGCACTCATTACTTTCTCAGTAGTGTCCGGTTCCTGACAGGAGCTGGGGTCTACCCCCACGCAACACTGATCTTAGTTCAGAGCTGAGGGCTCTCTCTACAAACTCAATCCCTTTTGCCCACAACAACCTGGCAAACTTCAGCCAGGAGAGACTGATTGTTTTGCCCTGAAGCACTGGGCTAGGCTCAGGGTAGCTAGAGAGTTGACTTACCTGATCCCTGCCCTCAAGATTCTCCAGCTCTGAGGATGCAGCTCTTTCAGAAAATGCTTTAGGCCTAAGGCACCTGAGACTCCCAAACTGGTATCTCTAGCCAGACTTCTCCCTACACCGGTAAATCCACCTGCTTTCTGTCCATCTCCACCTGGCTGTCTAAAATACTTCATTCTCAGCATGACTCACACTCGAAACATCATCTCCCCCCCAAACCTGTTCTTCCTCTTTTCTCTTGAGTGCCGGGCACTACCATTCACCAATCACCCACCCACACCAAGGATCTTGGAGTCCTTTGTAACTTTGTAACTTCACTCTCTCTTCTTTGTGTCAGAGCAAGCCCCAAGACTTCTTAATTCTGCCCCTGAAATAGCCTTAAAAAAAAAATCTCTCCTCTTCTCTCTACCCACCACCTGGTTTCAAGCCAACATCGTGCCAGAGTGTGATAGATTAAAACTGGCCACAAATTCTTTGTAGTTTTTCCCATCAGGTCTGGTCTTGTAACTTATTTTGACCAATAGAATGTGGTAGAAGTGACACTGTGCTACTTCTGAGTTTAAGCCTCAAAGAGCTTTGCAGTCTTTGCTCTCATCTTCTTGGAACACTGCACCATGGGAAGAAGCCCAAATCCAGTCTGTTTAAGATGCATGGGGGGCGCCTGGGTGGCTCAGTTGGTTGAGCATCCGACTTTGGGTCAGGTCATGATCTCACTGTTCGTGGGTTCAAGCCCCGCATCAGGTTCTGAGCTAGCAGTCTGTGGTGACTGCTAGCTCAGAACCTGGAGCCTGATTCGGAATCTGTGTCTCCCTCTCTCTCTGTCCCTCCCCTGTTCACACAGTGTCTCTCTCTGTCTCTCAAAAATAAATAAATGTAAAAAAAAAAGATACATGGCCCATCCAATAACTAACACCCCATGGCAGACATGAGAGTGAGACTATTTTAGACCATCCAGCCCTAAATGAGCCATCAGACGACTGCAAACACGTGAATAACCATCAGAAGAATAGCTCACCTGAATCCAGCCCAATTTACCAACCCCAGAACTGTGAGCAAATAAACACTTGTCATTTTAATCCACTAAGCTTTAGAGGTGGTCTGGTAGAGACAATAGATAACTGATATTGAAGATAAAGTCCAAATGTCTCACCTTGGTCTTGCCTTTGAATCCTTGCATACAGTGTTCCCTCTGGCCAGGGCCTCTCCCTTACATCCCCTCACCTGTCTGTCTGGCTAACTATCCTCAGCTCTGAGGCCATCTCCCTCTCTACCCTCAGGTCTTCCCTAACCAATCCCCTCTTCCTCCAGATTAAATTAGCTACCCTTCCTTTGTGCTTCCAAGGCCCCCACACTTTCCCTAACATGGTGTGATTTTTCCATTTACTGGGTTCTCTCACTGGATTGTGAGCTCCATAAGGACAGTGACAGAGTCTTGTTTACACCTGGATTTATTGCTGATGTCTGATACAAGGTCCAGCACAGCACTGCAATAGAAATTTCTGCTATGATGGAAATGTTCTATGTCTGCACTCTCCAATATGCTGGCCCCAAGTCACATGTGGCTACGGGGCACCTGAAGTGGGGCTAGTGCAACTGAGGAACTGAATTGTTGTTGTTTTTTTTCTTTTAAGTTTATTTATTTTGAGAGGTAGGGAGGGGCAGAGAGAGAGGCAGAGAGAGTATCCCAAACAGGCTCCACAAAGAGCCCGATGTGGGGCTTGAACCCATGAACCTCAGATCATGACCTAAAAGCTGAAACCAAGAGTTGGACACTCAACCAACTGAGCCACCCAGGCACCCCTGAAGAACTGAACTTTTTTTTTTAAGTTTATTTATTTATTTTTTTGAGAGAGAGAGAACATAGCAGGTGAGGGGCAGAGAGAAGGAGAGACAGAATCTCAGGCAGGTTCTGCATCATCAGCACAGATCCCAGTGTGGGACTTGAACTCACAAACTGTGAGATCATGATCTGTGCCAAGATCAAGAGTCGGATGCTTAACCAACTGAGCCAACCAGGTGCCCCCTGCATTTTAAATCTTTTTTTTTTTAATATTTATTTATTTTTGAGAGAGAGAGAGAGAAAGAGAGACAGAACATGAGCAGGGGAGGGGCAGAGAGAGAGGGAGACACAGAACCCAAAGACAGGCTCCAGGCTCTGAACTGTCAGCACAGAGCCCGATGCGGGGCTTGAACCCACAAGCTGTAAGATCATGGCCTAAGCTGAAGTTGGACACTTAACTGACTGAGCCCCTCAGGTGCCCCAAATTTTAGTGTAACTTAAGAAGTCACCTGTGGCTAGTGGCTATGGTATTGAACAGTATAGGTCTAGCACATATGAGATGCCCATTGAATATTTTTGAAAAAGATTTTATTTTATTATTTTTTGATTTTTTGTGTTTATTTATTTTGAGAGAGAGTGTGGCTGTGCATGCGTGGGGGAGGGGCAGAAAGAGAGGGAGAGAGAGAATCCCAAGCAGGCTCCTCCCTGTCAGCGCAGAGCTCCACTCAGGGCTCAGTCTCACAAACTGTGAGATCATGATGTGAGCCAAAATCAAGTCGGACGCTCAATCAACTGAGCCACCCAGGCCATCCCATGATTTTATTTTTTTAAGTAACCTCTACACCTAACGTGGGGCTCCAACTCACAAACCCAAGATCAAGAGTCGCACGGTCTACCGACTGAGCCAGCCAGGTGCCCCACATTGAATAATTTTGAATAAACAGCGAAAGAGGATGACAATCAAGGACAGCCAATGAAGACACCAGGTGGGATGCTATGGGAACGCAACACAACTTCGTGTACCCCTCCTTCTCCCTCACTTTCCAGTCCCTCAACCTAACATTGCCAACGCTTCCAACCCTGCCTTCTATAATCTTAATTCTTGGCTCTTTACTGCCTGAGCTGGTTACTCTTTCCTGGTCCTACACAGTTTGATATTACCCCTCCTGTGAAATGGGCTGGTCCGAACAGTCCCCTGGAGACTAATCTCATTCAGTCCAGACTGGTCTGGCCCAAGCAAAGAGGACTCTCTTCTTGGGGGTCCGGATGTCATCACCTGGGATCCGTGGGATCTAAGTTTGTTTGCACCAGCAGGCTGTGATGTCCCTCTCAAAGGTGACAGTTGAAGCTGTTTGTGCTATAAAATGTCACACAGAAAAGAAGCCACAGGATTGATAGTCTTCCTGCTTGCTACTCCTTGCAGGAAGCAGGGTAAGCCCTGGTCAGATGGTTTCCAGCCCTGACACCAGACACTTTGATTACATCAGGGGCTGAAGAGGAAGGAGCCGTGGGGACAGGATGAGGTGGGACCAGATAGGCCAGGGCCTGGGGCCAGACATGCAGAGGAGGACCGGCTCTGCGGTTGGAGGGCAGGCCTGAGGGAGGAGAGTAAAGGCCAGGGAAGAATAGTCCTTTCCAACAGACTTTCCCACACATTCACTCCAAAAAAGCTCAAAAAAAAAAAAAAAAAAAAAAGATAACAAAACCGAAATATCATAACAAGCAAGAGAAAAGTCAGGTTGCAGAACAGAATGTACAGATAATCCCAATATATACATCTATCTATACACACTTATATATATTTAAGTTTATTTTGAGAGAGAGTGAGCATGTGGGCAAGCATGAATGGAGGAGGGGCAGAGAGAGAGGGAGAGAGAATCCCAAGCAGCCTCTGTACTGTCAGTGCAGAGCCCGGTGAGGGCCTCGATCCCACGAACCATGGGATCATGACCTGAGCCGAAATCAAGAGTCCGATGCTTAACCTACTGAGCCACCCAGGCGCCCCCTGATCATCCCAGTTTTATACAAATAAATGTGCTCTGTGGGGGACCCAACTGGGTGGAGGCTGGCGGCTTGGGTGGTGAAAGAATTCACCCAAAGCAAAACAAAGGAGATGGAAGTTTATTGATACACCACAAGGGAGCTGCAAGCAAGACAGCAAAAGGGAGACCGTCCGCCAGGAGGTGGTGGTGTGGGCCTGCAGCCAAGGGCTGAGTGAGGAGGATGGGAATGCATGGAATTTTCCTTTCATGGTACCTGTCCCGAGATCTTAGGTAGCCTATTGGTAAGTTAGGGGCTGTGGATGATATTATGAGGCGGGTCGCTTAATGAACCTGTTTGCATTCAGCCTGGTGATCTTTGGGGCCCCTTCACTTTACTCAGGTTTCCACTGCTCAAGCCTGTTGCCGAAAAGCGGCCTCTCCACGTTCCCACCTATTAGCCCCCATAGAAGGGGCTCATCTAATAGATATTCCATCATGTGAGCATCTATAAATATATTTGTAGCACTTTTTCAGACTGTAAATTGTGCGTGGTTCTTTGTGAGCGGGAAGCAGAGCTCCTGGCATAAAAAGAAATTTTGCGCTCGCTAGTTCCTCTGCCTGGAATCTTCTTCCCAGATTTTCTCACGGTTTGCTGGTTCTCTTTATGCAGTCACAGTGCTACTCCTCCGAGAGACTCCTCCATCATCCTTTCTAGATCAGCCCTCCCTCAAGCCCTCTATCTATATGCGTGAATAGTTTTCATATAGCTCTTCTCACTTACCAACATTACATTACATGTCCATTTATTTTATTTGTTCAAGAGAGTAGACTTTGTTCTATGGTTGTATTCTCAGTGTCTTAAATATGGCCCGCCATATAGGTAGGTGCTCAATAAATCTGTTGAATGACTAAAATGTAACAAAAGTGTCCATTCTTCTCTGTCCCCAGCTCCGGGTGTTCTAAAGTTCAAGTAACAGCCCTTCTCAACTCCCACCAAGGCTCCAGAGGTCACTTGAGAGCAGCAGCTTCAAACTTTTTGACCCTGATTCTCAATAAGAAATACATTCAGAGGTATCTGGCTGGCTCAGTATGGAGACCATGTGACTCTTGATCTCAGGGTTGTGAGTTTGAGCCCCGTGTTGGGCACAGAAATTACTTACAAATAAAACCTTAAAAAAATACATTCAGTCCCCACATGCTCACACATGTACATGAATATGTAACTGAAACAAAGAACTTGTACTAGGAGCAATGCTTGCTTTTTTTTTTTTAAGTTAATTTATTCGAGAGAGAGAGAGAGAGAGAGAGACAGAGTGCAACTGGGGGAGAGGCAGAGAGAGAGAATCCCAAGCAGGCTCTGCACTAACAGTGCACGACGTGGGGCTCGAACTCACACACAAGATCATGCATGACCTGAGCCGAAGCTGGATGCTCAACAAACTGAGCCATCCAGGTGCCCTGTAGAAGTAATATTTTCTTTTTTCTTCCTTTTCTTCCCTTTCTTCTTTTTTCTCTTTCTCTTCCTTCCCTCCTTCCTCTCTCTCTCTCTCTCTCTCTCTCTCTCTCTCTCTCTCTCTCTCTCACTTTTATTCTGCTCTCCGAAAGGGTCACCATTGCCCTAGGGCAGTGTTTATGGTGGTCAGAGGGCTCATTTGTATTCTAGTCTCAGAGCAACTGCTACAAATGGAGATTCCTGGCTCCGCCCCAGATCTGGAGAAGGAGAATTTTATCAGAACGTGTGAAAGCTTAACAGCCCTTTCCCCCAACTACCTCAGGTAATTCTTAGGCGATAAACCTTGAGAGCCACCACGGGGAGTTTATGAGTACCCTGAGGCCTTACGTGGGCACTTGTGCCAAGCACCAGCGCAGGAAGGGAAGGGCCTGATTCTCCAGTTCCAGTCCAACTCAGCCCCTGAGTTGATCCCAACTTTATAAAAGTAAATCCATTGGCACCCAAGCCCCTTGCAATTCCTAGTCCTCTGCCTCAAGTACTTCTGGCGATTTTGCAGCTGCTTCCCTGACTCCAGCCCTCCCAGGGCCACTGACTGCTCCAGGACCACACCCAGTGAAGGGGCCCTACTTTCCCCAAGGACCTTAACACCTACTTCCTCCCTCTGGCCTCCACAGTCTCTATTCCTTCACACAAAATCACTTCTGTTTTCTATGTTTTATTATAAGGCTTAATAGCCCTCTCCACGCTCCCCCCATCCCCCCTCCTTAGAACAAAAAAAAATTCTAACCCCAATCTCTAGTTATTAAGGTGGCCCATTTGCAGCTCCACCTCCAGAAGAGGGTAAATGCTATTATGAAGGCTTCACCCTCCCACTAGAAACGACTTAAAAAATTTTTTTAACAGTTTTTTATTTTTGAGAGACACAGAGAGACACAGCATGAGCGGGGGAGGGGCAGAGAAAGAGGGAGACACAGAATCCAAAGCCGGCTCCTGGCTCCCAGGTGTCAGCACAGAGCCAGACACTGGGCTCGAACCCATGAACCCCAAGATCATGACACGAGCTGAAGTCGGAGCTCAACCAGGCACCCCTAGAAATGATTTTGATGCCAGGAATGCTGCTTTTCCCCTTGCCAAAGTACCTCACACAATTTACATTCTGAAAGCCTGCTACAACCGTATTTACAGATCCTAACACACACAATAAAACATTTTTTAGCCTCTAGTGTATAGCATACACCCAACACCAAAGCTCAGTACTTTGTAGACAAGATCTCATTTAATTCTTGAAGCAGCCCTCAGAGGTAGATACTATTACCACCCCCCTTTAAAGAATGTTTTGGGGCACCTGGGTGGCTCAGTGGGTTAAGCGTCTGACTTTGGCTCAGGTCATGATCTCACAGATTGAGAGTTTGAACCCCCTCCCCTCCCTGCCCCATGGGTCTCTGTGCTGACAGCTTGGAGCCTGGGCCTGCTTGGGATTCTGTGTCTCCCTCTCTCTGTGCCCCTCCCCTGCTTGCACTCTGTTTCTCTCTCTCAAATATAAATAAAACCATTTAAAAAAATTTTTAAAAAAGATTTGATTTAAATACTTCGAGGGAATCAACCTAATACAGATGTTCCTCATTGGACTTTAATATGCAATTAAATAATTATTAATCCTATTAGCCACAAATCAAACTGCTGAATTCCAATCTCATTGCTACCAATTAGTGTCTGTGACTCCTTGTAAGTTATTTAACCTCCATAAAAATGGGATCATCGTAATACTTACCTTGTACTATTCACAGAGGCTTAACAATTGCAGCCACTGTCTGTGCTCCAGATCTTATTTGATCATTGAACCCTCAGCACAAATCAGTGAGGCAGGTGCCGAGGCTATCCCCATTTTACAGCCGAGGCCATCGAGGTGCTCCGTCTGTGAGCAGATAAATGGGACTATAGGCCCAGGTAGCCTACCACCAGAACCTAGCTTCTAGCTACTTGTCTCAAGTTGCCTCTCAAAAAGGGCTGTTGTAGTACATGATAAAAAGCTTATAAAGCGCTTAGCAAAAGTCTGGCACTTAATAAGTGCTCAATTAAGTCTCCTCCGGTCACATTAATATTTGGTGTTTTATGTTTGTTATAAAGCTAATACGTAAACAACTATTCCAACCCGATTTAATCAGCTAGAGATCACAAAGACAGCTGAAGCAGGCGAACCCCGGGCGGGGGTCGGGGCTGGGGCGCGGTCGCCAGGCTGCAGTCCACCCGCCGCGAGGCCAGGCGGGCAGGAAGCGGGGCGGCGGGAGCTCAGGGCCGCCCGGCGGGGCCCGGGGGCGGGGTCACGGAGGCCCCGCCCAGCAGTCACCTGCGACAGGTGGAGCGCGCGGCGCCGGGCGCTCGGCCATGTCTGCGGAGAGCTCGGGGCCGGAGCCGGGGCCGCTGTGCCCCGAGCACGGCCGGGCTCTGAGCTGGTTCTGCTGCTCCGAGCGACGGCTCGTGTGCGCCGCCTGCACCGGGCTGGGCGGCCGCTGCCGGGGGCACCGCGTCCGCCGGGCCGAGGAGCGCGCGGAAGAGCTGCGGGTGAGCGGGCGGGGGCGCCGGAAGGCGGGGGGGCTCCGCAGGGGAGGGGCGCCGGGATGGCGAGCCGACAGAGGGGCCTGGCGGAGACCCGGCTGCCGGTCCGGGAGTCCGGGCTCGGCCGTCTCCCTGGCTGTGGAACGAGGCGGTTAAGGGTGTGGCCTCTGGAGTCAAGGAGACGTGAGTTCGAATCCCGCCTCCCGACCTCCTTTGGCATCTCGTAAATCTCTGAGCTTCGGTGTCCTCATCTGGAGTTTGAGGGCGCGTTTATTGGGGTAGTTGTGTGACAGACCTAAGAGAATGGATGGAACGCTCTTTAGCCTACCACATAGTGGTAGGTCCAGCTGCCCCCTCCTCCTCCTCCGATGCTGTTTTGGGGGGTGAGAGCCGGGCCTGGCCTTGGGCGATATGAGCCTCCACTGCTCCAGTTGCAACGTGTGGCCCATCTCCCTCCCTGGTGGAAGCTGACCTGAGATAAAACCCAGCCCTCCTCCCTCCTCCCTCCTCCTTCCTCCCTCCTCCTTTCTCCTTCCTCCCTCCTCCCTCCTCAGCCCCCGGGCTCAAAGCCCCTCCCCTTGTCCACCCTTCGGGCTTCCTGGTGAGGTATTTTCTTTTCCCTTTCGGGGTTGGCCTTGACTGTACTCCAAGCTGCTTGCACCAGGGTAAACGGAGGGGGGCGGGTTGGATCTGAAAAGGTTCCTGTTGGACCTCTTCACCTAGAGTTCCTCCCGACCTCCACTCCGGTTTAACCCCAGGCTGGTCACCTTCATCACCACCGGCCCCTGATGTGCTGAGACTCAAGAGTCCCAGTCACCCTGGGGTTTCCTCCCTCCTTCCACCCTAACTGTCGCCACGGGGATTTCCTTGCAATTCGATTAAGTAGCTTGATTTCCCCACGCTCACCCAGGGGTTCTGCCCATCTGTGAGGCCCTGCGGGCTCTCCTTGGGGACTCAGACTGGGGTGTGATAAACATGCCTGACTGGCCAGGAGGGACTCACTTACTCAGTGACACCTGAAAGCTCCTGGTTGATCCTACCTGTCACTACTACCCATCCTCAATAAGTGGGGATGAAAAGCAGCTTGGATAATGTGGTGTAATAAACTTGCACAATGGATAGAAACTTTGTGAGTACCAGAGCACTTAAATATCCATCATCGCACTCCATCCAGACCAAGCTTTAGAAGTGGCATCCTACCTACCTTTTACAGATGAGGAAACTGCTCCTCCAGGGTTCCTAATATTCAGGAGCTGGACCAAGGGAGTCATTGACCAAGCCAGAGAACACTACCTCCTTGCTTTGGTGGAGAGAGGAAGTGATGCTAATGGGTGTGAGATTTTAATAAAAACTTTAAAAAATAAAAAGTCATCAGAGCTGAATCTGGGTGGTAGAACGGGATGAAGGCTGAGCAAGGGTGGCAGACCTGGTGCCTGATTCGGAATGCAGTCGCCCCAGGGTGCCTTCCCTGAACCCCCTCTGATGCCTTAAGCACATTCCTCTCCTCTGCCTGGAGGGAGGTAGTTCTTGCCCGCTCTCTAGTTTTGAGCATATTATGGCATCCCGGCACTCCTTCTGCTGTCCCTCCAGCCAGCAAAGAAATTTTGCCTCAGGGCGAGGTGGTCACTGAACTGGGCACCGACAGCACCCATTCCACAACTTCTCTCTTACCTTCTGGATTCTTGCCCTGCAGCTTTTTGTAAGCTAGTCTTGATTTCCTCGGCCCTGTGGTGTGTGGCCATCACACGTTCCTCCCGGCCAGCTCAGTTTTTTTTTTTTTTTTTTCCACGTAGTATTTGGACCAACAGAGTGTGAGACTAATTCCTGATTGTGGGGCTGGGGGAAGGCCTTGCAAGGGCTGCCTGGAGGAGGAGCTGAGTTGCCTTTAGACAGATGGAACAGGGGCAAAGCTCCGAGGGGAAGTAGCGGAGGTGCTGTTGGCTAGGAAGGAGTCCAGGTTCCTGGAATAATGGAGTGGAAAAGCAGGGGCCTGGCCGTATCTCCTTGGGCAAGTTACTTCTCTGTGGGCTTCAGCTTCCTCAGTTCTAACACCTCTCCCCTGCTCTCCTGGGGGGGTGCTCACAGCTTTGGGGGATGGGAACAGCTGCACTTAGTGTAGTCAGAGAAGTGGGTGTTCATTCATTCAACAAATATTTATTCAGGGCCTCTTATGTGTAGGAGGAACTTTCTTCTAGGTCGTGGGCCGTAGAGAGCAAGTCAATGTCATGGTGCTCATGTTCCAGTGGTGGGGGGGAGAGATACAAAAAAAGTAAACAAACCCATAAAATACAGTCCAAGAGTGATAAACCCAAGGGAGAAATATAAGCAAAGTAAGGGAATGGTGTGCAGGGGTGGCCGGAGAGGGCTTGTGAAGGGGTGACCCTGAATGGAGTGGGGGAGGGGATCTGTAGATAGTATATATAGGAAACTGACTGCTGGACACAGGAGAAGCAGCAGGTGCAAAGACACTGTTGTCAGGACCAGTTTTGGTGTGTTTCTGGAACCGAAAGAAGGCCAGTGTGGAGAGTGCTAGGAGGTGACATGGGAGCGATAGGCAGAGTCACATCAGACAGGGCCTTGTTGGCTAAAGTGAGAAGCTTGGTCTCACTGTGAGGCGGCTGGGAAGCTACTGGAGGGTTTTCAACAGGGACGTGACCTGACCTAATTTCCTTACACAGGGTGGCAGTGGCGAACTGTGGGGGCCAAGCCCAGTGAGGAGGCTCTTGTGACAGCTAATGAGGATCTGGGTAGAATAGCAAGAGTGGGGGTGACCAGAAGTGGCCCGAGGGGAGAGACAGACAGACAGACACTTTGGAGCGGGGGCTGATAGGAGTCACTGAGGGATTGGATACATGCAGGGTTGGAGAGTAACTCCCTGGGTTTGGATGGGGTAGTGCGGTTTTGTTGTTTCACGAACAGGGATAACTTAGGGAAGGGCCATTTGAGAAGCCATGTTCTTCCACGCAGTTGTGGAGAGCCGGGAGCTGGGTTAGCAGGAGCATTGAGTGAGGGGCGCCTGGTGGCTCCGTTGGCTAAGTGTCCAACTCCAGCTCAGGTCATGATCTCACAGTTTGTGGGTTTGAGCCCCGCGTCGGGCTCTGTGCTGACAGCTCAGAGCCTGGAGCCTGTCTTTGGATTCTGTGTCTCCTCTCTCTGCCCCTCCCCCACTCATTCTCTCTCTCTCTCTCTCTCTCTCTCTCTCTCTCTCAAAAAATAAATCAACATTTAAAAAAAAAGGAACCTTGAGTGTATGCAGGAAAGTGATTGTAATGATGGGCCACGGTTTTCAGGATAAGGAGGGAATCACGCAAAAAGTGGGTGATGGACGCTGAAAGTGGGAAGACTAATGTATTTGGTGGTTCCAGCCAAGCTGAAGGAAGAATTGAAGTCTATTTATTTATTTTGAGAGAGAGAGAGAGAGAGAGAGCAGGCAAGCAGGGGAGGGGCAGAGAGAGAGAGAGAGAGAGAGAGAGAGAGAGAGAGAGAATCCTAAGCAGGCTCCGAGCTGACAGCATGGGGCTCAAATTCACGAACCACGAGATCATGACCTGAACCGAAATCCGAAATCAAGAGTCAGATGCTTCACCAACTGAGCCACCCAGGCACCCCAGGGTGTGGGACTCTTGAAATGAAGATTTTGCAGGTGCTATCGTTTTCAGTCATAATGAGGTCTGGGATATGACCGTGGGTGTGCGTGGCTGAGATGGGGTAAAGGGGAAAATCACTGGGATGGAGTGAATGCATCAACGTGGACCAAGACGCCATGGGTATCATTTGTATTGCAGAACAAGATTGTGGACCAGTGTGAGAGGCTGCAGTTTCAGAGTGCCAGCATCACCAAGTATGTGGCCGAGGTCCTGCCAGGGAAGAACCAGAGAGCAGTGGTAGGTAGTTCCCTTTCCCCTCTTCTCTGGACCCCTCCTGGGATATGACTCCAGCCGAAGGGGCACGGACCGGTCTAGGATCCCTTCCCAACCTCACAGACTCCAGCTGTGCTCCTAGCAAAGCTGGACGCCCAGGGAGGACGGGTTCCCATCTCTCCGAGCCTTGGTTTTTACCATCTGGGCAGAGAGGACTATTCCCAGCACCACACTGGGGCAAATACTGCTGGAAAATGACGTTCTTGGGGGTAAAGGATCAGGAAGGGTAGCATTCTTCCACCATTGAAGTATTTCGTGGCCAGCCCCTGAATGACAAGATAACTTAAGGACTTTTGCACCGAGTGTTCTTTATGACAGTCTTATGCAGTAGGTGGCAGCAACATCCCTGTTTACAGATGGGGAAATGGGTCACGTAGAGGGTAAGTGACTTGCCCAAGATCCACAGCCTCCTGCCAGAGTCAGTTCCAGGGTCTGGATCTTCTGACTCCCGGGCCAGTGCTCCTTCTGCTACCCCCACTGCGGACCCTTTATTTAGTTGCCCCGTCGCCACTGCTACACCTTCCACTGTCATGTAGGCCCCCCACAGGTAGGGGCTGTGAATTGCTTTTGCACATCCTCCCTTCCCCAACATGGACCTGGAGCAGGCTTGACAGTGTCTTAGTCAAGGTTCTTTTGATTTATAGGAGGAAACCCAGTTGAACTAGTATGAGCAAAACAGGGAATTTCCTGGCAGGATACGGAAGCTTCTCTGAACCTAAAGGGGATGAGAAGCAGGAAAGGAAAGGCTGCCAGGAGTCCATGATGGTTTCTCTTTTAGCATGACGTTTCCTCTCTTTTTCTCTCTTTTTTTAAAATTTTTTTTTACATTTATTTATTATTGAGAGACAGAGAGAGACAGAGCATGAACAGGGGAGGGGCAGAGAGAAGGAGACACAGAATCCGAAGCAGGCTCCAGGCTCTGAGCAAACTGTCAGCACAGAGCCCCACACGGGGCCCGAACCCACAAACTGTGAGATCATGACCTGAGCTGAAGTTGGATGCTCAACCGACTGAGCCACCCAGGTGCCCCTTCTCTCTTTTTCTCTATCCTTTTTTTCTTAACATTATTATTTTTTTTTACTTGAGAGAGGGAGGGAGCGAGCGCAAACCGGGGAGAGGGGCATAAGCAGAGAGAGAGAATATCTTAAGCAGACTCCACACTCAGCACAGACCCTGATGCAGGGCTCGATCCCATGACCCTGGGATCACGACTTGAGCTGAGTCAGATGCTCAACCAACTGAGCCACCCAGGAGCCCCTGAATTTCTTGTCTTAACTGCACTGGCTAGGACCTCAGTACAGTGTAGCAGACGCTAACTTCAAGGGGTATACTCATTGCATTTCACCATCTGTGTATTTATTTAACAAATCTATTGAGTACCCACCACATGCCAAGGCTGTTGTTTTATGTGCTAGAGATTCCACAGTGAACAATGAAAACATGTGAAAAACCCTGTTTCTATGAAACTTACATTGTAGTCAGCAGGGAAGGATAATAACAAATCCATGCTATGTCAAAAGTTGAAAGGTGCTATGGAGAAATATACCACGGGAAGAAGGATGTTCCTTGTTGAGAATGGGGTTGCAGTTATAGATGCTGTGATCAGGAATGACCCAATTAAGCACTGATACTATATTGATACAAAATTTACAGAAGGTGAGGGAATGGACCATATATCTGGGGGAAGAGTTCTAGAAAGAGGGAATGGCAGGTGCAAAGTCCTGAGGTGGGAGCGAGCCTGGCACATTGGAGGAGCAGCAAGGAGGCCTGTGAGGTTGAAGCAGAGTAAACAGGGCAGAAAGTGATAGGGGGTGAAGTCAGAGAGGGAGTGGGTGGGTGCTGGATAGCATCCATAGAGGCTTTGCCTTTTGTTTGGGTAAGGTGGGAAGTCACTAGGAATTTTTGAGCACAATAGGATGATACGATTTAAAATTAAAAAGGAGCACTCTGGCTGCTGTGTTGAGAAGGGGCCATAGGCAGCAAAGGTGAAAGCAGGGAAACTGAGTCGGAAACTGGTACAGGAATCCAGGTGAAAGACGGGAGTGGTGTGGACATGAGTGATGGTGAGGAGTGTCTGGATTCTGTGTGTATCCTGAAGGGAGAAACAGCGAGATTTGCTGATGGAGTGGATGTAGGTAAGAGAGAAAGGGAGGGAAGGGGCAGGATAATTCTTAACTTTTTTTTTCCCTTAAATTTTTTTATTTGAGAGCTGGAAGGATGGGGCAGCCATTTAGCATGGGAGAGAAGGACCACGTGTGAGGCGATGGTTGATGGGGAGTAGGAGACATTAGGAGTTCAGGTGGGGTCATGTCAAGTTTGAGAAGACTGTTAGATATCCAAGGGAAGACATTGACTAGGTAGCTGGATATATAATTTGGGAGAGGGCTAGGCTGGAGACATACATTTGAGATTCATGAATGTATACGTTTAAAGCCATGGGAAGGGGTGAGATCACTAAGTGTAGATGGGAAAAAAGCATGGCTCCAAGGACTGAGCTCCAGGGAACTTCAACAGTTAACCATTAAGAAGATGGGAAGCGGGCATCTGGCTGGCTCAGTGAGAGGAGCATGTGACTCTTGATCTTGGGGTTGTGAGTTGGGTTGTGAGCCCCATGGTGGGTAGAGAAATGACTTAAATAAAATTAAAAAAAAAAAAAAAGGAATATAGGAGGAACCAGCAAAGTAGACAAAGAAGGAGTAATCAGTGAGATAGGAGTGCAACTAAGGGTGTTGTATCCACATCATAGGTGTCAAGCAGGTGGGATGTCAGCTGTTGCAGAGAGCGTAAGTGAGGTGAGAAACAAGAGTGAGTCTTCGGACTTGGTAACATGTTCATCATCGGAGATCGTGACAAGAGGTGTTTTGTAGAATGGTGGGGTGAAAAAGCCTAACCGGAGTTGGTTTCAGAATAGAAGAGTAATGTGGGGTAGTTGGCACAGACCACACTTGAGGAGATTTGCCGTAGAAAGGAGCTGAGAAATGGGATGATAGTGGAGGGGGATAGAGGATCAAGGGGGTATTTTATTATTATTTTTTAACGTTTATTTATTTTGAGAGAAAGAGTGAGCAAGCAGGGGAGGGGCAGAGAGGGGTGGGGGGGAGAGAGAATCCCTAGCAGGCTCCGGGCTGCCAGCACAGCGCCCACCCCAGAGCTCGAACTCACAAACTGTGAGGTCATGACCTGAGCCGAAGTCGAGAGTCGGACGCTTAACCGAGTGAGCCACCCAGGTGCCCCAGGGTATTTTATTTTTAAGATGGGAGAAATTACTCTGTATGCTGGTAGGAATTGTCTGGTAGAGAAGGGGGAAATTAATGGTGAAGGAGAAAAGGGAAAGGGGGATAATCAGGTACAGCAAATGGGGTGGGATCTGGTAACCAAAGGGCGAGTTCGCCATAGGTAAGGGCATAGGCATTCATCCACAGAGACAGGGAAGGCAGAGTATATGGGCACAGGTGCGGTAGATGGGTAGGTGATGGGCAGAGCTCTTCCAAGTTCTTTTCTGATTGCTTTCATTTTTCCTTATTTATCATGTTTGCTATAGGTTCTATTTTTTTTTAATATTTTATTCATTTTTGAGAGAGAGAGAGACAGCGTGAGCAGGGGAGGGTTAGAGAGAGAGGGAGACACAGAATCTGAAGACAGGCTCTAGGCTCTGAGCCTGCCGTCAGCACAGAGCCTGACGTGGGGCTCAAACCCACGAACTGCGAGATCATGACCTGAGCCGAAGCCGAACGTTCAACTGACTGAGCCCCCCAGGCGCCCCCTGCTATAGGTTCTTAATGATGCCATTTGTCAGTTTATAGGTATGTTTTGTTCGCTATCAATCTGTTAATGTGGTTATAAATTAATAAGAGTTTTTCATGCTAAACCATCCTGAAGTCTTGGGGAAAACCAACTCAGCTTGATCATATGTATTTTTTTTAACTTTTAATTTTGGGATAATTATAGATTCACATACAGTTGTAAGAAATAATCACATAGCTGTATGCCCTGTGCCCTTCATCCAGTTTCTCCCAGTGGTGCATCTTGCCTAATTATAGAACAATGTCATAATCAGGACATGACATGGATACAACCCAGTTATTCACATTTCACCAGTTTTACATGCACTCATTTGTGTGTATGTGTTTAGTTCTTTTTTTTTTAATTCCTTCTCTAGCATTTTTTAAAAGTTTTTTTTTAAGTTTATTTATTTATTTTGAAAGAGAGAGTTCTAGAGAGCAAGCAGGGAAGGAGGCAGAACGAGAGAGAGAGAGAGAGAGAGAGAGAGAATCCCAAATAGGCTCCGTGCTGTCAGCATAAAGCCTAACCCAGGGCTCGATCCCACAAACCTTGAGATCATGAGCTGAGCCAAGATCACGAGGTGGACGCTCAACCAACTGAGCCACCCAGGCACCTCCTTAAATTTTTAATTTAAATTCTAGTTTGTGTGTATTAAGTTCTGTGCAGTTTTATCACATGTATAGATTCGTGTGACTTTTTCTGCAACAAAGATATGGAACAGTTCCATCATAAGGATCCCCTGTGTCACCCTTTTATCACTGAGCCCCCCCCCCACCTTGTATCCTTGTTGTACAAAATTTCTGCGTTTGGATTGCTAATCTTAGTTTGCGTTTTTTAAAAGGAGTTTTGCATCTGTACTCAGGAATGAGATTAGCTTATAAATTTCATTTCTTTTGTAGTCCTTTTCAGATTTTGATGTCGGGGTTATATAAACCCTATTCAATGAATTGGGAAACAGAACTCTGTTTTCACTGGAGGAATTTGTGTTAAGATTGAAATTATTGTGCCTTGAATATTTGGTGACACCCCCTGTAAAACTATCTGGGCTTGGTGTTATTTTTGTAGGTAGATATTTTTTTTATGAATTCTTCTTTAAAAAAATTTTTTTTAATGTTTATTTATTTTTGAAAGAGAGACAGAGTGTGAGCCGGGAAGGGGCAGAGAGAGGGGCAAAGAGAGAAGGAGACAGAATCCTAAGCAGGCTCCAGGCTCCTAGCTGTCAGCACAGAGCCCAAGGCACAGAGCCTGAGGCGGGGCTCAAACTCACAGAACTGTGAGATCATGACTTGAGCTGAAGTCTGATGCTTAACTGACTGAGCTACACGGGCACCCCTATAGGTAGATTTTTAACTACTGATTCATTTCCAACCATGACTATAGTATTCTTTCTTTTTCTTTGGTTTTAGTAAATTTTTTCAAGATAAATTATATATTTTGTCTATTTTTAAATTGAATGGCATAAAGTTGTTCTTAAATAATGATTAAAGTTGCCACAGTTTTGTCTATTTTGTTTTAGTCTTGTCAGAGAACCGGCTTTTAGTATTTTAATCCTCTCTCTTTTTTTAATTTGTTTATTTTTTCTAGTAATCTCTACACCCTGTGTGGGGCATGAACTCACAACACTGAGATCAAGAGTTGCATGCTCTTCTGACTGAGCCAGCCAGGTGCCCCTCCTTTGTATCTTTAAAAATATATGTATTATTCTTTCCTCTTATCGTTCTAATTTTTTTCTTTCTGATTTTTTTTTATATTCCATTGTTTTTTAACTACCTTAGCTGAACAGTCTATTCATTTTAGTCTGACTTCTTTCTGAAGGTCAGCATTTAGGCCAAATATTTCCTTCTAGGTATTGCTAGAGGTACCTCTCACAAATTTGATGCAGTATTTTCACTCAGTTATAAGTTTTTTTTTTAAGTTTGTTTATTTACTTTGAGAGAGAGAGAGAGAGAGAGAGAGAGAGATAGCGTGAGCAGGGGAAGAGTGGACAGAGAGGGAGAGAGAGAATCCCAAGTCAGCTCTGCGCTGACAGTAGGATATGCGGGGCTCGATCCCACGAACTGTGAGATCATGACCTGAGCTGAAGTCAGATGCTTAACCCACTGAGCCACCCAGGCAACCCCTTTCCCACTAATTTCTAACTTAACTGCATTGTAGTCAGCATACCAGTTGTTTGAAATTTGTTGAGACTTGCTTTATATCCTAAAACATGGTCACTTTAGGTAAATGTTTCACATTCAAATCTTCTCTGTACTTACTAATATTTTTATCTGCTAGGTTTACTGACTGCTGACAAGGGGCGTTTATAGTTTCTCATCATGCTCTGGACTTGTCGATTTTTCCTCATAATTCTGTCCATTATTCTTTTGGTATTTTGGTTTTCTTCCCTTTCATTTCAACTTTTCTATGTACTTACATTTTAGGTGTATCTTTTTCTTTTTTTAATGTTTATTTACTTTTGAGATAAAGAGAGACAGAGTGTGAGTGGGGGAGGGGCAGAGAGAGGGGGAGACAGAATCCGAAGCAGGCTCCAGGCTTTGAGCTGTTAGCCCAGAGCCCGACGCGGGCCTTGAACTCACGGACCACGAGATCATGACTTGAACTAAAGTCAGATGCTTAACCAACTGAGCCACCCAGGTGCCCTTTAGGTGTATCTTATAACTGGGTTTTGTTTCCTTTTTAAAAAAATCCAATCTGAAGAAAAAAAATTCAATCTGATAATCTCTGCCTTTTAACTAGGGAGTTTAATCAGTCTATCACTATTGTGATTGCTGATACACTTGGATTTATGGCTATCATTTTGTTTTCTATATAGTCTGCTTTTTCTGTGCTTCTTTTTCTTCCTTTCTTATCTTCTTTTGGGTTAATCACCCCTTCCTCTGTCTTTTTCCCTACATTCTTGGGTGCCTGGATGGCTCAGTCGGTTGAGTGTCTGCTCAGGTCATGATCTCATGATCTCATGGTTCGTGAGTTCATTGAGCCCCACATCAGGCTCTCCATTGACAGCCCGGAGCCTGCTTTGGATCCTCTGTCTCCCTTTTATTTCTGTCCCTCCCCCGTGTTCTCTCTCTCTCTCTCTCTCTCAAAAATAAATAAACATATTTAAAAAAGTTATACATTCTACTTATGGTCTATTTTTGGTACCCTTAAGATTTTAACACAAATACGTAATGTTGCAAATGAATCAACCTAAGTAATCCAAGTACCATAAGAATGCTTTAACTTAGTAACACTCTGGTCTTACCTGTTGTTGTCCAATATTTTAGTTAAAGTATATCTTTATTAAATTCTCCTATTCATAAGAAATATGCCATTTCTGATTAGCGATGTCTTTGTTGGGACATCTTAAGTTTAAAGGAGTTTAAAACTCCTTAAGTTTAAAGGAGTGTAAAATTTTAAAATAAATCACAAGCTGCATTCAGGGCAATGGAGTCTCCGCTCTCAATTACGCTACTTTTCAGTTTCCTTTCTACATTTGGACCCAGGGGATTTCCTTTACTTAGCTGCCAGAAGAGCTCCTTCACTTTTAAAAGCATGCTTTGGGCTATTTTCCCAGCATTTCTGTGTTTTATTTTAGGACGGTGTTTAGTTTATTCTGGCATATCTTTGCAAAGGGAAGGTTTTTTCTTTCTCTGCTATTTTCTGGGAAAGAGTCGAGAAATGTATCGAAATTGATTACAGTCTTCTAGTCGGAGAGTATCTGTTGAGAGTATCTGATGCATCTCGGGCCAAGGTCTGATTTTGAACCTGATCACATAGATGGAGCAAACATTGAGTGCAGACACCCGCCACTGTGGGCAAGGCAGCAAGGTGGGATAGAGAGAACAGTAGTTAATGTTATCACTTATGTGCTGGGCTTTGTTCTGTTAACTTTGTGTGTATTAACTCATTTAATGCTCACAATAACCTTATGAGGTAGGTACTGTTATTATTCTCACTTAACAGATCAGAAAGCTGAGGCACAGGGAAGACAAGTAACTAAGGTGCTCAACCCTTCCACAGGGAGTAAGTAGATAGGCTAAGATTTAAATCTAGGCACTGCGTCTAAAGCCTAATTTCCTAACTACTGTGTTATGTTGTCTCAGGGAACACTGAACTCGGGAGTCCGAAACTCCTGGGTTCACTTGGGCCATTCATTCACTGCCTCTCCATTGGGCAAATTGTGAGTCTCAGTTTATTCTATAAAGCAGGGACCATTATATCCCCTGCACTTGGCCTGTGAGTGCTACCAAGAGATTTTTGACCTAGTCAGAAAAACTTTCCCCTCAGTCATTCATTCAGTAGATATTTGAGTACTTACTGTGTGCCATGTGCTATGCTAATTACTAGCAGACACGTCAGCTTCCCTGGAGAATTGCTTTCATGCCTCCCGTGTGGCAGATAAGAATTCTGCCATGGAAGCCATTGGAATGGACAGATTGAGGAAATAATGAGCTTTTTTCATTCAGACATAGACAAAATATCAGCGGGACTTCTGTTGGTACGGATCCTGTTGATGGGGATGATTTTGTAGGCCTTTCTGCTCCGCAGTTCTACGATTCTCTGACCTTGGTGCCTTGTCCTTGGGATTGTCAACTGGGAAACACTGGATTCTAGTTGATCTCTAGACCATGCACAGGTCTTCGATTCTGTGATCTTGGCTCTATGAGATATGACCTGGATGTCTAGATCTCACATTTCTTTACCCTATGCCAGATTTGGGAATTCTTAAGGCTGAGATGGTTTAAACACTGTTTCTTCCATTGCTGTGCCCGTGGCAGACATTGCAGATCAATCCCAGCACCCCTAAACACTGAGCCCAAATCCTCTTAACCTTGACCGGGCTTCACCAGGACCCGACTCCCTATGTTGTCCCTCGTCAGAGCACGGCCAGCGCGGCGCGGGAACTGGTCATCCAGAGGCTGGGCGTGGTGAGGAGTCTGTGTGAGAGCGAGGAGCAGCGGTTGCTGGACCGGGTGCACGGCGAAGAGGAGCGGGCCCACCAGAGTATCCTGACGCAGCGAGTACACTGGACTGAGGCGCTGCAGAAGCTCGACACCATCCGGACCAGCCTGGTGGGCATGCTCACCCGCCTGGATGACCTCCAGTTGATTGTAAGTCAGGCAGGGGTGAGGACACAGCCAGTGAATCAAATACCCCCAAGGTTTAAAACATTGAGAATGTTTATTAGGTAGGAGCGGGGCAGATAAGGATACTTTGGAGTAGGGATGAAGCAAGGGAATCAAATTATATAGATTAAAAAAATTTTTTTTAACTTTTTTTATTTATTATTGAGAGACCGAGAGAGACAGAGCACGAGCAGGGGAGGAACAGTGAGAAGGGGAGACGCAGAATCTGAAGGAGGCTCCAGGCTCTGAGCTGTCAGCAGGGAGCCCGACGTGGGGCTCAGACTCACAAACCGCAAGATCATGACCTGAGCTGAAGTCGGACGCTTAACTGACTGAGCCACCCAGGCGCCCCTGGATTTTTTTTTTTTTTTTTTTTTGGACCTGACAACTTACTTTCAATAGTGAGGAAGTATTTACTGAGTGTCTACTATGTGCCCTTGTGCCATGGGTTGGAGTTACAGGGTATAGCTGTCAGTACCCCACAGCGTTATGAAGGAGATAAATACATAAAGTGACAGTTAGGATAATGGAGGGTTATGTCCCATGGTAGAGGACCTCACAGTCCAGGCTTGGGGGTGGCAGTGGTCAGGGTGGGCTTCCTGGATGCAGTAACTTAGAAGCCAGAGCCTGAAAGATAAGGGTAGTAGCTACGTTAAAGGAAGTGGAGAGGTAGACAGGGTTCAGAAATGTGCAGGGGCAGGGAACTGACAAGAGGTCCTTAATCTTACCTCCCAGAAGCTACTATGGTTAATATTTTGGTACATGTCCTTACAAAACACTTTACTTAGATACGTAGATACTTGCCGTTTTAATGGGCCGGTTTGACATCAGAGTAAATATGCCATGAAGAGAAAAGAGGATGTGGAACAACTGAGCTGTTCACTGCGGTTCAAGTAGGGCAGTTCGTGGAATGCCCTAGATTGTGCATTCATTCAGCCACACAGCTTCCAGGGACAGAGCACATTCTGTCCCAAACACTGGGACGGTCACAATAGAAGATTCAGGAAGAGTGCCAGCCGCCTAGGAGCTGACAGCCTTGGTGGGGGGTGAAATGTTGGTAAATATGCGATTGTCCTGAAGTGTGGTTTAGGGGAACTCGGGGTGCCATGGGGCACAGCAGACCATGATTCATTATGAGTGCACGATGGGGAGGTGTGCGGAGAAGAACCCAGAGGGCTTTGTTTCGGGTCTTCAAGCGGGAATAGCGTTCTGTATCCTAGAGTCTATCTACATGGCGCCCTCCATGCCAGTTGAGTATATTCAAGCCTTGACTATCTGCTGAGTTCTTGGTATCAAGCCTGACTCTGTTTTCTTTTCCCACAGCAGAAGGAGCAGGAGATTTTTGAAAGGTGAGTATGGCCCCGCAACTTGCTTGGGCAGTCATGGAAACCATTGCATGCAGGCTCTGCTGCTCTTGGGAGAAAGCCCAGGGCAGGCATGAATGGCTTCCCTGGGGCCACGCTCCATGGAGAGGGTCTTCCTGCCCCTAACTTGGAGAACTGCTTTAGGTCCATGTGGAAGCTAGTGAAGTAAATAGTTATTAATCAGAGGCTTTCCAGGGGCTTTCTTCAGTGTTATCCTATAACAAAAAATATCCAGGGGTGCCTGCATGGCTCAGTCAGTTAATCATCTGACACCTGATCTCAGCTCAGGTCTTGTTCTCAGGGTCATGAGTTCAAGCCCCATGTTGAGCTCCATGCTGGGCATGAAGCCTACGTTAAAAAAAAAAAAAAAATCCAGTTATGCTGATGGAGTATTTTACATCCCCCATCTACAGATGAAAATACAGGGGTTCCAAGATGGACAGGGACTTGCATAAGCCCAGAGGTGGGGCATGGACCCATACCCAACACCTGTCCCACCACTGTCTTCTCTGCCTCACTCTCCCTTTCTCTGATGAAAGAATCTTTGAGAGGCGCCTGGGTGACTCAGTCAGTTAAGCGTCTTCATTTTGGGTTAAGCATCTTCATTTTGGGTCAGGTCATGATTCCAGGGGTTGTAAGTTTGAGCCCCTTGTCGGGCTCTGCACTGACAGTGTGGAGCCTACTTGGGATTCTCTCTCTTTCTTTCTCTCTTTCTGTCTCTCTCTCTCTCAAATAAATAAACTTAAAAAAAAGAATCTTTGAAACTTAAGTCTGTATTGCCACTCAAAATTTGCATTATTTAAGCAATGAAAGCATTTCACCAAGTTCTCCCTGGGTCCTGAAAAGCCGAGAGCTGAGAGCTGAGGAAGTAGCCAAGAAGATGTAATTTGCCAGGCAAAGAAATTAAATTCTTGGGGCGCCTGGATGGCTCAGTGGGAGGAGCATGCGATTCAGTCTCGGGGCTGTGAGTTTGAGCCCCACATTGGGTGTAGGAATTACTTAAATAAATAAAACTTTTAAAAAATGCTAAGGAACAATTCCAGATTAAAAGAGGCCAGATGGATCAGGAAACAAAACAAAACAAAAACATACCAAACACTTCTAAGAACTTTTGTGGCACAACTGGCAACATCTGAATATGGACTGTATGTCAGATATAATAATATTATGTCAACATTAAATTTCCTGAACTTAATAGGGTTACTGTAGTTGTGTAAGAGACTTTGTTTTTGAGAGAAAGATGCTGAAGTATTTAGACATAAAAGGTCTCACTTTCTGCAACTTACTCTCAAATAGGTCAGAAAAAAATAAGTGTCATATATTCACTCATTAAATACATAGGAAGAGAATGACCGACAGACCAAGAAAGAGAGCAGGTTTTTAAAAAATAAAAAAGTTAAATTCTTACATCTTCTGTGAGAGATTTCAGAGCTGTACTTCGGCACAGACCATTCTTATATATTTTAAATGTTTATTTTTAAGAGAGAGAGAGCATGCAAGCAGGTGAGA
>CM053568.1:19632876-19844316 GCA_028646485.1 Cryptoprocta ferox | reverse complement strand
CAGCTGCCACAGACCGGCATTCTGACCCCAGCCCCACTGCACAGCCACTCCTTTGGGGTCACGAGTTTCCCCTACTGAACCATGAGGTGCCGGACCAGCTGGTTGTCTAGACACTAGCGTCTCCTACTAGCCTCAGCTTTGCTTTGGGTGAGCTCAGCGCTGTCAACGTAGGCTCCTCTTTCCTCTCCCCGACCGTGCTTTGAGAAGATGGCAACAGACCCACTCTTGTCCTGACCACAAAGAGCCTTTGTTACCAGAGCCTGCTCTCAGCTTTTCTAGGGCTCTGTCCACCTTGCTCCTCCCAAGCCAGGACCGTCAGTGACAGTCTTGCGAAGAGCTTGTGTCCCTAAGGAGACATGCCCCACCCTCTCTCCCTGCTCCTTCATTGTGGGCAGAGCCAGGAGATTTGGGGAAGAAAGTGTGCTCTCAGACCTGCTGCCCAATCTCGGAGCCTGATCCCAGGCTTAGGGGTGGAGGGAGAGCTCTTTCTCAGAACCCAGTTCAGATGTCTGCAAAGCTCTGTGATGAATCCTCACTTTGTCCTACACCCTGTTAATCCCTTTCATTTTAGATCAAGGGGAAAATTACGTTGAAGGGTTTCTGGACTCCAGACTGGGTTTGTTCTGTTTCTGCAGGGAGACAGGACTTGAACCCAGCTCCCCCTTTTTCAGCTGAGTGCATTCTCTGAAACTCTATTCTTTCCTGGCAAATGGGATAACAACTATCTCCCAGGTTATAGCAAAGATTCCATGAGATTCTACAGAGTTAAACCTGGATACTTACTAAATGGTAATTCTCCTCCTCCTAGGCATCTTCTGTTCCTATATTCCCTCCAGCCAAACCCAGTGCCCTTCTGAGCCAAAGAGAGGTAGCTATCGGGAGCAAAGCACCAGAACTAATTCATGGTGGGGGTGCTAACTGATAGTCCCTGCTTGTGGGATCCCTCAAAGGTGTTTGCATTTTAAAAGCAAAGGAGTGGCTGTACCTTCTGACCAAACCAATAGGTTTTGCTGCTGTAGGTTTGGGAAGGAGGTGAGATTTTCTCTGCATGAGATGGGGGAGTGGAAAGGTTGGGGCGTAAGAGGTTCAGGTCTCATCCCTGCTCTGCTGCTAACTTAGAGACACAGCAGGTTGCTTCCCCTGCAGAGCAGACTGACTCCAAGTTCTACTGCTGGCGCCAGGTATTTACTTGCCTGGAAATCATCTGCTTGCTGGAATTCATGTTCCTGGGGGGCAAGAGGGGAAAACCCATCTCTGTTTGGCTCAAGCCTCCTTCGGGGGCTCCCATGTGGGGCTGGCTGCCAATCTTGGGGTCACCCTCATGGGAAGAGGATTTTACTTCTGGAGTCTTCCTGAATTTCTGCCTAGTTTTTTGTTTTGTTTTGTTTTGCTTTATTTTTCCTCCACAAGGACCGAGGAAGCAGAAGGCATTTTGGATCCCCAGGAGTCGGACAAGTTAAACTTTGACGAGAAGTGCATTCGGAGCTCACTACTCACCCAACTCTGGGTGACCGCGGTTCTCGGGTGCCTCTCAGGTTAGGAGCTGTTAGAGCCCAGCACCAGTTAACACCTGGCCGGCTGGCTGGGGATTGCTGTAGGTCACACTGGGGACCAGAGCACCTGGCATGGTCGCTTAAGCCCCGAGTGATGCTGGATGCATCCTTGTCGGTGGAGCCAAGGTTCTGGACAGGCTTGGGGCGGCTGGCCAGGTCCTGCCCGTTTCCAGACCAAATTGCTTTGTTGGGCCTTAAGTTAACTCTTGGTCCCGTAATTCACATCTGTGTCCTGTCCTCATGGGCAGCTCAGTATTATTAATTGGAATCTTAGTTTCTCTTTAAGAAGATACCATTGATGGCCAACTGGAAAGCATCTGGAGCGAGAACGGAGCTGCCTGGATTCACCTCACTTGTTCACTTAACAAATGCTGACTCAGGCAGAATGCAGCCTGGCCTTGTGCTGTATGCTCAGGCCACAGATGTGAATGCGACTCGGTCTTCTCCCTGCAGGAATTCCCTCTTAGTGCGGCAGTTCTCAAAGCAGAACCCCCCAAGCTAGATGGAAGCTTCTGTGTTCCTAGTTGTCATATTCACAGACAGGTTAGGTTAATGGATTGAATTTTTCCTCAATTTTAGTCCTCCTTCCCCATGTCTTAGCCTAAAAAGTTTGGTGCAAGCTAGAGCTTGTCTTCTGTAGATGTTGGTATCAAGAGAGTGCCCGATTTACCAGCAGTCCCATGTAGTTAGTTGTTAGAAAGTACAGATCTGATGTTTCCTGGCTCCCAGAGGCCATGCCCTCAGGACCGGTCTGAGGCCACAGATGGGCCCATCTGGAATGCACTGTGATCGGTGCCAGATGCCGGATGGAGGAAGAAAATCTTCCTTTTGCCCTGCCACCAACTAGGTGTGTGGCTTTGGGCAACTTGCTTCTCCTCTCTGAGACTTATTTCTAGTTTTCAGATGAGGGTCCTGAGCTAATAATACCTGCTGTATCATGGCCACAATTTATTAAGCGCCTATTAATGCTAGGTGATACTTTATAGGTATCATTGCATTTAGTTCTCACGTCCACCCTGTGATAAGTCCTATCTATCCCCGTTTTACAGATGAGGGAACTGAGGCTCAGAGACAGAAATGGCTTGCCTGAGGTTACAATGCCAGTGAGTGGCGAGGAAGCCGTTTGCTGCCTGGCAGCACCAGGTTAGGGCTGAGGGTGGGCCTTGGGCAACTCTGAGAATTGTTTCCGGCAGGCACGGAGGACGTGCGTATCGACGAGAGGACTGTCAGCCCCTTCCTACAGTTGTCGGATGATCGAAGGACCCTGACCTTCAATGCGAAGAAGTCCAAGGCCTGTACGGACGGCCCGGAGCGCTTTGACCACTGGCCCAATGCCCTGGCTGCCACCTCCTTCCAGGCTGGGCTGCACACCTGGATAGTGAGCGTCCAGAACAGCTGTGCCTATAAGGTGGGCGTGGCCTTAGGCCAGCTGCCCCGCAAGGGCTCTGGCAGTGACTCCCGTCTGGGCCACAATGCCTTCTCCTGGGTCTTCTCCCGCTATGACCAGGAGTTCCGGTTCTCGCATGCTGGGCAGCACGAGCCCCTGGCGCTGCTGCGGTGCCCGGCCCAGCTGGGCGTGCTCCTGGACTTGCCGGCACAGGAACTGCTGTTCTTCGAGCCGGCCTCGGGCACGGTGCTCCACAGCCACCACTCACCCTTTTCGGGGCCCCTCTTCCCGGTCTTTGCTGTGGCCGACCAGACCATTTCCATCATCCGCTGACCTTTGGCCAGGGGGAGCCCAGGTGTCCCCTCTACTATGCCTCCAGGCCACATTCCTGCCCAGTGCCCTTTTCCCAAATGTTGCCCTAAGGGGACAGCTTTAGGAGGGGGAGGGATCCATTTCAGATCTGGGTACAGCTGTTAAATGGCCAGTATCTGGGGGGAGCCTGCTGTTCCCTGGGCCTTAGTTTCCTGAATCCACTGTGCATCAGCCCTTCTGAGGGTGTCTTGTTCACCACTTTATCTCTGGCATCCGGCATGGTGCCTGGTGCCTAGGGATTGTGCAATAAATATTTGGCGAATGGATGGATGGATGGAAAGGTGCCTGGGTGTGTGTGTGGTAGACTCTTCTGGAAAAGCAGAGCCTTCCAGCCCTCTTCCCCCAGCTTGGAGCGTGTCCTGTGGCTGAAACTTCCATCCCTCAGTTTGGTGCTTCTCAGTCCTTTTCCTGACAGGGCACAGAGAGAATCTTTTTCTGGCACACAAGGACAACTTGAAAGGGATCCCGGACTCTAGCTAGGCTGCTCTTGGCCAGAGGGGGCACTGTGTCATCCCACCAGGTCCAGCCTGTCGGCTCAGAAGACTGAGGGGATCCTACCTGCAGGTAACTGGACCGCAGCACACCCATTGGCAGCTCTGCCTTGGACTTGGCCGCTGAGCTCAGCTGTGCCCACCTGTGGTAACAGGGATGAACTTTTCCCCCACCTGCAGCTAATGAGGGTTCCCGCCTAAGGCCCCCCTCCCCACCCAACACAATGTGGAGACCTGGGGTGAGGGCTTCAAGCCCCAGAGAGCGCTGAAGGAGTTAAGAGGGTCAGCCTTACGGAACATGCATGTTATTAAAGGTTTTACAAGATTCAAAGGTTTCTTACATATTTTTTGTTGTTAATTGGGCAGATCTCCCAAATGCCAGTTCACATCTTAAGAGGTGCGCTTGCTAGGAAGTCAAGGTCTTCCTCACCCGCATTCCCAGCTCAGCATACACGGCCACAAGAGCCCTGAGACAGTTTTGCGCCCTGCATGGCTGGAACTGAGGGCAAGTCCCTTCCTGTTCTCTGAAGTCACATTAGAACAGTGGTCCTCACATTTCTGTTTTATCTGGGGACACAGTTCAAAGGCATTCTTACCGACAACTTCAGGCCCCTGGGCTCAAAGATGGGGTCCAGAGCCCTCCCCACTCTTAAGTTTATTCAATAATTTACTTGAAACATTAGGTTGATTAAATCCATTCCACAGACCTAATGGCAGCTGGTTTGGTTGAGATGACTTCTAAGGCCCTTGCAGCTCAGAGACCGCGGCTCACGACCCAAGGCCTCACTGCCTGACAAGTGGGAAGTAATGTCCCCTGGCCTTGACACCAAGCCCAAGGAAGACAGACCCGAAAGAGGTGAGGCCAAGCCTGAGAAGAGCCCTCCCCCCGCCCCCCACCCCGCTCACACAAGCACAGTCTCTGCCCAGAAACCCGGGGCAAAGCCAACCTTTTCTACTTGGCACCTGCAGGCCCTCATGCCATGCTCCCCACACTGCCAATCTAACTCCCTATGGCATTCCTCACTGTCCATAGTTCACGGGCCTCCTGCCAGGAATGCGTGTTGTATTCCTCTGCCCACCTAAATGCCACCCCCAGTTCAGGGCCACTCCAGAGCCCTCCCTGGCTGTTGTTACCAGAACATGTAGGTGTGCCTGTCTGTGTGCTTTTCACTGGAGGTATCCCATGTCTGGCACAAGGCAAGGAAGACATGTCCAGTAAATCCCAAAGAGGTGTGAGGGGAGAGGAGCTTGGAGAGGGGATAGGAAGTTAGAGACATGGAATTTTTAAACCTTTTTTTTTTGGTCTATTTTTTTTAATTTTTTTAATGTTTATTTATTTATTTTTGAGAGACAGAGAGACAGAGCGTGAGCAGGGGAGGGGGCAGAGAGAGAGGGAAACACAGAATCAGAAGCAGGCTCCAGGCTCTGAGCTGTCAGCACAGAGCCCGACGCGGGGCTCGAACCCACAAACCGCGAGATCATGACCTGAGCCAAAGTCAGCCACTTAACCGACTGAGCCACCCAGGCGCCCCAAATCTATTTTTGAGAGAGTGTGAGTGAGCAAGATGCAGAGAGGGAGAGTGTGGAGCCCAGAGCAGGGCTTGAACTCACGGATGTGGGGCTCGAACTCCTGAACCATGAGATCATGGCCTGGGCCAAACTCAGATGCTTAACTGACTGAGCCACCCAGGTACCTGGAGACATGGAATTTAAAAAAAAACACATTTTTTTTAATGTTTATTTTTGAGAGAAAGATTGTGAGTGGGGAAGGGGTAGAGGGGGAGACAGAATCCCAAGCAGGCTCCAAGCTCCAAGGTGTCAGTTGCAGAGCCTGAGGCAGGGCTCAAACTTACAAACTCTGAGATCATGACCTGAGCTGAAGTCAGATGCTTAACCGACTGAGCCACGCAGGTGCCCCTGAGACACATAATCTTTAACACCTAGCTAGCTTACTTCCTTCAGTCTCCGACGATTCCCCCCCCATGTTTCCTACACTCCTCCGCCTCAAGCTCCAGGCCCTGTTCCCTGTACTTTCCTACCCCCATGCCAACACCTGTGACTGGGGTGCCCTTCAAAACTGACCTTTAGAAAATCTTTCCTATTCTACCAGGATCGCCCCTGTACTGTGTCCCATGGGACACAGCTCCCTCCTCGCAAGTTGGTGGTCAAGCCAAGGGCTTTGGAGTCAGGCATGCCTAAATTGGAACTCTGGCTCACTCACGTACTAGCTGTCACCTCAAGCAGGCTACTTCTAAATCTGTTTCTCATTTGTAAAGTGGAGGTCACACTACCTCTGCCCATTAGGTAGCGCTGAGGGTGTTTTATTTATTGAGGGTTATATATGCATATAAAGGACTAACACGGGGCAAGCAGAGAAGTTTCTTCTCATGACTGTAATTATGGTGCTAAGATCCTGTTTACACTATATAGTCCTAGAGGGCACGTCCGTACCGCACAGCCTAGCACCCCAATTTCCAAACTGAGCTCCTCTGGCCTCCCGCTTCCTAGGGGGAGTTGTAGACACTTCAAGGGCCTGACTGAGGGGCTCTAGGACCTGCTTCAACTCTAGCAGTTTCTCACTTTTCCTGTTTGGTAGATTGGGGTTCCAGTAAGATCTCCTGTAACAAAAGGGCCCTGCTGCTAATACAAAGTTTGACAGTGCCTGTTTTTTTAAATAATTTTTTCTAAAGTTTACTTATTTTGAGATGGCGCAAGCACAGGAGGGGCAGAGAGAATCTGAAGCAGGCTCCGCCGTGACAGTGCAGAGCCCAATGTGGGGCTCTAACTCACCAACCGTGAGATCATGACTTGAGCCAAAATCAAGAGTTGGTCCTTCACCAAATGAGCCCCCCAGGCGCCCCGACAGTGCCTGGTTTCGAAGCTAGCTGGGCTCTCAGTGGGTGGGAAAGAGACACAGGTGTGAACCTCAGCGACCAGAGGCAGCGTTCACTGCTTTATAGTCCAACTTCGACTGCAGGGAGAGGGGCAAAGGGCAGGTCTCATGAAAGAAGGGGCTCTCTGTCTGCGGCGTTTGCTGGGCCCAGCCACTTCCCTCATCAGATTCCAAGTTCAGGGGCTGAGACTTCCAGGTGGTCAAGGGCAGGCAGGAGATGGGACAGGGAGGGGAGGAGGAATTCCTGGGATACAGAATCTTTGACTGCAGCGTCCAAAGGCTCTGGGCCGACCACCAGGAAGCTGTGCATACCTACAGCCCGCGCCCCCTTATAATCACAGGGATAACTATCCCCAATATGGGCTGCTACTGCCGGCTCCACCTGAGCAAGCCGCAAAGCCTCCTGGAAAATTCGGGGGTCGGGCTTGGGCCAGCCGACAGCCTCAGAGGTCAGCACAAAGTCAAAGTGTTCCCTCAGGCCAAGACCCATCAGGATGTCCTCCAGTCGCCGGTCGAAGTTGGAGACCACGGCCAGCCTCAGACCTCGTTTTTGGCACTCCCTCAGGGTGGCCTCAGCCCCCTCCAACACCTGCCAGGTGCAGGGCTTGCTGAAGTCCTCATACAGCTGCTCAGCGACGGGGGCCACAGCCCGGGCATCTCGGACACCTGCTAGGTAGAAGGTCTGTAAGACCACATCCAGCCACCACCGGCGGGAGGTGAGGCCGCGGCTCAGCCCATAGTTGGGGAAGCTGAGGCTCTGAGCCCTGTAAGCCTCCCTGAAGGCTCGTCCCAGTGAGGCGGGCTCCACCTCCAGCCCGTGGGCCCGGGCCTTGGTGGCATATTCCTCTCCCACGGGGTGGCGGAGCCTGAGCAGCGTGTCCTTCACGTCCCACGTCAGCAGTCGTATCTGTAGTCGATGCGCCATGGGTCTGCAGGAGGTGGGCAAGCCCACCCCAGGTCTGCCAGGGGCTAAAGGGAAACTGAGCCCGACAAGACCCCCCCTCTGCAACCTAAAGGTCTCCTCTTTCCAGGCCTTGTGGATCAGAGTTGCTGGGATTTCCTCACAGCAGATCCTGGAATGAGACGGCAGTGACGGGGATGTTCAGCCTTGGAGGTGGAGACAGACTGGGTTCAAATTCTGACGCTCTGTGGCCCCAGGAGTGTCACTCTCTGAATCTCTGTCTCCTAATGGAAGAAGAGCACAGTGTCCCAACCTCACAAGATTGCTGGATTAAATGAGATCATCTGTTCATTCCACAACAAATTTCCGGGCACCTACTCTGCGCTAGATACTAGGGAACTAGAAAGAGTCCCGGGCCTCCTGGCATTTAGACAACTGCGCAAACACTCAACCATAACGAAGTCAGCCATGTGCCACAAGGATATAAACGCAGGGATCCCATCTAGTTTTTGTTGAACTTCCTAAGCAAGTCAAGTTTCAGTGGAGATCTGAAGAATGACTATGCAGGCAAAAGAGGTAGTTAAGTGTTCCTGGCACTGGAAGTAGCAAGTGCAAAGGCCCTGAGGTAGGTCAATGGCAAGTCTGCTGCTTTGGGTAGATGGGGGCTGCTGAGGCTGGGCTTTGTAGGTCAAGGTAAGGAAACAGTTATGATTGCTATTACTATTGTGAACAATGCCAAAGACACAGACGCAGACCATGTGACCAACCCTTTGTGCATCAGGGAAGAATGAGCCAGAGAGGGGCAGACACTTGCCTAAGGTGAGTCAGCCGTACAGCCAGCACCAGAACCTAAACTTCCAGACTCCAGCCAGTGCTCCCTTCCTCTGCATCATGCTTAGACAACTGTGGATTTTAAAACAATCTGGTTTTGGTGAATCTGCACAAAAGGCAGACAGAGCAGCCCAGTGCAGGCTCTATGCGAGCCCCAGCTTCATCTTCACTGGCTGGGAACAAGGTCTGCCTGCCTGGGTGGAGAGCCAATGAAAGGATCACTGACTCGGTGCACAAGAAACAAATTCCTCAGCCTGCTGTCCAGGGGCTGGGTGCAGCCTCTTGCCCCAGACACTTGATTCCAGACAGTCCAAGGCTATCTAGGTGCAAACTGGGGGCCAGAGTTCAGAGTACAGCCAAGGTGCTGCTGACGAAGGGAAATGGCTGGTGAATCTGGGGGCAAGCCTTCGGGGGAGTCTGTCAAGGAAATGAATTTAAATCAATCTGGAAGTGAGGGAGACCCACCAAAGACCCTCTCACTTTACTGATGGGTAGATGGAGGCCCAGCAAGGGGCGGGAACTCACTCAAAGCCACGCAGGGAGTCAGTGACACAGCGAAGACGAGAACAAAGAGCTCTGGCTCCCGACCCGCAGCATTTTCCGTTTCTGGAAGCCGGGGCTGAGGACTCTGGGCTACAGGCGTGAATTGCTCGGCCTTCCTCCTCACCTGCAGGGCTCGATGGCGACACAGTCCAGGTAGCCCGATGTCAGAGCGAAATCTCTACAGCTGCCGTTTGGAGCGTGATCTTGCGCGTGCCTGCTGGGGCCCCTTCTCAGCTCCCGCGCGCTCCGAGCGCCGGGAGCCCGCGCGGGCCCAGCAGCCCGCAGTGAAGCCGACGCCGAGGAAAACGCAGCAGCGCGGCGGCTCGGCAGACTCGCGCAGGCGCCGGACCGCCCAGCTGAGCCAGAGGCCCGCCCCTCCTCGCCCCGCCCCCTCCTCGCCCCGCCCCCGGCCCTCGGCCTCCGCCGCTCCTCCTCCAGCCGCTCCCCACGCCTCTCCCCGCTCCCGCCCGCCGCACCCTCTCCTGCCTCAGTGCGGCGCCCTCGGTCACCCGCGCACACCGCCCTTCTCTGCCTTCCTTCTTCTTTCCGTCTCCCTGTCTACCCTTGCGTGAGACCCCACACCCTTTCATTCCCCGTCCTCCCCGCCCCCACCCCGCCTCTCTCGGTCACCGTGCACACTCTCCTCCCTCTTTGCCTGCCCCGTCTTCGTCGTCTGTCCCTTATCCGCCTTTCTGCGATTTCTCCCTTCTCCTCCTCCCCAGACCCCTCCGCCCTTCTCGGATCCGGACTCCCCCCAGGAGGTCCCCAGGCTGACTTGGGGAAGAGGGGGATTTGGGTCCTCGCCTGGCTTGCCGAGTGCTGTGTGGACTTGGGCGGGGCGCCGGCCCCTCTCTGGTTTGAGTCTCCAGTCGGTACTAGGAAGGCATTGCTTTCGTTTGGAAACTTGTCTAACCCAAGGCAGTTTGCTGTAATCTAGCTGCTTTTGGTTTTCATTTGATATACAAATAATCATCCTCAAAAATGTTTAAAAGTATAAGTTGTGCAAAGTGAAAAGCACAGTCTCGCCCACTAAGCATCTATCTGCCCTGACTCTGTCCTTCACTGAGGATGCGGTGGGGGAAAGACGGGATTCCTGCCTTCACGGAACATGAGAGGGGCAGACACAGATCAAGTAAGATGGCAGATAGTGTTGAGTGCTCTAAAGGCAATAAAACAGAATGGCGTCGGGAACAGTTTCCAGGCCTCTCTGGGTGAGATGGTTAGGGGAGGGGCAAAGATCTGAATGGCTGCCTGGTGAAGATTAAGGGACAAATACTGCAGGTGAAAAACTGGGAGAGCAAAGGTGCTGGGGCCCCAGCCTGCTTACAGAGCTAGGGCACTGGCTCACCGGGGCAGGGAGAAAAGGCCGTCTCTGCCCGCCCCCCCCCCCAATTCCCCAGGGGTTACTGCAGTAGCAGTTTTAGTTATTATGCTATCATTTTTCTAGGCGCACACAAACATGCATGTATTTTCTTTCTTCTTTTCTGCACCCTGCCCCCTCCTTTTAAAACAAAACTTCCTCCTATATTCCAAGGCTGGTCTGTTCCCTTCATTCAGAACCACCTGACCCTCCTTGGGCTCAGGCCTGGGAGGAAATACAAAGGGCAGAGTCACAGACCCTAGGCCAGCAAGGGGGTAGCTTGACTCCCAAGCTCATTATATATTACAAGCATGATTCCTGCCAGTGGGAGTAGAAGGGGTGAGTGGGAGGCCAGAGGCCCATCTACATTTCACAGAAGCAGAGTTCAGGTTCCAGGGTCACCTAAAGTTCTGGTCCCCAACTCTGCCACCGGCTTCTCTGTGAGCCCTTCACTGAATTCTTCTCCTCTCTGGACCCCAGTCTCCAATATGCAAAATCGGGAGATTGGACAAAATCACTTCCGACAGAAGTCCAGGTCAGCTTCTAAGTTAATTTCCAAGGTAATTAACTTTGTCCATGGAGCCTCAGTTTCTCCATACATCAGGATTAAGTGAGATCACATGAAAAAGCTCTTTGAGAAGATGATTCTTTTTTTTTTTTTTTTTTTTAATTTCTTAGGGGCCCCAGGCTGGCTGAGTAGGTAGGGTATGCAACTCTTAATCTCGTGGGTCGGAATTCAAACCCCAAACTGGGCATAGAGATTACTTAAAATATAACAATATAACAATTTTTAAAAAATCTGAGTGTAGTTGACAATGTTACATAGTTCCAGGTGTACAACACAGTGATTCAGTTTCTTTATACACAGCATCAGCTGTGCTCACAAGTGTAGCTACCACCTGTCACCACACAACATGAGTACATCACTGACTGTTCCCTGTGGTGTACTTCTCATCCCCATGATTTACTCATTCCATACTGAAAGCCTGTGTCCCACTCCTCTTCACCTGTTTTGCCCACCTGTCCACCCACTAGAAGATGATTCTTTTCAGATAATTGAGTCTCCTCAGAGGTTAAGGATTTTGTTGGGTCATGTAACTATTTCAACCCAGGGCACCTGTTGCACAAGGTGGGCGTGTCCATTATAATCCATGTGAATGTGGCCCTCATTTTACTGTTTGTCCTTTACATTCTGCCTTTTTCTTTCTCTGAGTAACATTTCAGCAGAGATAAAGGAGACTTGAGTGTCACAGAAAAGCCAAGGGCAGGTCCCTGCTATTCTGAAACAAGAAACAAACTTCTTAAAAAAAATTTTTTTTAACATATATTTATTTTTGAGAGACAGAGAGAGACAGATCATGAGCAGGGGAAGGGTAGAGAGAGACACACACACAGAATCAGAAGCAGGCTCCAGGCTCTGAGCTGTCAGCACAAGCCCGACGCAGGGCTTGAACCCACGAACTGTGAGATTATGACCTGAGCCAAAGTCGGATGCTCAACCGACTCAGCCACCCAGGTGCCCCCTCACCCCCCAAAATTTTTTTAATGTTTATTCATTTTTGAGAGAGTGTGAGTGGGGGAGGGGCAGAGAGAGAGGGAGACACAGAATCCAAAGCAAACTCCAGGCTCTGAGCTGTCAGCACAGAGCCCGATGCCAGGCTTGAACCTGTGAATCGCGAGATCACGACCTGAGCCGAAGTCAGATGCCTAACGGACTATGCCACTCAGGTGCCCCAGAAACAAGCTTCTTTCTGGTTTGCCAGTTCAAAAAATGGGTACACTTGGGTCACCTGGCTGGCTCAGTCAGTAGAGCGTGTGACTCTTGATTTCAGGGTCGTGAGTTCGAGTCCCATACTGGGTGTAGAGATTACTTAATGGGTCTAGTTTCCTCTCTAAGTCAGATGGCAGAAATCCTCCTTGGAGGGTTTCATCCCTTGATCTATCCTGTGTGGACTCTGGCCTCATGATTGCCCCTGGAGACATCTGGTGTGTGGTTGTACTGAACACTGCTGTAGGTCCACTGCTCTTTGGGGAAGCCAAGTTTTTTATATGAGGCTTTCGCCCTTGAGAATCTCATATTCTCATATATAAGTAATCCCAGGCTGGGGCCGCCACACGTGTCCCTCTTTACCTACACATTTTCATGTACTTATTTAACTTTTATTAAAATATAGAGACAAGTGCAAACAGGTGAACATGTCCTTGAATTTTTACAAAGTAAACATTCCCATGCAACTAGTACTCAGACCAAGAAAAAGCATTTCCAGAACTCTACAGTCCTAGTCTACTTCCACCTGCTTACCCCCACATGGTTTGTATTTGAACAGTATATAAATGGAATAATAAATGGAATAATACAGCATACACTCTTCTGTCTTGCCTCTTTTGCTTAAATTTTGTTTGCTAAGATTTATCCATGTTGCTACGTGTTCTTGCAGGTCATTCATCCTCCCACCTGCAATATTCCATGATATGAATATCCCACATTTAAAAAACGTTACTATTTTTTAAGATAAGTTGTCTCTACACCCAATGTGGGGCCTGAGCTCACAATCCCGAGATCAAGAGTTGCGTGTTCTACCAATGGGCCAGCCAGGTGCCCCTCTTGTTTTCTTTCTTTATTTTTTAATGTTTTACTTATTTTTGAGAGAGAGACAGAGACAGAGACAGAGACAGAGACAGCGTGAGCAGGGGAGGGTCAGAGAGAGAGGGAGACAAAGAATCCGAAGACAGGCTCCAGGCTCTGAGCTGTCAGCACAGAGCCCAATGCGGGGCTTGAACCCACGAACCATGAGATCATGACCTGAGCCGAAGTAGGACGCTTAACCTACTGAGCCACCCAGGCGCCCCTTCTCTTGTTTTCTTTAAAGTGAAAAATTTTTTTTAAAGTACTTGGGGCTTGAACTCATGACCCTGAAATCAAAGAGTCACATGTTGTAACAACTGAGCCAGTCAGGCACCCCACCATAATATACTGTTGATGGGCACTTGGGGTATCTCCAGTTCTTGGTTATTACAAATATTAGAGTGTGGATATGAACATTCTTAAACAGGTAGGTCTTTGGGTGAACATAGGCACACATTTCTGTTAGGTAAATACCTAGATGTGGAATCATGGGGTCATGAACTATACATGTGCTCAGCTTTAGTGGACAGGGCAACTTTCTGAAGTGGTTGTACCAGTCATGTCTCAAGAGTTTCAACAGCTGCACCTTCTCAACCATTGGCATTATTTCTTTTTAAAGCTTCAGGCACTCTGATGGAAGTAGGGTGGTATCTCACTGTGGTTTTAATTTGAATTTCTATGTGGACTGATGGAGAAAACACCCTTTCATGTATGCATTGGCCACGTTTTCATTTATTTTTATTTACACAAATAACACCCGAATATAACCTTCTTAGGTAAAATACATGAATATCAAAATGCATCTGAAGCTAGGATAACACCTAAAAAGCTAAAGTTCCCCTGGAACCAATCCCTTTCCCAGTTTTGAGCACTGAGCTTGGAGTTTGGCGACCTGAGCCCCAGCGCTGGTCGGCCAATGGCTTGTGTGGATTTGAACAAGTTCCCTTCCTGGGTTTGTCTTCCATCTGTACAATTAGAGTGTGTAACTCAATAGTCTCTAAAGTCCTCCTTGCTGTTCTGACTGACCACTCTTTCTGTGATTACAAGACACTTCATTTGCCCCTATATCCATTCTCTCTTTTGTCCTTAGTAACTTAACCCCTGGGTTTCAGTTGAGCACCTGGCGGCCCCACTAGACTGTTTTCCAGCTTCCCGTACACAACTAGCTGTGGCTGTGACTGAGTTCAGACAAGAGCATACGGACAGAAGTGATATGTGCAACGTTCGGGGTGCATCCTTTTGAAAAAGCATCTTGCCCTCCACTCATCCTTCTCCTCCTGCTGACTGAAGAGGAGCTAATGGTGGGAACAGAATTCGCCATCTTTGACCATGAGATGGAATCCGAGATGTGTTTAGGAGGACGGAACAAGGCGGGAGCCTGGACCCACCACACCACATAGCCGACGTGGTCTGGACTGCTCAGAAATATTTTCTTCTTAGCTATCATTACCTTGGCTTTTGTTATGACCACTGGACTTGAATCCTGACTAATACAGAGTAACTGGGGAATGATTTAAATTGGGTGTCAGGGCAGGTTTTCTGAGGAAGTGACGTGTGAGCCAAGATCTTAAAAAGGAGATGGCCACACAGATTTTGGGAAAAAGCATTCCAGGCGAGGGGGACCACTGCTGCAAAGCTCTGAGACTCCACTAGACTTCTGAGGCAGACTTGGTCAATCATGGTGCCACATGTCCCATGCCATTGTGTATGGTGACTGAATGAAGGGGCTGGTTCAGGTGACCTGAGCAGGGCCAGTCAGAGACCTCCAGAGATCTGTCGTGAATGACGGGAAAGGGCCTTTCTTTGGGATTATAAGTCATAAGGACTATTTAAGGATCATGTGGCTGTCAAATGGCCAAAACCCATCTTAGAATAAAGCAAGAACTAGGAAGCGACATAGCCTCCATGACAGCCTTTAACCCTAAACCCAATCACACCTGACCTTATTGAAATCCAGTTATAAAAACCAATCATTTCCTTTTTTGCTACTGAATTGGATTCTTGCAACCATAAGTCCCTGGAACAACAGAATATGGGATGCTGTAAGTCACAGGCCCTTATGTGTGGAATTGGCACAGTCCATGCAGGGTATGGGATGTGGAGCAGGTCAGGATTCCTCCTTTCCTAGCTGAGAAATTGTTAGTAAAGCGGTCAGTTGAAATACCTGTTGTTTTTTGGGAGCCTCAACCATTTGCCCACTGAAGTTGTAGTTTTAGGGATCATCGTAGAAAAGTGGGACTTGGTGGAATGTATCGGCTATTTGTTGTGACCTTCAGGAAGGACCTACAAGAAACAGACAAGCTGCCATCTAAGCGGGCACATCAGAGGGAAACAGAGTCATGTCTCATTGAAAGAGGCCCTGAAGGCCCACCAACTGGCCGTGATGCTTGGAAGTCTGAGAACATGCCCTGCCAATTGTGAAAGGTGAGTTCTCTCTGCACAAGGGTAAAATTGCCACCAGCAAGAGCCGAGCATGCAGCAGGAGGCTGGGACTGTGGAAGAACTAGATCCCCCAGGACCAGGGGAAAAACCCCTTCAGCTTGCCTGCCTGGCCATTGCCTCTGGCCACAAAACAGGGGGGCTGGAGCAGATACTAGGCTGGCCTATGATGACAAACCCTGACTTCACAGGGCACCACTTCACATAGACCATGATGCCTGAAGGCAACTCCGCCCTTGGGGTACCCAGTTATAACAGCATCATGTTAGATCCCTAATTTGGCTGTTCACTAGGAGATGGATGTGCACAGTGGTTAAGGGTAGAGGCCTTGCTGTTGAGCTCTGTGGGTTCAAATTCTAGCTCTAACCAGAAATGTGTTCAGTGAGGGTGTACGAGACCCAGTTAGACCACAACTTGAGCGATGCTGGGTGAGCCATAGGCTCTCTAGATACAGCTCCCCCATTGCAAACCCAAGCTAAATTTAGGACTCCCTGTCTACCCTCTCCCCCAAGCTTTCCCATCTTAGCAAATGGCCCATCAGCCATCAGGAGCTCAAGCTAAGTTTATCCTTCCCATGAATTTCTACCTCCTAAATCCATTCTCCTCTTCATCTCCTCTGTCCCCACTCCAATCCAGGCTGCAAATCTCTCTTCTGCACTTTGCCAGTGCTGTCAAATGTTTTCATAAAGTGGAAAATCAGAGCGAGTCATTCCCCTGCTTAAAATCCTTCAGATGGCTTTCCTTTCTCTTGGAATAGTCTGGAAAGGCTCTCCATCTTCCTTATATACACGGCTTTTGACCCCTGCATGGTTTGGCCCTGGTCTTGCTCTACTCAGTTCAAGCCAGCTCTTCCTTCATCCTTCACTGTGCTCCAGCCACACCTGCTTTGTGTTCTAGCTCATTCTGGACGCCGAGTTTCTTCTGCCTGGAATGCTCTTAGCTTGGTTGTTCATCCTTCAGGTCAAGGGTTAAATGTCAGTGTCTCAGGGAAGTGGTTTCTGACCTTTCAAACTCAGTCAGGTCCTGGTGACCATAGCACCTGTCACCACGTCACACATCTACCTCCTGGTTCTCCTCACAGAGACCCTCATCCTCACTCCACTTAACGTTTACTTCTGAGGGGTCTGGGACATACGCAGAGTGGTTTGCCTCCCGTGGAGTTTCTACCTAAAGAGCGAGGTCCTTCTGCTGTCTCTCTATGCCGACAAGTACCAGGTCTCATATTAGTTTGGCAATGAGGAGTCTGGGATGGTCCTGAAGAATGTTCCCTTTCATACTAATCAGAAATGAGCTCAGGGGCCAGGAGACAAGAAGCCCAGAGGCTAACATGGCCAAAGGTTCTGGTCTGGTCAGAACCCTGAGGCCCATCAGTGGCTCATCTCTAGAGCTTTAGGCCTCTGGGTGGGAGTTCCGGGGTCTGACTCCTTGGAAGGTGAAGCGTTATGACTCATCAAGCCCTGGTTTTGGCTGGCCACCTTCCTAAATGCCGAGGACAGGGTGAGGTCAGGTCCTCAGTGAGGTCAGCCGTGGCTCTAGGGAAGACAACCAGGAGTCAGAGGAGACTGGTCTGTCTACAGGAGCTGCTGGGAGTTTATAATTGTACTACTTAAAATGGATTGTACTGCTTTAAAGTCTGAATCAAACTTGCTTTGGCCCTAGATTTGGAATTCCTTGTCACTTTGTAGTTGGGAAGACTTGCAAAATGGCCCCTCTTCAGCTGGCCCTTAACCTTTACTAAGAGGAGCATTATGTCATGAGTCTCGGAAGAATCAAAGCAGGCAGCCAGGCACCCAAGCCAGAAACCCATGAGGGCATCCTTGTTTCCTCTCGTTCCCTAGACTTAAAAAGCTTAGGCAAAATCTGCTGATTCTGCCTCCAAAATGTATCCTGAATACATATCCTCCTTCTCTTTCCGCTGCCACCACCCTGGTCCAGGCCACTGTCAGTGCTCTCTGGGGTCTGCAAGAGCCTCCCAACCAGACTTTCTCAAGCTTCCATTTTTTCATGGCAACAGAATGTGGGAAAGTGGAACACACAGAACTTCCGGTTAGGAATTCTTCGGATGGCTTTCTATCAAATGCAAAATAAGACCAAGCTTCTTACGAGGTGAGGGCCTACCTTTCCAACCTCCAGTCCGGTCAGCTACCCTCCTCTTCCGCACCCTGCTCCCCGGGGCCCTGCCAAGCTCCTCCCACTGCAGGACCTTTGCACACTTTGCGTCATTCTTGCAGCTTCTGGTGCACTTGCCTCTGCTCTCTGGAAGGACCCCCTCTTGTCCCTCGGCCTCAGGGACAGGAGGGCTTCTCGACCACCCTCTCAAGAGACACCCATGCCTGTTGTTCTCGGTGTCAGACCCTTTCTTGCCTTCAAAGCACTCGTTACGACTTGTAACTGCTTTGTTTTCTCATTGTTGTCTGTCTCCCCATTATCCCTGCATAGATTCCACACACACAGACAGGCTGAGGTCTGTCCTGCTGTATCCTCAGTACCTGGCACTGTGTCTGGGCACCGAGGAGATTGTTCTCAAAAATTCTCTCGACAGAAAAGCCTTTTTGGTGGTGGCATCTTGAACAGGCAGGAGCTCTCTCTTTGCTTCTGAATTTTGATCCTCAGGCAGCGTTTCTGCTCGTGAACGAGAGCTCTTCTCCAGGTATACTTACGGCTCAGAGCAGATGCTCTCAGGCAGCCTGGCAACACGGGCCTGGGTGGGAAGCACCTTCTGGAGGAATTGTGGCAAATCTCAACTTTAAACCCGAAGATGCCAATCTAGCCCTCTGTCCCAGGGCCCAGCTCTGCTGCCAGAGGCCTCGGGCTTTCCAGAGCTTCCCAAGATTCAAGATGCAATTGCCCTCTTCTTCCCCTAATGCTCCAAGCCCCTCTCCCGGCCCCGCCCTTGACTCCTGGTGGCTTTCAAGCCGAAGCCAGGCCAGAAGAAGGAGGGGAAGGGGGTGGCGGGCGGAGGGCCTCAGGGATGACCCAGGGGAGGGGTGGGGAAGCCTGGGATAGCCTGAGTGGTAGGCTCTGACATGCTGGCAGAAAGCACGGAGGGCTGCTGGGCACCTCCCAGCACGAGAGTAGGAAGAGCGCGCGGGCACAGTTCTAAAGCAGCATTTACTTTGGTTTTCACTTCTCCAAGGCCCCGGGACCTTTTAAAAGTTCTAGGTATGGGGTCTTGTGCACCGTCTCCATCACTCCTCCTTTAGCCACTGCAGCAGCTGAGGCGTGTAGTAGGTGATGATGATGTCGGCACCTGTTGGGGGCAGAGGCAGGAAGTGGGGAGAGGCCGGGCATCAGCTGTGGGCGCACCTTCTGGGAGATGAGGGCCAAGGGTCGGGGAGGCTACTACGGTGAGGCGGCATGGCCCGTGGGCGTCACACCATGAGACGGAGCCCAGCTCCGGTCAGTTAAGGCTCTGCACGCTGTGTGACTCTGGGCAAGTCATCTTCTCTTACTGGGCCTCCATTTGCCAACGGGTGACATGCACAGTGGGAGAAATAAGTAAGTTGTAAGTGCGCTTCCCAGGCTGGGTGCACACCAACCAAACCAGTTCCATTTATGGAGTGGTAGGAATTTGCCGACTATACATATCATCGCATTTAATCCTCCTGACAAGCGTGCATCAGGTGCTTTTTATCCCCAGTTTATAGACAAGGACACTGAGATTCACAGAAGCGGCTTGGCTGAGGTCTCAAAACCAAAATGCTTCCTTCACTGTTCCATGTCCTGTTTGGCAATTCCACGTCCCCTCCTCACCCTGTGTTTCTGGACATCACTGGTCTTTCCCGGCATAACGCGCTAAGCTGTCTCTTGACTTTATTTCCCTGTGTGGGCAGAGTGCCCATCAGCCCCGTGGCCCGGCCCGGCCTGTTTACCTGCGCGGCGGAAGGCGGTCATGGCCTCCAGGACAGCGGCCTTGAGATCAAATGCCCCGGCCCGGGCTCCGTGCCACAGCATGGCAAACTCTCCAGAAACGTGGTACACAGCAAGAGGGAGCTCAGGGTGCTGAGGACAAGCAGCGGTGGGCACACAGATTGAAGTGGAGTGGCCGTGTGCCTCTGGGAATGTCCCTTCCTCCCTGCCCAACCTGTGAGCGTCTCGAGCCCCATGCCCTGTGTCACTGGGGCTGGCAGCCTGGCCCTTTTTTTTTTTTTTTTTTTAAATAATGTTTGTATCTTTGTTTGAGAGAGAGAGGAAGAGGGAGGGAGGGGCAGAGAGAGAGGGGGAGAGAGAGAATCCCAAGCCGGCTCGGTGCTCAGGGCAGAGCCCGACAAGGGGCTCGATCCCATGACCACGAGATCATGACTTGAGCCCAAATCAAGAGTCGGATGTTTAACCAACTGAGCCACCCAGGTGCCCCTGGCCTGGCCTGTGCTCGAACTGTGAAAGCACAGCTGCTCCAAGGCTCCTGTGAGCCCCGGGGCCGATGCCCATGGGGGTTCCGGGGCGTGGATGTGGCGGGAAGAATTCCTGTCCAGGGGCAGACTGCCCCGGACTCAGGGTCTGCAGCCTCCCAGCCTGAGGTCCCAGAGTCCGAGGACAAACTCCCTCGTCTCCCCGAGTCCCTGCTTGTCTCTGCTCATCTGCTCACCTTGTCCTTCACCTCCCGCACGATGTCCAGGTAGGGCATTCCTGGCTTTACCATGAGCATGTCGGCTCCTTCCCGCACATCCCGGGCCTGCGGGGTGAAGCACAGGGTGGGTAGTGCCCAGGAGGCGAGCAGGGAGGGGGCCAGGCTGGGAGGGGCTCGAGCTCTGGTCACTCACCACTGCTCGGAGAGCCAGGCCCCGTGCTCCTGGCGGTAGCTGGTAGCAGCGGCGATCTCCGAAAGCCGGGCTTGACTGGGCCGCGTCCCTGGGAAGCAGAGGCGGCAGGGTGGGCTCAGCTCTGGGCTAACGGGTCAGGGGCTTGACAGCGGGCCCCTGCTGACCCCCACTCACCGGAAAGGTCCGTAGAAACAGGAGGCAAATTTGGCGCTATAGCTCATCACTGATACCTACAAGGGGAAAGTGGGGGGCGTGGTTCAGGCAGTCCTTTCCAGATGTCCCGGGGTGAAGTGACAGGGAAAGAAAGGATGTAGGCTGGTAAGTAGAATGCCTGCGCGCTAGTCCCATTAATGCTCTGGGCCTTGGTTTCCCCAGGTGAGGGGCAGAGGCTCAGGTGGATCCCAAAAGCCTTGTCCAGTGCTGTTTTCACTTCCATGATTCTTTTTGTTTTAAAAGTTTTTTGTTTATTTATTTTATTTTTGAGAGACAGAGAAAGGGGGATAGAGAGGGAGGGAGAGAGAGAGAGAGAGAGAGAGAAAGAATCCCAAGCAGGCTCCATGGTGTCCACACAGAGCCTGACATAGGGCTCAAACCCACGAACTGTGAGATCATGACCCGAGCCGAAATCAAGAGTCGGACGCCCGACTGAGCCACCCAGGTGCCCCTCACTTCTGTGATTCTTAGCACGTGTGCAGACAAGGCTGGTCCAGGCTATCTCTGCACCCTCCCCATGCCCCTCGCCACACTCCCCACCCTACCCTGTTGCCAAGTCCATGTGCCATCAGGGCCTCCTTGATGGCTTCCACACGTCCGTCCATCATGTCCGATGGGGCTACCACCTGACATCCTGAGGGGCAGAGGATGGCCTTGAGAACTCAGGGACCCCCGGAGCCACTCTGCCACCTCCCTGACCCGGGGCTGCTCATCTCTGCCGGGGGCTCACTCACCTGCCTTGGCATAGGCCAGCGCTACTTCTGCCAGCCGCTGGCGGCTCTCCTCGGCCTGGAACGCGCCATTCTTGCCCAGGAGCCCTGGAGGACACACAGCCGGGTTTGGGGGAGCATCTGGGTCCCTGGCCCATCCCACCTGAAGGAGGACTAGGGCAGCAAGGCTGGTGGAGGGGGGGAGCTCACCACAGTGACCGTGAGAGGTGTAGGGACACAAGCAGACATCACAGGCCACCAGGAGGCTGGGGAACGTCTTGCGCAACAAACGGATCGCCTCGATGGCAGGGGAGTCCTCAGAGTCAGCTGCAGAGCCCCGTTCGTCCTAGCGGCCGGGGAAGGACAGAGCGGAAAGTCTGCGACCTGAAGCCCTCCAGAGGCAGGATGGCCAGACCTCACAGAGCACATGGCTCCCTGCCTGGGGACACGGTGAGGACTGTCTCCATTTGGCGCAGGGCCCTCGACCTGCCCGGTCAGGGTGTCACAGCCCTGCTTGGCTTCCTGTCCCTACATGGGTGCTGTCATTAGGCGGGGGCTGTGTCCACTCACCCATGTCCCAGGGCCAGCACAAGGCGGCAATGAGGGTATGGTTAGTGTGGGACCGCAGCTCACCCTCACGCCCCCCTCCCTTCCCCTCCCTTCCAACTCCGCTTCCGGTTCTCCACCTTGGGGACTCTGCTGGGTACTCCAAAGACCAGGACGCAGCGCAGGCCCTCTTCCACCAGCGGCTTCAGCATCTCTTCCAGCCGGTTCACACCATATCTACGTGGGGGTGGGGCGGAGGGGCTGAAACGAGGTAGATCCCCGGCAAGGGGCCCCCTCACCCGTCTGTTAAGAGCCAAGTTGCATTGCACAAGGCTCAAGCCCCACAGTACAGGGAGGGGTGGGAATGCACCCACCAAACAGATGGGAAAACAGAGGCCCGCAGAAGCAGAGCTAGGAAATTTAGCTCTGGAAGGCCCCTCCGAGTTCTCTCTGAACTCCCACTTGCAGTTTAGCTCTCCTCTGCAATAGACTCTGCTGTGACATCTCTGGTGACGAATGGGTCACTCGTCCCTTTATGAGACTGCCTCTTTTGTTGTGGAACAACCTGGGCCCTGTGAAAACCCTTCCCTCTACTGAGCTGACGTGAGCTTCTCCACATCTTCTACCTCCTGGGTCTGTTCCCTGGCACCTCCACCTGGGAACTCTCTCCCTCCATCCTCCCCTGGCCCTCCCCACCACGTCTCCTACCTGGCCACTCCTGGGAGGCTGGTGATGGGCTGTACGTCATCGGGAACGTCCCTGCAAGAGTGGGGGGTGGGCTATGGACTGGGGGCTGTGGGAAGGGCCAGCGGCGAGGGAGTGACTGGGAGGGATGGTGGGGAGACGGGAAGGAGTATAGAAGTGGGGACGGTGGGAGAAGGCTGGGCTCCAGTGTCTGGTTCCCTGCCTGGCCAAGCCCAGGGCCTGAAATAATAACAGCAACAACAAAAGAGTGACAGTGACGACAGAAGCGACTGGACTAAAAGAACCGTAATCACAGGAGGGACTCAAATAGCTAAGAACTTGGACTCTAAAGTTAGAGGGGTCCTCACCTGCCCTCTCAGCCACTTCCTGGCTGGGTGACCTTGGCCAACTTGTACCATTTCTCTTTGAGCCCCAGGCCCTTGATCTGTATTTGGGTGGATGCATTCATTCATTCAACAAATACTGAGCATTTATTATGTGCCAGGTACTGTTCACTCTCTGGAGATACAAAGTGAACAAAACAGACACAGATCCCTGCCCTCGTGCAGATGACAGTCTAGGGGACTGTCATATGTCATAGCCATACCTTCCTCACTGCCAGGACTGAATGAGATAATACATGTAGGTGCTTAGCGTAGCACCCGGTACACAGTAAGCACTCAGAAAATGTCAGCTGGTGCTCTTATTAATAATCACAGCTGCCACCTCCTATGTGTACACAGCTCTTTACAATCTGCGGAATGCCTTCTCAGCCTCTGTCTTACTGCAAAAGCTCAGGATGGCGGGCCAGGGTTCTTATTCTTCCTTTCCAAGTGGGAAGATTGAGTTCTTTCCAAGGTTGGTTTGGTTCCTAAAACTTGTCCCTAACCCATTCTCAGTCTCTCCCTCTCTTTCACACACACGTGCACACACACACACACACACACACACACACCAGAGACCTGGACCATTCCTGGGACTCACGTGACAAAGATGGGGTAGATGAGGTTGGAGGTGCTGAGCGTGGCGGAGGCCGTCTGCCAGGTGCGAAGCAGCGGGTGGAAGTAGCCGCTGTGCAGAGCTGACTGGGGCTGCATGGTGGGCGCAGCAGCAGGCAGCCGGCTGGTTGTGACCGAGGGCTCCCGAGGGGTCTGCTGTGTACTTGGCTCTGGCGGACAACAGGAGGCATATGAGACATGGTCCCTGTCCCCAGGAGATGTCCCCCCCCACCCCCCAAGCTCTTCCAGATTCCTGCCCCCATGCTTTCTGGCTGGTGCACCTCGGATGTGGTTCACCAATACCTGCTGCTCTGCCACCAGGTGCGTAGAGAGAGGGAAGTGGGCCCTTCGGACACTCTCCTGGCTACTGGAATCGAAGAATATAAGATTTGGACTTGGGTCTCTCTCTTTTTCTAAAATAACATTTCTCGGGGTGCCTGGGTAGCTCAGTTGGTTAAGCGTCTGACTTCGGCTCAGGTCATGATCTCACAGTCCGTGGGTTCAAGCCCCGCGTCAGGCTCTGTGCTGGCAGCTCAGCCTGTTTCAGATTCTGTGTCTCCCTCTCTCTCTACCTCTCCCCCACTCATGCTCTGTTTCTGTCTCAATAATAAATAAACACAAAAAAATTAAATAAAATAACATTTCTCTAGCAACTCAATTTTATTTTATTGTATTTTATCCAAAGAAATTCAGTGATGGGTTGGAAATGAGGATGAGAAGCGCTAACCTGGCCAACGTTTAGACTTTGTTTATTCCATGAAAAATGTTCGTGTGCTTGGCAGAAATTTTAGATAAGCAAAAAAGAGAAAAATCTCCTGTAATTCTACCTCTAGGGAAAAGCACCATTAATACCTTGGTACAGAGACTTCTGGTCAGGTGCAGCACACGCTAAGAGGATTAAATAGCACCGGACAGACAGACAGACTGTGGAACTCCTTTAGGGTGGCCCCGGAAGCGGTCTTTTCCAGCCTGAGAGCTTCCTGCTGCTTCCCAAGCACAAGCCCCACTTGGCCTTGGCCACTTTCTGGCTCTGCTCACCCTGTCCCCTTTACCTAGAAGGTTTGTGCTCTCTCCACACCCTTCTCACCCCCAAATCCTACGAAGCTCCCCTCCTTCACTCTGCCACCGAAGCCTCTCTCGCCCAGATCCTAATCTCTCTTATGTAACAGCTCTTCGTGGATCTAACTTCTGTCATTCTGGCAGACAGTGCTTTTGCAGGGCATGGTCCACAGCGAGTTCATTTCTGCTCTCCCCCCTCCCCCCCAGCACTCTGCCGCACAGTAAATATTTAACTACATCAAGTATAGGACAATATGCCGTAATGCCAAACAAGTGGTGTAAGACAGAAGGAAGCTAGGGCATCACCATTTGTTTCCTGAGCACCTACTACGTGGCAGGCCACGCTGGACACTTGCGCACATGATTTCTCATTGAGGTGGCACTACAGCCCGGGGGGTAGGTCTGATGGGCGGGTATCTCAGAGAGGAACCGCCGTAAGTTTACCAGGAGTTCCAACGCGAGTTTGGAGGTTGGAAGAAGCTTGTTGGAAGATGAGGGGCTTAAACGTGGGTGTTTTGGGATGAGTGGGTTCAGCTCGGCAGAGGGAAAGGGGAGAATGTTCCCTCAGGAAGGGAAGTGAGGGGCAAAGGAGGAACGGCTGTTCTGAGGGCCGAGGACGCAATGGAGGATGTGTCTCCTAGGGAGGGGACAAAGGGAGACCAGACTGAGGACTGGGAAGATCAAGGGTGGGGTGGGGTGGGGTGGTGGGGGGAGGTGGGACTAGCCTGGTCAGAGCCTGGCTTTAGGAAGATAATTCTGGCAGGCTAAGCAGAGAAGCACAGAGACCGTGGGGGTAGATGGGAGGAAAAGGAAGGGCCACTGTAAGGTGGCCAAGAGGCAGTCTCTTGGGACGGATGCTCTGAGCTTATGTGACCCAGAGGGCAACGGAGACAGGGACAAGGCAGGAAGAGGGTGGTGGGGAGCTGAGCCTTTGGAGGTGCCTGGGACAATACTCAGTAGCCAGGTGAGGGGGGAAGAAAGAGCCACTGGTCTCTCCTTGGATGAATGGGACCTCAAGGCCCAGGGAAGGGCAAGGACTTACCCAAGGTTACACTTAGCAAAGGAAGAGGCTAAAACAGTAGGGCCAGCAGTCTGGTGTGTCAATTCCCAGGTGGACGGTGGGGATGGGGGGTCCTCGAGGACACTGATAATGCCTTTCTCTCAGGTCCTTTGAGCTCCCTCCCAACCAGCGCAGGGGCCCATTTTATCCAATTCTTCTTCTTGGCAGGGCTGGGGTTATCAGGAGCGACACAAGGACCCACCCTACGACCACACCCCGCGGCCACCCACATCATCAGACACAGAGGCGAGTGAGGCCTCCCCAGCGATGTCCCAGCCCCCAAATGAGCAATCAGTCATTCAGCAGATGCAAAGTCCTAAGTGCCCATTTTGTGCAAGACTTTGCTGTCGGTCTGCTAGGGGGTTAGCTCAGCTCAGAGGTTAAGTCCTTTGCCTAAGACGGCACGCAGCTGGTTAGTAACTGGGCCAGAATTTGAATCTGTTTACCATACTCCATATGGTAAACAGACACTTGATTCAACAGGCATCTCTCTGCCTCTACTATCTTTGCCTTGTGGGTTGGAGAGATGGAGGCTACACGAGAGAAAAATATACTGACTGTACATTGTGTGCTGGGCACTGGACTGGGTAGCTTTGCATAGATCTCATCTAATTGCGGAGGCTCTTCCAACTTTCAGTGGTAAGGAAATGGAGGCTCGGAGAGGTTAAGTGACTTGTTTGGAGCCCACACCTCTGATTCACTTCCTAGAGAACAACCTTTGTAGCAGGACCCTGGCTTCTGGAACCCAAAGCTGCATTCCGCTGACCTCAACTCCCCATCCACTTTAGAAGGCTGGGCCAGCAAATGCCTTTTGCTTATCAGAAGCAGCACAGGAGGGCTGCCAGGAGCTTTGCAGCCCAAATTCTACCACAAGGAGGCTGGGGGAGGGGCAAGAGGGAGGGGGTTGAGAGGAGGAGGCCTCACTGGGGCACTACCATTTGCGTCTGTTGCTTCTTCCTCCTTTTTCTTTTTTAAAAATGTTTATTTATTTATTTTGACAGAGAGAGTGAGAGAGAGCGAGAGCGCACACCAGTGCAAGCTGGAGACAAGCAGAGAGAAAGAATCCCAAGCAGGCTCCAATGCTGACAGCACAGAGCCCAACACGGGGGTGGGGGGTCAATCTCACGAATTGTGAGATCATGACCTGAGCCAAAATCAAGAGTCAGCCGCTTAACGATCTGAGCCACCCAGATGGCCCTGTCTCTGTTTCTTTAATTTTAGGGTTAGGGAGAGACTTGATTTGAGACATGGGTGTCAGTGCTGAGAAAACTAAGAAGTTGAGAATCACCGGTCCTGTTCATCTCTTACATTCTGATGTGGAAAATGAGGTGCAGGGAAGCGACAGGACTTGTCTGACATCACATGGTGAGTCAGGTACAGAGCTGGGCTTGACCATGAGTCTCCAGCCTTCTAGTCCAGGGCCCAGTTATCTACACCACACGCTGTCATTGTTACAACAGGCACTTAATAAATATTTGTGGAAGAGAAAACAGCCCCTAAGCCAGAGTTGTCCGTTGGCAGAGCCAAATCCAAGCCAAGGTTTTGCTTTGCAAAAAAGTATGCAAAAAAAGACTGCGAGATTTCCACACACTCGGGAGGGCACTTCCTCAAAATCAAGGGAGCCTGCAAGCCACAGCTTAAATCCGGTGACACCTCAAAGACAACGGCAAGTGGCCATGGGACCCAGCACCCATGCTCACCCACATTAGAGCACGTTAGCTTAGCTGGAAGGCAGCATAGGGTGGGATAGAAAGAACCTTGTTTCAGGGTCACAGGTCTGTGCCGTGTGGGTGACTTTGGGGGAAGGTTGCTGGCCTTTCACGGCCTTCATTTCATAATCTATAAAATGGGCCTGATACTATCAAACTTGCAAAGCTGCGAAATTAGATTAGAGATAGTTAGGTACGTGCCTGGCACCAGGTAGCAGCCCAGTAAACGTGTAGCTACTTTTATCATCATTCGGAGCAGAACGAAGCAGGAAGCAGATCTCCAGTCAGCACCGCTGTGCCTTCCCCACCACACCCAGAAGGGAGACCTTGCCCTCAAACCTGTGTGGCCACAGGGTCTTCTGAGATATCTCAGATGCTAGGGTAGAGGGTGAACTAGATGTATCCCTGGGAATGGCCTGTGTCTCTGGGAGTCAAGGATGGCTTCATGCAAGAGGTAGTTCTGCAGACTGATTATGAAGGTATCTCTTTCCTTAAGTAACTAAGTTGGGACCTGAGAGCTGCCAGTGGAGGTCTTGGCGGGGGAGGGGGGCGGGGGTCAGCAGGATCTGCAAGGCCTAAACTTTCCATGTTGTGCTCTGCTGAGGATTTCAGAGGCTGTGCTCTTGGCACAGAGGGTCAGGGACTGCTGCCAGCTCTGGCAGGCTCTGCCCTTAGTCGGGGAGGAGGCAGTCAGGAGGGCCAACTAAGTAGAAGGTGGCCAGGGCTGAGAAATCCAAAGCCCCAGAAGGGCCCAGGACAGCAGCTGTCAGGCAGTTCTCAAAAGGGACCAACTAACCAGCATTTCCTGAATATCTACCCTGGGCCTGCCCCAGTGCTGGATACAGGGATTAAAGAGAAGCATGAGATCCAGGCCTTGACCTAGGGCTTTGTAGAGCCCAGCCTCTTCCGGGCTTAGCTATTTGGAGCTACAATGAGACTCAGCCAGTTCCACAGACTTCCTAGAGTATCTTGGGTAAGATGCCCCTTAAAGCTTGTTGATTACATCATTGAAATAACGGGAACTGGGCTCAGAGAAAGGCAGACACTGGCTCAAGATCCTGCAAGGGGTCAATGGCAGATCTGGGGCTAGAATTCAGGTCTCCAGCAGTCCAGTTCCCAGTGCCCACCATTAGCTCTTGTTACTTTAAGTACAAATTTCAAAGCTGCTTACCAGGGGAGTTGGACTTGTGAAGAACTCTGAATGAAGTAGGAGGGTACGAGGGAGGAGGCAGAACGTTGACTCTGGACTTGGCTACAGTTGACAGCCTAATGGTTAAGCGTGTGGGATTTGGAGTCTGTAGACATGGGTTCAAATCCTGGTTCTGTCACTTTCCAGCTGTGTGATCTCAGTTTCCCGTCTGGTAAATGGGGACTTGAACCGACCTCAACGGGCTGTTGTAGACTTAATGGGCCAATGGATGTGACTTATGTATAAATCTAGCACAAAGCGACTGTTAACTCTCTCCACTCCCTTCCCCTGCCCCATCCTTCGAGGCACCTCAGGCTCTGCACTGGTTGACAATGCCCCAAGGGTGTCCAAGGGAGTGGACCCCAGAGAGGAGATGCGGAGCCCGGAGCAGGGCCCCCAAGGGTTACATCCCCGCGGAGAACCCAATCCTGGGTGCAGCAGGGCAATCTAAGCCTAAACAAGGGTTCCACAAGGACTCTGTCCCCGGCTGCACCGCCAGCGCTTTAGGCGCACGGCACATGCCTGGGCCTGGGGACAAGGGACCCTTGGTGCCACAGCCCCCACCTCCAAGTCCGCCGTCTTCCCAAGTCCGGTCCCCACTCACCTGGTTCCCCAAGGGCTCCGAGCTGGGGCTCCCGCCACCGCCGTAGCTCGTTTTTAGTCTCCCGGGGCCCACGTGGGGCGGGGCAGTTCACCCGGAAGCAGCTCCCCCCTTGCAGTCCGCCCCAATCAGCGTTCAGGCCACGCCTCCTACGGGCCCTTGGCCGCGGGCTATTCAACCCCGGCCGCGGCCCCGCCCATGCACGTCGAGTCCTGACCAATCAGGTAGCGGAAGGGCTGGAGGGTCCGCGTTCCCCCCCAACCCCTCTAACTTGGGGCCGGAGCTTGCGTATCGGAAGGACAGACAGATGTTATGTGGGGGCGCAGGGGCGATGCAGGAGGGATCCCTGAGAGTCGGGCTCCGAGGTGGTTAGAGCCCTGAGGTTCTCTTTACCGTCCTACTCTTCCCAGTCTAGCGCATACTTGGCGCTGGTTAATCGTTGAAAGAATAATTGGATGTCAAGGACATTAAAACAACACCTTAATGCCGAACACAATAGCTACGTCCATTTTTGCAGACTGAGTGTTTTAAAGCTGTTGAGTTCAGCACCAGGCGGCCTTCCAGGTTTACAGAGAAAAATTTATTCCAGCGTAATTACTCAGGGCCTGCTGCGTGCCATGGATTTAGAGATGTGATATGAAAAGGCATGGAAAAGCTCCGGAAAAGCTCTAAGTCTGACAGGGGGATCAGGCCTGTCTAGGATGGGTACGGTGCGACATTTGATCAAAGGTCTGTGCTGCGTTTGGGCAGAGTATGTGCAGGGGCAGGAGGGAGCCAACGAGGCTTATGGGACTTAGGTGAACTGGTAGGATTGGGTGGGTGAAGTAGGGGTGGAGATCAATACTCTAGCAAAGGAATGCCCTTATCAAGGTGTATTAGGGTGTATTAGGGATTGTGGAAAAGCTGACTTGACTTGTAGAGGAGGCCAGTGAGTTGGTTGCATTACACTTACTCTCAGATTTTATTTCTCAAACCTGTTGTATACCTCTTTATATTCCAAGTTGAATAGGCAGAGAGGCTTAATGCTAGGGAAATAAAGACCTGCCTAGTTTCCAGCTACTAGAGTTCTGATCTGTGGTCAGATAAGGGAGATGGGACAATGAAGTCATATTTTTTTGTGCATTTAAGAGTTCAGGGACAGTACCATGCATTCAGTTACTTGTTTTACAGACTGGGAAGACGGTCTCTGCAGGGATTAAATAATTTGCCCCATGTCACACTGGGTTTTCTCTGAAATGCCTACTAGTCATGCTCCTTCAAGTCATGTGGGGAATTAGTGTCCCCCCCCCCGCCCCCCCGCCAATGGCCCCCTGTTCATTTCTTTCATGACACCTGTTCCATCTCTGAGTTTATCGATAACTAAGTATAATTAGGACTATTTACCTCAAAGAGCCCAAAAAGAGTGGAAAATTTAAGAATGTTGCTGTTTGGTGTAATCTATTTCTCACATCTTATTCTTGGTGAGAAGACCTGTTCCCATTCTCTACCCTACCCCAAGTATTTGAAAATACTTTTACCTTAATCTTTCCATCTGATCCATAAAGAGTAGTGTGAATGCAACAATGTGAACACATCTTAAACATATTTGCGCAAAAGGAGTCAGACACAAGAATACACACTGTATGCTTTTGTTTATATGAAAAAGAAACCAGGCAGAATTAACTTGTGCGGTTAGAAGTCAGGATAGTGATTATAATTGGGGAGGACAGTGACTGGGAGGGAGACCAAAGGGCTTTATTAGGGTGCCAGTCATGTTGTTCACTGATCTGAGTGCAAATTACATGGATGTGTTTGTGCAAATTCATCAAGCTCTACATTTATCTGCACCATTTAGTAGGTGCATTCAGTAAAAAACAATTACCCCCCCCCACCCACAAACCCCACAACCTACTAAACTATTGTGAGTACTTCCCAGGGAGGTACAAGGCATGGTGCTAAACGCTGTGAAGTGCAGAACAAGAGATTAGTGGTTGCTGGGGACTGGAGGGAGGGAAGCATGGGGAATACCTGCTTAACGGGTATAAGCATAAAAACGGGGTTTATGTTGGGGTGATGAAAATGTCTTGGAGCTAGATAGAAGTGATGGTCGCACAACACGGTGAATGTGCTAAATGCCACCGAATTGGTTGTTTAAAAATGTTATTTTCTGTTCTGTGAATTTCATCTCAATTGAAAGATAAAATCGGTTCACTGAATGCAATGTGGTATTCTGGAATGGATCCTGGATCAAAAAAGGCCTTTAGCAGACAAACTGGTGGAATATGAATAGTTTGGTATTTTTCTGTTTTGACAAAAGTACCATGGCTATGTAAGATGTCAACATGAGGCAAAGTTGGGTGATGATTATATGGGAACTCTCTGCACTCTGCAACTTTTCTAAAAACTAAAATTGTCCCAAAATAAAAAGTTTATTAAAGAAAAAGAGAAACAGAAGGCTACAGACCACTAGGCAGGATCCTAGCTTTCATAAATTAGTGGTAAGATCTTGAGCAAATCACTTCTCTCTGATGAGCCTCAATTTCCCATCAGCAAAAATAGGATTAGGCTGCAAAAGTAATTTTTAAAAGATTTTTTTAATTTATTTTTGAGAGAGTGAGTGAGCATGAGTGGGGGATGGGGACAGAGAGGGAGAGAGAGGATCCCAAGCAGGCTCCACACTCAGCAGGGAGCCTGACCTGGGGCTAGATCAGGACCTGGGTCTACGTCAAGAGTCAGAGGCTTACCTGACTGAGCCACCCAGGTACCCTGATTTTATTTTTTAAGTACTCTCTACACCCAATGTGGGGCTCAAACTTACAACTCCAAGATCAAGAGTCGCACATTCCATTGACTGAGCCAGCTAGATGTCCCTGCAAATGCGATTTTACCTGTGTAAGGATGAAAACTGTCTCACCCTCCAAATCTATATCAGAATCTCTAGGCATGAAGGGCCGGGGCTCGCAAAAGATGAGATTTTTGTCTTAAGCTAGTAAGCAACCTTCAAAATTCAGACACCACTACAGGAATGATTAGGGAGTGCTTGGAAAAAACTGGTTGATAACCTCAGATTCTTCCCAGTTCAAGTAATCTCTACACCCTGCATGGGGCTTGAATTCACCACCCTGAGCGCAAGACTCACAGGCTCTACCAACCAAGTCAGCCAGGGGCCCCTTAAATTCTGTTGTTTGAGTCATAGTTCCCACTCTCAGGAAACACGGTTTTTCTTAGGTAGTCAAAATGTGCTAACCAAAGCCATGTGCAAGGAGCAAGTTCTTTTGGGGATTCAATGACTGGAGAATTACACGGTAAAGTAGAAATGGATTGGAATAGACGGTAAGGCAATCCCTCCTTAAACAGGTTTTGTGTACCAGGTTTAAAGTATGGACTTAAAGGACACAGTGAGGGACTGGAACATAGCTATGTTCCAGGAAGATCCACTTGGCAAGCAGTACACAGGAGAAGCTAGGGCAAGCAGAGATGAGGCAGGAAACAGCTCAAAGGAAGCCACAGGAGTCCAGATGGGATTTGAGAGCTTAGTGGAGTTGAGAAAGGATGTTTCTTTTCTGGATAAGGAAAAAGCCACCAGGTCTAATGACTATTGGGGTTGTACCTTTATGACATGTTATTTATAAATTCAGGATTTGAAAATGTTCTGTACGTTAGAGAAGTAATATAGCATTGTGGCTGAGATCAGGAAGGTAGCAGTTCTCCTTGAGCCGGTTTCAGAGTTCATACTTGAAAGAATTTAGAACAGTGCCAGACCCCACAATAGGGTCTCCAGAAATGTTGAGTCACTGAACAACTAATGGGTTGCCCAGGAGAGCCATGAAAAACTCTTGTTGTGGTCGAGAGCAGCATCTGCTGGCCATCCCAGGCAACGCAGGATCCCCTATTTACAAAGATCTGGCCCAGTCCACATTCCAAGAACTCTCTGAGGCATGATCAGTGAGTCTTCCCCAAAAGCGTACCATAAACAAGCAGGATGAAACGGGAGTCTTCACTTTTAACAAGAATGTTCTTTATTTATACAAAGCGTTATAATTTTCCTCAATATTCTTCACTAGGTTGTCAACAAACTTTTGACTTGTATTCATTTAACAAATTAACAGTGTCAAACTACATACACCTCACCGCCTGGCAACCTCCAAGCGCTCAACTTAGAGAACAAACAAAAAAGTGCTTGGAGCACCACATGTCAAGAGAGAAAAAGAATAAAAAAAGATCAAGAGTTACTTTAGAAGCGGTTGAACGGGTTGGCTTTGGGGGTGGGGATGAGATTCCCGAGCACCATCAAATTTCTGCCCTTTGGGATATTAAACAGGTTGTCAAAGTTTCTGGATTGGCATATGTGAGAAAAGGAGGGAGAGAGAAAGTGGAATGGGGAACAGAAGAGACGCAGAAGAGGGACAGGAAGGGAGAAGCACAGACGGACAAAGTTGTGCATACAAGAAAGAAAGTTTGGAACTTGTCAGGAATTGGAAGAAGGGAAAAATCAAAGTCACAAGCTTGGGAAGTAGACTACAAGAAGAGAAAGCCTGGAATTTTATACCTTCCAGGAGGTGACGAGACAGTGGCAGGCAGTGAGGTGCGTCTAAGACTAAACCATCTGTGATTTCGGTTGTTTGGTAAGAGTAAGATATCGGCACACTTGCTTGACTAATTCCATTCTGCGCTGCTGCTTTAAAAGCCTAGGAGGCCAGAGTGCAGTCACCCCAGCAGGTCAGACGCCAACCAGGCAATATAGAGGGGCTCCAAGCAATGTGGAAATCAAAATTCAATTAATGTTACCGTACAGTGAAGGGACAACAGATTTCATTCTCCCGTAGTCTTTCAGTACTTACCTAAAGCTAAACCATTCTGGCCACTTGTAATAAGCTGGTACTGCCAAATCCTGTACAAACACAACAGGCTGACTACGCTCAAAGCCCCAATTTTTCCTGAGCTTTGACTGCCTCTGTGATCTGGAACCCAGCAGGCAGCATGGACGTTATTATTACTTTTTGGGGGGTGGGGGGTCAGATGGGAACTGGGGATCAAAAACTACCTAACCACATATGTAAGGAAACAAGAGAGATCAGATCGACTAATTACATTAGCCGCTCAGACTCCCTTTCTCGCCTAAAAGTCATTACCTTCAGACTGATTTAGCAAAACAGGATTCTGCTACTCAGATGCTCTGACGGAAGCGCTGGTTTGGATGATGATTCAATTGCTAGTTTTGATTTTGATCTTCTCCGGCTCTTCTGGCTAAGGCTACTCTGCCCGGCAGGGAAAAGCTTCTCACAAACGTACCACCGTTCAGGATGGTCCCTTCCAGCGTGCCAGTCTTCCCGTCCCATCAGTTGTCCACGTCCTCCTCTTCATTCTGTTCTTCTTCTTCCAGCCTTTCCTCGTCTTCCTCGTTGTCCTCCTCCCTGCTCTTGTCTTGCTCTTCCGGGTCGGTTTTTTTGTCTTTGTCCTTCTTCTTTTGCTCTGACGCTTCCTTCTTGCCCTTCTGCTCTCGCCTGTATGCTGCAGGGAGGAAGGTGGGCGTTAGGAGGCAGGGCTGAAGCAAGCGGGCTGCAGCCGCTAACTCCCCTGTATAACTGGAAAAGCTGGGGCAGAGAACGAGAAATACCAATCAGATCTGAGGTGGTGCCAACTGAAGGATTCTGAATCACATCCAACACGTGTCTCCTGTTCTTACGGGGGCCCAGGCCGAGAAGACTCGGGGCCAGGTGAGCAGGTCACACAGGAAGAACATCTACTTGGCCGAACAGAGGAGAGGGTCGTTACCTTCCAGAGCTTCTTTCAACGGGGTAACGAACCGCTGGAACTCCATCTCTTCCATGGCTGAGAGCACGTCACTGGCATTCAGTGTCTTGCGTTTCCCTTTCATCGCGAAGTTGTTAGCACTGAAAAAAAAAATAAATAAAAGGACTAAAGGGCGTCGGGGGCTGTCAGACCCCCTCTTGCCGCCTATGGGGTGGGTGGAAAAGGGGCACCAGAGGTGGTACGGAAAAGCCTAGGTCACAGACGCATGGGTTTTTGGTGACATGCTAAGTTCCTCCGTTCCCCGTACCAAAGGGTTAAAGCAAAGCAATTTTGTTGCTTTATTTTGCTTCAGCCCTTGCAAGAACTGGAGGGGGGCCGAACCTCCCCTCACGGGGGCAGGACACGAATACGGGCGTTTGTGGGCCCCAGGCTACGAACGCCGGGGGCAGGGCTCCGCGGCCCCCTGACGCCCCAGCCAGGCCGTGGCCAGCTCCGCCTGCCTCACCAGGAAGTGGCGTACAGCACGAAAACGCTGGCGGCGCGGGAGATGGCGCTGCGGGCCTCCTTGGAGATGTTGACACCGTCCGGGAGCTGGAAAAAGAACGTGGGTGAGTAAAGCTGCCGGGCCAGGACCTGCTTCCTCTGCTGCCCGCTCGTCCGCCCCTGGCCCATCCGTCCGCCGAAGCTGCTCACCGCCTCCTTGATGATCCTGGTGATGACGGCATTGGGCAGGTTTAGGTCCTCGGGCCTCTCCGCCATTGCCGCCACCGGGGCCCGCACCTCGGTCTCAGCCTCTTCTTCAGGCCGCTACGGCGTCCGGACTTCCCGCGTCGCCACAGTCTGACCCAAAGAGGCTTCCGTCCCGCCTCACGTTGCCCACACGGTGTCCCACAGTGCCCCGCGCGCCATTGCCTTCCTCCTCACCCAGCCCCGCCTCCGCGTCGAGTCGCCCAAGCATCGGAACTTGCCACGCCGCTACGGTTTTGGCCCGCCCGGGCTTCCGTCCGACCCTACCGGGACTCAGTGCCCCTTCCCATGCTCGTTTCCCTGCTTCACGCCGCCACCACGTCTGGAGCCTTCTTATCAGACCAAGTATGGCTCTCTGGAGCTTCCGTCCCTTCCCCACAGTGCTCTGCGCCGCTGCCTGGCAACGGCGCTGCTTGGCGGCTAGAGTGGGAGACCCAGGCGTGGACTGAACGGGCGGGGCGGGGCTCCTTCCAACGGAAGGCGGGGCCTGGTGGGCGGGGCCCCGCCTCTTCCACCCGGTCTCGGGAGGGGTCCCGTTTTCGGAGTGCGCTAGTGCTTCCAGGCAGGTTGGCGTGGCGGGTCGTCGCGCGGCGCTGCGAGGACAGACTCTCCTACATCCCTTTTGCGGAGCGAAGCGGGTATCTTTTTTCAATTCTACGGGACCTGATGTCCATCTTTAATCTTCTCACCCGTCCCAACTTTGTAATAATCGCGTTAAGGATGTCTGTCGCCTAGAATTGTTGGACGCAGACTCCTTTGCCAGTACAGCGCTAACGCCGGCGACATAGAAATGGGCGTAACTAGACCTCGGGTCTCAGTTCGGGCTTGTAACGAAAGGGCAGCAAGCAGCCGGTTGTAAGAATAACGCGACATTGCACTCCATTCTAAACCAAATCCTGTTAAAGTTGTATTTATTTTTTAGTTCGTCGAATTGTGGATCACACCTCTTTCCCAGTCAAAGACATTACCATGATTTTGCAGTGGTTTTTAAGTTGTATCATTTTCATGTTATGGACGTAGAAACGGTCCTCGTTCCCACTGAGCACCAATGCTTTTTTTTTCCTGAAACATGCTCTCACTTCACCCTTCATGTTCCTGCTTTAAATTTTATTTTTTTATTTTTTATTTTGAGGAATCTCTACAGGCAACCTAGGGCTCAAACTCAGGACGGGTGATGGAGAGTCACGTGTTCTACCGACTGAGCCAGCCAGGCATCCCCAATTTTCCAGCTTTTGACGGAGACATGAGTGCAGAGACATGCTTCCTTATTATGAGAGAAGCAAGAGCAAATGCAATGACAAAGGGCACCGGAAATAGCATTAGTTAGAGATTGTAGGGTTTGGTGGCGGAACTCACCATCTGAACAGTACAGGTCTGGTTTAAAGCTACCAGGAGGCACTTAGCTCCATCCACTGGCTATCTAGTCAGAATCGGGACCACCGTGCTGTCAAATATTTTGATCTTTAAGAGAAACCAGAAATATGAACGTCGTGGACTATTTCCATTAAAAAGAAATGGGCTCAAAGTGCAGGCCAGACAAAACAAGTCATGGGACAGGTGTGATCCCATGCCAATAGTTGGCTGTCTTTGGTCTAATTTATAGGCTCTTTAGAACAGGGACTTATTTTGTTCATTACTGTCCTCAATGCCTGTAACAGGTCCCATCACAGATTTGGTAGTCAATAAATGTGTTGAATAAAAGGAAGAAGAAATGGATAGTGTCCTTAAAAAGTTATTAGGGACCAGGTGGTAGTGATGGTCTAAAATATTTCTGGAGAGAGAAAGATGATACTGTTTATCGAGCCTCTATTATATATGATACATAAAAGTACATTTCCTTTAATGCTCTTCAATCCTATTTCGGGATTTCCCATCCCCACTTTATATGAGGAAGCAAGCTGAGGGAGGCGAAGTCACTTGCCTAGGACCATACAGCCAGTAAATGAAAAGCCAGAGGCCTCTGATGTGACTGCAAGTCTACTCTTTTGTTGTTTGAGTAAACCCACTCATTTCTGGTGGGTATTTCAGTTGCCTGTTTGAGAATTGGAGCATGTTGAAAAATGAAGCACGTTTTCCAAAGGTTTGAGCCATCTAAAGCACTTCTGTGACTGCCTTAGTTCTAATTTGATGAGACATTTTGTTTGGAGATGGTGGTGTCTTCTCCCTAATGATTAATGAAGGGGAAAGGGAAAGGATGCTAATACTTATTTTGAACTACATGCCAGACCTTTTATTGATTGATTGATTTATATTAAAAAATTTTTTTTAATGTTAATTTTGAGAGACAGAGACAGAGCTCAGTGAGCAGGGGAAGGGCAGAGAGAGAAGGAGACTTGGAATCCGAAGCAGGCTCCAGGCTCTGAGCTGTCAGCACGGAGCCTGACGCCAACGCGGGGCTCGAACCTGCAAACTGCGAGATCATGACCCGAGCCAAAGTCGGCAGCTCAACCGACTGAGCCACCCAGGCGCCCCTACTAATTTATTTTTGAATATTTTATTTTTATAGTTGAGAGAAAGAGGGTGAGTGGGGTGGGGGCAGAGAGAGAGAGACAGAGGATCCGAAGCAGGCTCTGTGCTGACAGCAGAGAGCCTGATGTGGGTCTCGGACTCACTAACCGTGAGATCGTGACCTGAGCTGAAGTTGGTGCTTAACTGACTGAGCCACCCAGGCGCCCCGCCAGACCTTTTAATATCCATTAACTAATTTTTATAATGACCCTGTGAAATAGGCTTATCCTCATTTTACAGATAAAGAACCTGAACCTCAGATTGCTTAAGTGCCAGGTCACTCAGCTACTAAATGGTCAAGTAGGAGACGTGCCGAAGTCAGTCTGCTCCAAAAACTCTTGCCACTCTATTTCATGTTAAGCCATTTTCATATTGCTTGCTAGCCAGTCTTCTTTTTTAAAAATTTTAATTCTAAAATAGTTAACATACAGTGTTATATTACTTTCAGGTGTACAATATGGTGATTCAACACTTCTATACATTTCTCAGTGCTCATCACAATATACTCTTAGTCCCTTTTACCTATTTCACCCTTCCCCCTACCCACCTCTGTTAACCATCAGTTTGTTCTCTATAGTTAAGAGCCTCTTTTTTGGTTTCTGTCTTTTTTTTTCCTTTGTTGATTTGTTTTGTTTCTTAAATTCCATATATAAGTGAAATCATAGTATTTGTCTGTCTGACTTATTCAGCTTTCTGAGTATTATACTCTCTAGATCCATGCATGTTGTTACAAATGGCAAGATTTCATTCATTTTTTAAAAAATGTTTATTTATTTTGAGAGACAGAGAGCAGTGGGGGAGGGGCAGAGAGAGAGGGAGCAAAAGAATCCCAAGCAGGCTTTGTGCTGTTAGCATAGAGCCTGATGCAGGGCTCGATCTCAGGAACTGTGAGACCATGATCTGAGCTGAAATCAAGAGTCGGATGTGTAACTGACTGAGCCACCCAGGTGCCCCTTATTCTTTCTAATGGCTGAGTTGCTTGTTACCCAATTCTTTTTTTTAATCCTAATTCTTTTTTTTTATTTTTTAAAAACGTTTATTCATTTTAGAGAGAGAGAGAGATAGAGAGCACAAGCGGGGGGGTGGGGGTCAGAGAGAGAGAAGAAGACACAGAATCCGAAGCAGGCTCCAGGCTCTGAGCTGTCAGCACAGAGCCTGGTGCGGGGCTTGAACTCACAAACCGCGAGATCATGACCTGAGCCAAAGTCGGATGCTTAACCGACTGAGCCACCCAGGCGTCCCACTTGCTACCCAATTCTTAACTATTCTGTGACCGTCATTTATGTATTTGGGTTCAATAGAAATATTTTATGCTTTGAGTCTAAATTAAGATCTGGACCACATGGCTAATGTATAATATGCTCTAATTATGTGGTTCTTGTTACTCTAGAGGGCTAGAAAGCTGCACGATTGGCTTTTGTCCTAAACTGTTTGTAGCTATGGACTTGCCAGATGAAAGCCAGTGGGACGAAACCACCTGCAAGTTGGCTCTTTGTCAGCATCCACAATGCTGGGCAACGATCCGCCGGGTTGAGAGGGGCCACCCTCGAATCCTGCGCCCTCCCAGCAAAACAGCTCCGAATAATGAAGGTGAATTTAGTCAGCCCTGCTTCTTCCTTGTAAGATCTTTGAACTATTTCCATTTGGCTCCCCTTTGACATATTACATGCTCTCTTGTCTTTTTTCTCAGACAAACCCCCAGTGCTCACCATTGTAAACATCTCAGCTCCCTGCTTCCCGGCCAAGAGACTTGCTCGTGGTCATTCATCAGGATTTACCTTCAGCAAAGCTCCCTCTTCATTGTGTCAAGGTTCAAAGTTTGATTCCAAATTTCAAGGCAGGTAAATTATCATGGAATCTTCCCTTATGAGCCTACTATCTCAAAATTCTAGGTTGACTTCCTTGACCCATGTAGTAGACTCTGAGAAAGCTGGATTAAAAATAAAACACCAGTTCAGGGCACCTGCTTCAGATTCTGTGTCTTTCTCTCTCTCTCTGCCCCTCCCCAGCTGAGTCTCAGTCTCTCTCTCTCTCTCTCTCTCTCTCAAAAATAAATAAATTAAGGGGCGCCTGGGTGGCTCAGTCGGTTAAGCGTCCGACTTCGGCTCAGGTCATGATCTTCCAGTTCATGGGTTCGAGCCCCGCGTCGGGCTCTGTGCTGACAGCTCAGAGCCTGGAGCCTGTCTTCAGATTCTGTGTCTCCCTCTCTCTCTGACCCTCCCCTGCTCGTGCTGTCTCTCTCTGTCTCTCAAAAAAATATATATATATATAAATAAATAAATTAACTTAAAAAAAAAACACTAGTTCAGTGAGAGAAATGGTGAATAGGCAGTGGGAAACAAAAGGAAAGCTTTATTTGTATTGTAGGAGTTGGTTAAAATAGGGTTATATTAGTTTGCCAGGATCATTGTAACAAAATACCCTAGGCTATGTGGCTTAAACAACACAAATTTATTTTTTCACAGTTGAGAGGCTAGAAGTCCAAGATTAAGGTGTTGGTAGAGTTGTTTTCTTCTGAACCCGTTCTCCTTGGCTTGTAGGTGGCCTATTTTTTTTTTAATGTTTATTTTTGAGAGACAACATGAGCGGGGAGGAGCAGAGGGAGGGGGAGACACAGAATCCGAAGGAGGCTCCAGGCTCTGAGCTGTCAGCACAGAGCCCGACGCGGGGCTTGAACCCGCGGACTGTGAGACCATGACCTGAGCTAAAGTCAGACATCTAACCGGCCGAGCCACCTAGGCACCCCTAGGTGGCCTATGTCTTAACATGATTTTTCTTCTGTGTGTCTTTGTCCCTTCTGTGTGCCTTTTCTTTTTCTTCTTTTTTAATTAAGTGCTTAATTTTAATTCCAATATAGTTAATAACATTGTTATGTTTGTTTCAGGTGTACAGTATACTGATTCAACAATTCTGTGCGTTACTCAGTGCTCATCATGATAAGTGTACTCTTAATCCTCTAACTTCCTTTGCTTAATAAGAGCACCAGTCATATTAGATTAGGACCTGTCTGTATGACCTCAATTTGCCTTAATTACTTCCTTAAAGACCCTGTCTCCAAATAGTGAGGGACTCAGATTCTAGGGTATTGAGGGTTAGGATTCAACAGAAGAATTTGAGGGCACAATTCAGGCCACCACAGGGAGTACCTCGTCAGCCTCTGCAGGTCATCAGAAAACTGTGTCCACACATGCTCTCACTCTTATCTTTTATTTTTAGGTATGAAACTATTTGTAAGCTCTTGAAGGCAGAAGCAATGGTTTCCTTTTTTTTTTTTTTAATGTTTTTATTTATTATTGAGACAGAGAGAAACAGAGCATGAGTGGGGGAGGGGCAGAGAGAGAGGGAGACACAGAATCCGAAGCAGGCTCCAGGCTCTGAGCTGTCAGCACAGAACCCGACGCGGGGCTTGAACCCACGAACCGTGAGATCATGACCTGAGCTGAAGTCGGACGCTTACCCAACTGAGCCACCCAAGCGCCCCTCCCCCCTTTTTAAATGTTTTAATGGTTTTCTTTTGAATCGCCCACAGAATCTAGGCACCCAATTAGTGCTTGCGGATACGGGAAGCTAAGGGACAGACATCTGTGGAAAACTTAGACTTGTAAAATTCAAAACCTCTGTGGCCTGGAATCAAGGCACTGCTGGCAGTCCTTGTATGGGTTCCTTTTCTCCTGTTTAACGTAAGCAGCCTTTGGTGGCTTCCGGGAGGCTAAACACAGTACGGGAAAGGGCAGGACTACTTTCTGGTTCTCTAGGACTTGAACCTCGGGAAGAAGATGGCTTCTCCCAGCCAGGGCCTGTGAAGGCAAAGGCTCTACATCACTCATGTAGTCACTCATTTAATTCACAAATGTATCTTAGTGGGGGCCACTTTGCTGGGCTCTGAGGATTCAGTGGTAAAGAAGATACAGTATTTTTTTAAAGAGTTTTATTTATTTTTGAGAGAGAGGAGGGGGGGAGGGGCAGAGAGAGGGGGGACAGAGGATCTGTGGCAGGCTCCAGGCTCTGTGCTGACAGCAGTGAGCTGATGCAGGGCTCGAACTCGTGAACCGTGAGATCATGACCTGAGCCGAAGCTGGATGCTCAACCGACGGAGCCACACAGGCAGCAAGATATAGTCTTTACCCCCAAAGGGCTTTCAGCCTAGCCAGGGAGGCAGAGAGCTGTTCCATGTGCCGAGAGTGCTGAGAGTGGCACCCCCGGGGATGTGGAAGCACATGGGGCGGGTTCCTCAGGGCACTGTCTTCTGTGGCATCTCTGCCTTCACCTGAACTTTGGACAGTCTGGTGAAATGGGGGTTGCAGGTGGGAGGTGGACGTGAAGAGAGTTCTGGACTACAGAAATAGCATATCCAAAGGCCTGGTGGCAAGATGAAGATCTTTAGGTGGGAGGGAAAGGGTCCATGGTATGTTGGACATAGAGCAGGAATGGGAGAGTGGGCAGAGGTGAGGCTGAGGAGCTGGGGAGCAAACAGCGGCCACCATCACATGAATCCAGCTAAGGAGTTGGGTCTTTATCTTACACTTCCTTGGAGTATTTATTCGTTCGTACACTTCATGTGTTTTAAAAAATAAATATAATGCAAGTGATAGGAAAATGTAAGGGGGCAGTATTCTTTTTTTGTGTGTGGTAAATATGCATTACGTCAAATTTACCGTTTTAACTGTTTTTAAGTGTACAGTCAGTGGCATTAAGCACATTCACAATGTTGTGCAACCATCAGCACCATCCATTGCTAGAACTTTTTTTTATCATCTCAAACAGGAACTCCATACACGTTAAACAGCACCTCCCCATTGCCTCCTCCCTCCAGCTCCTGTTAACGTCTCTTCTACTTTCCATCTGTACGAATTTGCCTACTCTAGGGACCTCAGATAAGTGGAATCCTACAATATTTGTCCTTTCGCATCTAGCTTATTTCACTTAGCATAATGGCTTCAGGATTCATCTACGTTGGGGCGTGTGTCAGAATTGCATTCCTTATTGAGGCTGAAAAATATTCCATTGTACATAAATACCACATTTTGCTTATTTAATGTGCTTTGAACATCTACCTCAACTCAGTCAACTTTTATTGATGGCGACCTAACTCTCTCTGGTTGGAAAGAGGGAGGCACAGGCTCTGAATTCAGTTTGATGCAACAAACAGAGGTGAAGGGTTTGCAGTGTGCAGTGTCTGGGAGCTGTTCAAACACAACTTAAGGACATGGGGAGACCCTACATTCATTTGGTAAGTACTGAGTCCCCAGGTTTTCTGTGGATGAGCAGAAGGCTTTTCTTCATAGCACTATCCGTCTTCCCCGTAAGTCGTTTGTGTCTCTGTGTCACGTTTGGAAACTCTTATTTTTTAGGCCTCGGAAGAATCGACCTGACAAAGATTTAACCCACTGTACTGACCGGTCTCCTGAAGGAAATCGTAGAATTAAAAAGGTACTCCCTCAGCATTTTCTCTTTCCTAGTGGGGATAGAATATGCATCTTTATTTAACATTGAGGATGACTAGAATCTGAATAATGACAATGATAACTACCTAATATTGGGCCCTTAGTATATGCTAGGCTCTGTGCTAATGCCTTTACAAGCTATACTGTTTCCAGAAATCCCAGACACAAGTGGGATTGATCTGTGGCTGTTTGGCATAGGTAAGACTTTCCTGCCTGTGTCCTGCATAGAGCATGTTCAGCTACGAAGTAAACCCTGTCATCTCATAGTACGGGGAAATGAAAATGCTGGCATGTCACACCGAAAATGGGCCTTTGGGTCATCTCCTCTGATAACTGTCAAACTTTTTTAGCTATGACCTCCAGTAAGAAATACGTTTTGCAACAAAATAGCACAAAACAACCCTGACCCTAACTATGAGCGATGCTCTCTGATATTTTCTGTCCTATTTATTCCCTTTTTAAAATTTATTTATCTTGAGAGAGAGGGAGAGCACACGCACATGCACACGGGTGTGAGGAGAGGAGAGGGAGAGAGAGAATCCCAAGCAGGCTCGGCGCTGTCGGTGCGCTGGGATGCCACCCTAATGTCACAGGGAGGCAGGGGGACCGTTCATTTAAACGTGCTCACTCTTGCAGAGTACCCGTATTGGTGCCTGGCTCCTAGAGGCCACGTTATAAAGACGACTTAGGGATGAGAAATGTCTTCTTGTCATTTTCTGCACCACCATGCCCTTTAGGTTAGCCTGATAATTCAGTTCTTAGGCCGGTTCTGAATGCCATCGGGAGCTGGTACCTTCCAGCCATGTGTAGGCTTCACATGTTTCTCTCAGCTTTCAGTGCTGAATTTGAATGAGACACAACTTCCCAGCCATCAAGATGCTAGAAATATGTTTGTCATCTGGGTCCCGGAACAACCAGCGAAGCATGCGAGGTGAGTGTTGTGTCCAGAACATGGAGGCCCTCAACTCTTGTGTTCCGCAAGTCCCCCCACCCCCCGCGCCCCGTGCAGGCCTCATGTACGTGATCTCCTTGTAACCACCTCAGTGCCAGTATCAGGAGGGCACGCAGAGAAGAAGGTCATGGTCTCTTGTATTTGCTTCTTGCTTTGCTGGGGTTCTGTTTAATGCACTTTGTGCTTCACGTGGGGGCTTCTCTACATCAAATCATGGCCGTCGATAGCACGCAAGATAGAGCCCCTGTGTTTGTGGGATCTAAGAAACAGATGCTTCCTGACTATCAGTTTTTCTTATTAGTCGTCCCCAGCTAGTGAAAACTTCTTCCGTGAAGCACCTGCATGTTTGGTCTCAGCTCCAAGGCCCAGCGCCGTGGCGCAAAGAGGTGGAACCTGTGCACAAAGCAGAAGGGTCATGTGGTGAAGGCCCCAGGGCTTGCCAATGCCAATAACCATTGGAAGACGCTGTTTGGTTTTTCTTTCATGAGTGCTGCTTTCAGATTCTTGTTAAGTGACTGTTTAGATATGATGGGACTTAAGAATTTTTTATTTCATTTTCTTTTTTTTCTTTTTTTTTTTTTTTAACCTCGGATGGGTAATGTGCTGAGGTTTTAACAAGTTTTGAGGGAGGCTCATGTCACACAACAACGTGAACTCCCGTGCTTATGAACTACAAAAGGATCTCATTCTGTTTCCTTTTTTAAAAAAGTTTATTTATTATTTATTTATTAAAAATTTTAATGTTTATTTTATTATTATTTATTTTTAATTTTTTAAATTTTTAAAAATGTTTTATTATTGAGACAGAGAGAAACAGAGCATGAGCGGGGGAGGGGCAGAGAGAGAGGGAGACACAGAATCCGAAGCAGGCTCCAGGCTCTGAGCTGTCAGCACAGAGCCTGACATGGGGCTTGAACCCACAAACCGTGAGATCGTGACCTGAGCCGAAGTTGGCTGCTTAACTGACTGAGCCACCCAGGCCCCCCTATTTTATTATTTTTGAGAGAGAGAGAGAGGCAGAGCGTGAGCAGAGGAGGGGCAGAGAGCTAGAGGGAGACACAGAATCTCAAACCCTCCATGAGGCTTGAACTTGGGAACAGCGAGGTCATTCTCTGAGCTTAAGTTGGACACTTAACCAACTGAGCCACCCAGGTGCCCTTGTTTATTTATTTTGGTAGAGAGAGAGAGAGAGCACATGGGAGGGCTAGAGAGAGCAAGAGAGAGAGAGAATCTCAAGCAGGCTCTGCACTGTCAGTGCGGAGCCTGATGCGGGGCTCAAACTCATGAACTGTGAGATCATGACTGAGCTGAATCAAGAGTCAGGTGCTTAACTGACTGAGTCACCCAGGGGCCTCTCTTTTTTGTTGTTTTTAAAGTAAGCTCTATGCCCAGTGTGGGGCTTGAACTCATGACCCGTAGCTCTAGAGTTGTCTGCTCCATGGACTGAGCCCTCCAGGCACCCTCACTCTCTTCTTTCTTTCTTTTTTTTTCTTTTTGATGGTTTTATTTTTATTTTTAAGAGATAGAGAGAGACAGAGCACGAGCCAGAGAGGGACAGAGAGAGAGGGAAACACAGAATCCGAAGCAGGCTCCAGGCTCTGAGCTGTCAGCACAGAGCCTGACACGGGGCTCAAACCCACGAACTGCGAGATCATGACCTGAGCCGAAGTTGGACGCTCAACTGACTGAGCCACCCAGGCGCCCGTCCCACTCTCTTCTTTCTATAGATGAGTTATGGATAAGTGGGAGGCAGAAGGGAAATGTGGTCTGGAGTGACACAGCCTTCGGGTTTTGCATTGAAACATCCTGGTTTTATGCATTTTGGTGATTTATCTAGCATCTTTCCATTTCATTCCCTTATTTGCAAAATGGGGCTAAGAATGCCTGTCCTCAGGGAGCTGACAACACCTGTCGGTACAGGCCTTTTCAGGCCCAAAGTGGAACTTTATTCAGATTTGGAGCCCTTTTCATCTTTTTCCTCAGCCACACCCTCCGGGAGGAGCTGTTGCTGACTGTCTGGCTGTCTCTGTCCCCTTCAGCCTTTTGCCTGACGAAGGGAAAACCGTGCCTTCTCTGGAGACGAAGACGCAGTTGGCCATGATGAAGAAGAAACTTCCCCTGGAAAAGAGCCGACCCGACAGTGCCATTTCGGCCAAGATGTTTTTATCTGTCCACCGCCTCACCCTGCAGGTAAGAGCTAGGGAGCCTCAGAGAAGGGTGTCTAGATGCAAATCCAGACTCAGTTCTTTTTAAGGCTGGAGGAGGGGGGGTGCCTGGGTGGCTCAGTCGGTTAAGCATCCGGCTTCGGCTCAGGTCACGGTCTCACGGTTCATGGGTTCGAGCCCCGCGTCGGGCTCTGTGCTGACAGCTAGCTCAGAGCCTGGAGCCTGCTTCAGATCCTGTATCTCCCTCTCTTTCTGACCCTCCCCTGCTCGCACTGTCTGTCTCTGTCTTTCAAAAATAAATAAAAAACATTAAAAAAATTTAAGGCTGGAGGAGGTGACTTTCCATTTCTTCTTTCTCTCCATCCTTCCATGCTGGACTCAAGCCCCACAGAAGGGCTGGGCTATATGGAGGTGAAAGCAAATGTACGGGGAGGGGCTTGAGGACAGCACATTCTCTATTTCTTCTGCACTTTCTCACTGTTTCCTCTCTCCATAGCTCCTGGTGTAATGTTGCACCCACTGGGTTCTCAAAAAGGGCTCGTTGGGCAGATGGGTGCCTGCATTTGAGGGATACGTTTTGGGAAAAGGAAACACCTCCAGTAGAGCTCCTCCTCTTCTTCCTCTTCCCCTCCCCCTCCCCTTCCCCTCCTTCTTCCACTCCCCCTTCCCCTCCTCCTTTCCCTTTCCCTCCTCCTTGCCCTCCTCCTTCCCCTCCTCCTTGCCCTCCTCCTTCCCCTCCTCTTCCCCTCCTTCCCCTGCTCCTTTTCCTTCTCTTTCTCCTCCCTCTTCTCCTCCTCCTCCTTTTTCTCCTCCTTCTCCACCTTCTTCTTCACCTTCTTCTTCTTCTTCATCTTCATCTTCCCCTTCTCTTTCTTCTCCTTCTCCTCCTCCTCCTTCTCCTCTCCTTCTCCTTTTCCTCCTCCTCTCTTCCTCTTCTTCTTTTTCTTATTTTCCTTCTTTTTCTCTCCAGAGACCAGCATTGAGATATCCTGAACGTTTGAAGAAATTGTATTCTAACCTGAACACAGAAGGTAGATTTTCTGGTGCCCTCAGATCCTCAGGTGCTGTTCCCCCCTCAGCTCACAGTGCTTATATTTGATCTTGGTCCCGATTTTGTTATGTTTGTGGCCAGAGTCTTACAGGGATCACATGTAGAACTGAGGAAACTGCAGTTTCAGAAAGCAGCCCCCCAGCCACAGATGGCTTGGTTCTGACAGAGACGCTGTCACTACTGTGGAGCAGGGTGGGGCCAGCAGCCCAGGGGAGGTGGGAGCTGTCAGCGAGAAGAGGACTGAGCCGGTGGTGCTCTGGTCACCAGGTCACAAGAAGGAGCAGCGGCAGCAGAAGCAGCAGCAGAGGACGGTGAAAACACCACCTAAGAGACAGGTAGAGGGGCAGTGAGGGATGCCCCAGGACTCGCTGGGCCTGGGGCAGGGGGCGCAGCCTGGAACGGAAAGGGATGTCTGAGGTTATCAGTCTCCCTGTTCTCTGTCTGGTTATGGATACAGGGTTCCTGTCTGGTTGCAGATACTAACTTCCTTCTTTTAGACTCTTTCTGAAACGTTTTCTTCACTTGCAAAGGTCCTAATTCCGTTCCTCCTCATGTGGGTTTCAGGATGCTGAAAAGAAACCCAAGAGTGATCCAGGGAGCCTGGATATTTTGCATAAAGATTCAGGTACCGTGGTTTATGGCCCGCACTATGGTGAGGAGAGTGTGGGTTTGGGAGGGACTGAATCTCAGGATGTAGCCGAGGGCGGGAAAACTGAACCTGTCTGTCATCTTGGGACGCGCCTTTATCGGGCATTCAGAATTCTTCTTGGAGTGTTTCGGCTTGGCCGGGCTACTGTACATCATCCTTCCATCAGACATTTACTAAGGAAGCAAGCTGGGCCCTGATGTCTGCTTCACGTGGACCTTTGAGAGATGACCATGAGCATGAGTCAGAGGCATTTTCCCTCACATCTTACTTTAGAAAAAGCAGAGTGATTTGAGGATGGAGAGCACGCAACGAGGCAGGAAAGAGCCAGGGCCCCTGATTAGCCCCAAGAGGGTCCTGAAAAAGCAGAGTCCAGGGCCCTCCCCTTGCCAGCTATGGGTTAGTTCCTGGAGGCTCGGGCTGGGATTGGCACACTGTCTAGCCCCCCAGGAGGCAAGTAGCCAACTCCTGACAGGCGACTCTTTTCCTCTGGTGTTCGTGCTGGATGCGAGAATAGGCATCTCCCCTTTTTTGGAGTCCTTATCACGTGTCTGAGCTGAAGGATATACTTACCCTGGTCTTTCTGACATTGCTCAGTTTGAGTGCAGAAAAAAGAAAGAACAGGAGGGAGAAAGAATGCCTCTCAACCTTAGAAAATTCTTGTGCCTTATTAAGACCTGACATTGCTGACCGTTTCATCATCAGAATTTGCTCTCCAGCCCTGGTGCAGGGGAAGGGCTCAGGGGAGCTGTTTCCTGAGAAGAATGCTTCTCTCTCTCAGTTTATTTCCCATCCCATTGAGCTCTCAGATGCCAACAGTGGCCTCTGACCTGAAGATCTAAGAAGCTTCCTGACCTTCACATGGGATGTAGACAGGAGTAGGGCTGTTGCCCAGGCTGGGACCGACTGGTCCAAGGTTAGCTCCCCATCCTGGGTGATCAACACTCCCTTGAATTCATTTAAGTGCTTTTTGTTCCTCTTCCTGATGCCTCCGATTGGTGACTAGGGTGCCCATTTTTCTTTTTTTAAATAGGCTTCACACCTAGCATGGAGCCCAGTGTGGGGCTTGAACTCACAACCCTGGAATCAAGACCTGAGCCACCCAGGTGCCCCTGTGCTTAGAGCAGTGGCCTGTCCTCACTGGGTTGAGACAGGTTTATGGAAGAGTTGATTTTTCCATAGGATCTCGAATATGTGAGAGGTTTCCTGATAGGAAAGAGAATCCCCAGAAGTGGGAATCGCTTTAGCAGAGGCATCTTGGAGGAGTGTGGCTACTCAGGGAACACAGCAGCCCATCGTGGCTGGTGGTGATTTGAGAGAGAGTGGTGAAATGTTGGGCTGAAGAGGGAGGTGGGAGCCTGCGTAGCCTGCTAAGGTGTTTGACCTTTGTTCTAGGTCGCGGTGCTCCCCCTTGACTGCACCCTGAAGTCAACTGAGGGGCTTTTCAATCTCAAATACCCAGGATGCACCACAGACCTATTAAATCAGAAGTTCTGGGGTTGGGACCTCGGCCTCAGTACGTAGAACTCCCAGTACTTCCCGTGTGCAGCTAGGGTGAGAACCAGCGCTTGTTAAGCAAGGGAGTTCCTTGACTGGCTTTGCCTTTTAGCGTCACATCTCTGGTGGCGGCTTGGAAGATGTTCATTTCGAGGAAGGCAAGTGAGAAAGGAAAGGGCGAATGCATTTAGGGACTAGCTGGGGAAACAGCGGATGCGGAAGAATCTTAGAACTAGAGCTTTTGGAAGGGAGGGGTTCCAGTTTTGGAAGCGAATAGGGGACATTCGGGGTCGTGCCCAAAGGTAAGAGAAGTATTCATCAACTGAAAGCATAGGGTTAGGGTTTCTTTTGCTGCTAAGATGTGCAGATCCATGCCCCTTAGGTTTCTTGGAGGAACCCTAAGTCTTTTACCATACACTTGACCTTCATCTCTAATTCTGTAGTAGATGTGGGCACAGTCCCAGGTGAACAGAGTTGCAGATAGAACTTGGAGGCCGCACTCCCTTCCACCTCTTCTAACCTGTCTTGTCCTAGATGCGGAGTCACTTGTAGATTAAGGGTCCCCTAAAAGCCCCACAGTGGGATATGAAATCCCAATAAGAAGAGAACGAATTGGCTTCATGGTCACTAGGTCACAGAACTCTACTCGGTTGGAAAACTGACAAAAAGCAGCCACAGCAGATGAAGTTAGAAGGACTCACCTTGAGGCAGGTAGGAGCACCGGAGCCGTTCTGCGGGGGGCCTGGTTCAGTTCCCTGTCACTAAAGAACAGACCACCTCTAAGCTGAAACTGCAGCGGTTGATCATTTCTCGTGATTCCGAGGGTTGACTGGTTGATTTTTCTGGTGTTGCTTGATGTCCCTCATCACAGCTGCTTTCAGCCAGCGGCTGGGGTGGGGCTTGTGGCCAAATTGCCTTGGTTCTCTTCCATGAGGCCTCTCCATCATGGCTTGTTTGGGCTTCTTGACAGTATAGTAATCTCATGAAAGCATTTTCTTTTCTTTTTTCTTTTTTCAATGTTTGTTTATTTTTGAGAGAGAGAGACACACACAGTGTGAGCAGGGGAGGGTCAGAGAAAGCAGGAGACACAGAATCCGAAGCAGGCTCCAGGCTCCGAGCTGTCAGCACAGAGCCCGATGTGGGGCTGAAACCCACAAACCATGAGGTCATGACCTGAGCCGAAGTCAGATACTTAACCTGCCTCAGTGAGCCGCCCAGGCGCCCTCGGGAAAGCACTTTCTTAAGAGATGAGGCTGAAGCTGGGACAGTGTCACTTCTGCCATATTAGTCACAGAATCACAAGCCCAGCCCGAGGGGAGATTCCAGGGGAGAGAAAACGGCCTCCATCTCTTGGTGGGAGGGGCAGTGTGTGTGTGGAGGAATGGGAAGAATTCAGGGGAAGTGCCTTTGGAGGCGGTCTACGCTAAGCTGACAGGGTGGGAATGGAGAAAAGTGGCTTCTGGCTTCATCTGGTCAGCCGAGAAGGCAAAGAATGTGTGATACAAGCTTCTCTCTTGAGTCTCAAGGGGTGGCATTTTGTCCTGTCCTTGACGCTAAGTTTTCCAAGAGAAGCATCTTTTAGAAAAATCTGTACTCTTCCTAAAGTCTTGATTCAAGTGTCCTTACTCTAATGAATTTCAGGATTCCACAGAGAGACCACGGATGGAGAATTATCTGGATTCCTTCCCCAGTAAGGATGGTAAGTTCCTAGGGTGGAGGAAGCCTAGTAAATCACGTAGGCCAGGGAGAGCTGAACCTCTGTTGACAAGGATGGTTCACCTCCATGGAAGCCATAGTCCTCATCCCTCCGAAGGGTCCTAAAGATGCCCAGCCCTTCCTTTTCTGTCCTCTGTTTGGCACAGGTGGGAGAGTGCCGCAGGTGCAGTTCATGGCTGGGTCTTCTTTCAGATCCTGGATTTTCCGAGACCAAACCCTCGAACAAGGACATCAGCGCTCAGAAGGACGTTGTGCTGGAGTCCCGAGAGAGGAGCCCACAGGACTTTTCAGACGGTACATCGAGAACAAGGTGGAACCCTGAGCTCAAACTACTGAGGATCCTTCAGGCCACTGACGATGAGGATGAGGAGAACCAGCTCTCCACATCAGAGGGTGAAGAGGCTTCCAAGACTTCGCAGGGCATCCTTACTCCCGAGTAGGATGCTTGGAATCCTGAGGACAGCCACCTTGGACAGAAGGGCAGAAGGCAGAGGGGACTTACTTCTACTGCCTGGAGGCTTTCCCAGGGCCTGACCATAGAGATTCTGCTTTCTTCGTTCACTTCTCCTTGCCTCTAAAATAAGTGAAGGAGAAAAAGCCTCCTCCTTTGTTGAACGTAGATTGTTTCTCTTTCATTAGGAACAGAATAATTTTAGTGATTAAACACAACTGCTGCTTAAGCAAAAGACTTTCTGTTTCTGGGAGGAGGGGAGACATGTTTCTGCAGGTTTGTTTTCCGGGTCGCTTTTTTCTCCCCTCTGAAGCCCTGAAAGGCTTCCAGTTAAAGGAAGATGGATTTTGAGACTCCTGGCTAGCCCAGTCGGTAGAGTGTGTGACTCTTGATCTCGGGATCATTGAGTTTGAGCCTCACGTTGGGCAATAGAGATTACTTAAAAAAAAAGAAGGGGGAGGAAGATGAGTTTGGCCCATGAGAAACCCTACTGTGTTCGCAGCTTTTCCTCTCGTTCTCTGGAAATGGTTTCTTTTGGGGATGGCACCCGATAATCATTTTCATGTTAACCTGAAAGAGTCTAAAGGTCCAGTTTCTAAATTACTGAGTGTGCAGGAATATTCAGTGATACTTGTAAAGACTCAGAGTTTCAGAGTCTCAGGGGACCTTGAATTTGGTCTTTGGAAGGATTTTTTTTTCATGTTTTCATCCTTAAAGTTTTTAATACAGGACAATTTCAAGATTACCTAGAAGTCAAGAGAAAGATAGAATGGAACTCTCATGTACCCGGTATGTTAGATATGGGCAGCGAAGGCCTTTACCCTGGCCCATGAGCTGGGGCCAAGGTGGCTGGAGTCCATTATTCTCACCAGCTCTGCACCCAGGGGCAAGTCTCCTTCCCATAAGTGGGAGCTGGGTGGAAGAAGGGAGCCCCGACTATTGTTGGTACTAGCCCTTAGCTTCAGCTACCAGGAGCTGGGAGCAGGATGAGAAACAACGGCATCCTGTCCCACCTGGGGAGAGAGCACTCTGTCTTGGGGCTAGGGAGGGAGGCCTGTGTCCTTGGGCTGTGACAGTCTGGAGCAGTTTCTGCCTCACTGAAGTTGGGGTGGGGGCAGGGCTCTAGGGTCACATAGCACAGACTCTGTTCTTACTGAGCTTTTGTGGATTTTCTTGAACAAATGTTTCTTCACGGGCTGTATGCTGTTAAGGCCATTTTCAGGGACATAAACATTAAAAAAAATTATTTTCACCAGTTTCACTGGACAGCAGTCTGCAGAGCATCTCACTCTGTTCCAAGCTGGAAGGGGGAGTTCAGGACTGGGTCTGACATCTTTCTGTAAGAAAAACTCATCCCTCATCAATTATTTGGTTCCCCTAAGTACAGTTTGTACAAAGAAAGGCAGATTAAACGTTCAACTCTTTTTTTAACATTGTCTCCAAACAGACCAAATTAGACAGCTAACACTGCTGCCTACCCATTCCTCTCTTCTAAGCCAAATCAAAATTCTATGACGTCATTTGTGTTACTAGACTGAACTATACTTAGCTGAATCTTCAGAGTGAGGGGAATCCAAGAGGTGTTACGTGGGCTGTTTTTCTGAAGATAATTATTTCCCAAACATCTGTTAACATTGCAGAATGACCTCTGTGGCTTAACTTAAAAATGTATACCTTTTTTCAATTCCTTAGCCTCCCCTCAGACCTGTCCATGCAAGCAAACCTGACTTCCAGTGGTCAGTAGTGCGGCTGAGAGTGGGGCAGGGCTTTCCTTTGCTCATTTTATCTGAAGACTCAGGGATGAGAAATTCTAACTTTATTACCCATTCAACTACTTAGTAAAGGAACTCACAGAGATTGGCACATTCTTTTAAGATTTGTTGATGGGTACAGAGTTCCCTTTCGAATCGTGACATATTTTGAGAGAGAAAATGTTTTCTAATTGAACGCTGGCTTTTGCTTCTATTTTCAAAGGGAGGAAAACCATTTACAGGCTGAAACCTGTTTCTCCTTTGTTCTACCTCCAATCACACACGGAATTTAGGGCAATATCATCTGCATGCCACATTACTGTTTTCAAGGCGGTGTATCCCCACTGTTTTGGTTGGTTCTCTGGCCACCTCTATAAGACAGATGTGGATTGTGTCCATTTTATAGACTAGAAAACAGGCTCAGAATCCACGGCTGATGATAACCCATTCGGGGCCTTAGTGAATTAGGAAAAAAAAAAAGCACCCTTTATTGACACTTCACTACCATCTGTTGAAAAATGATCTCAACAAGTATACAAATCTCCAATGATTACAGTATGATCAGCACCCCTAGATCTGGTCCACAACCCTCGTCACAGTACCTGGGGGTCTTGCTGGAGAGGGTAAGTCATTTGCCAGAAATCAAAGGCCACCAAGGGAAGGGGGCTGGGCTTAGAAGGTGGGTCCTCACTCCTCTCATCCGCTGGACTCTGATGCCTCTCTGATTCCCTCTCTTTAATACACGGCGGAGCCTGGGGCTTTCATCAGAAGCCATCTTTAATCAGAAAGGAAGAATGAGACCATGTAGAAGAGAATTGACTGAGGGGAAGGAGCCCTCATCCACGCGTTGCATCAGCCTCCCAATGTTCTGAGGGAAGACGGTCCAGGTAACTGTTGCTAACTGCCATTTCCCCACCATCTGGGCCAGAGGAATCCGGAGAATTACGACTCAACAGCCAGGAGGCTCTAGCTAGAGTTGCTTTATGCACTTAAGCAGACAAGAGGTCTTAAGACCTCGCTAGTTGGAAAATTGTCCTGGGAGCCTTATATTTCCAAGAAAGTAGTCTCTGGCTTCTTTTCTTCTTTTTTATGTTCTTTGTGATCCCTGCTAGCAGTAGGCCACTTTGTTTGGGTCACTGTGTTTCCTGAGCACCCTTCCCAATGACACCTGGCCTGGTTTGACCTGTGCGTACAAGCAGTCAGTGAAAGAGTCTTCAGACGGTCTGTCCACACTCCCCTCTGTACAGGGCCAGCTATTCTTTGGTTTGGTATTGGTCCTGGTATCTGGGGTAACAGAGTCTATTCTTCACCGTTTTTGGGTTACAGTAAGCTTCCTTTGATGGGAGGGGGTCAGGGTTTCATCCGTGGTAGCAGTGACCCTTTAAAAACATCAGTTTATTCAAATGTGCCTAAAGGAATTGTTCGCCAAATTAAAGACAGAAATACCACCGGCTGTTAGATAAGCATGATTAGAGGCCCTTTGGAAGCCAGAGCAATCTGGGAAAGACTTTCTAAATTGTCTCTGTTGCCATAAGGTACCAGGGTATGAAATTCTTTTGCCCTTCTGTTTATACATTTATTTAACAATTATTGAATACCAACTATATGTTAGACAATCGACCACAGATTATCTTTTTTTCTTCTTTTTAAAAAAATGTATGTTTATTTTTGGGGTGCCTGGGTGGCTCAGCCAGTTGAGTACCTGCTTTCAGCTCAGGTCATCAACTCACAGTTTGTGAGTTGAACCCCACATCGGGCTCCCTGCTGTGCGCACAGAGCCTGCTTCAGATCCTCTGTGGCCCCCCTCTCTGTCCCTCCCCTGTTTGTGTGCACTCTGTCTCAAAAATATTTTTCTTTTTTTTTTTTTTTTTGAGAGAGAGAGAGAGAGTGAGCATGAGCAGGGGAGGGACAGGGAAAGGGAGACAGGATTCAAAGCAGACTCTGTGCTGACAGGAAAGAGCCTGTGGGGCTCGAACTCAGGAACCACGAGATCATGACCTGAACTGAAGTCGGGTGCTTAACCTACTGAGCCACCCATGTGCCCTGACCACAGATTATCTTGATAGAGAAACAAAAAGTTCTGGGGAGATGAAGTTATTCCCAGGAGTATTGCTAGAAATTTTCCTGGATTACTTGGTGAAGTTGTTTGGAACCACTAGGTGGTGATATTACATTATGGAAACAATTTTCTTCCAAGACTAGAGGTGTCAAGTTCTTTCTGAGGTCAGGGTCTACATGGTCAGAGACATTTCCTTGTGAGTAAATGGAGAAAAAACCCCACATTTCACCAATGGAATTTATGACCCAGTTTAAATGCTCTCATGAATGAATTAGTCTTTGAACAATTTAGAATATCATTGGTAGAACTATTTCAAGAGTGTCAAAAATTCTGGAACATGCCCCCAGGCCTAGGATTTGGGGGAAATGAGGGAGCTGTTGATGATCCTGACAGTTCTCAGTTGGGCAGAGACTCAGGGAGGTGGCATTTGATAAGTACAAATACCACAAATTATCTGAGGCTCTCCTCAGAGAGAGCCTCTTGACCAGATTTTGCCTTCAGGGAAGGTGAGACCAATAAATTCAGTTTTGTTTGTTTACTTGTTTTTGAGTCTCTATTACTTCTAAGGATGACCCTGTTTTGGGAGGGATCTCCAAAAATAATTAAAACTCTCCCTTGGCCTCAGGATCAAACCCACCCCCTTTTGCTTGTCTTACAAGGTAGATTTATGGCCTGGCTGGGCCCTGCTTGTCTATCTAGGCCCAATTCCCCCCCCCCCCCCCCCCGATTCCTCCCCGATGCTCTATGATTTTTTCCTTTTGGTTCTAATGAGTCTTGTCTTCTCTTGTCTTCAGGCTTTAAAAAAATTTTTTTTCTGTACTTTTTCTTCAATCTGGACAATTCTTTTCTTCCCTTCTCTGCCTAGTTTCTACTCATTCTTTAGATCTCAGCTTGCATGTTATTATTTTGGGAGGCTTTTTCTGACCACTGTCAGGGTGATGTCCTCCTCTTCCATTTTCCCTCTCCTGGCCTCTGTGGAGGTCATGGCTTGTCTGTTGCCACCGTCCACAGGCAGACTATGAGTTCTGTGAGTGGCATCTGTCTTCACTGCATATCGTCAGTACCTAGTTGAGTGCCTGGCACATCATAACTGCTCAGTAATATATGCTGAATGGGCGAACGAATAAAAAACAGATGTGACACATCTCCTTTCTCTGGGGTACATATAATGTAGCCAGTGTGAGCTGAGTGGTACAGAATGTGAAGAAAGGGGGGCCCTTTGGGTGCTCCTATATGAGGCCATTAGGTTTTGGCAACTAGAGATGTTTGTGGAGGTGGCCTTTTGGTGAAGGGAAGCGTTGCAGGTGAGAGAAGTTTGGGACATAAGCAAGGACTACCGTGTTCCATCTGGAAAGGGTGGAAGGTAGGGCGGGAGACAGCTTGTGTCCCCATTGTTCAGGGCCTTGGATGGCGGGCTGGAGGCTATCCCCATTTGATAGCCAATGGGGAGCCATCGATGGCTTTTGATAAAGGGAGAGATAGGACTAAAGTAGTGCTTTAGAAATTGTTTTTTCTAAATTTTATTTTATGTTTATTTATTTTTGAGAGAGAGGGAGAGACAGAGTGCAAGCAGGGGAGGGGCAGAGAGAGAGGAAGACACAGAATCCAAAGCAGGCTCCAGGCTCTGAGCTGTCAGCACAGAGCCCGATGTGGAGCTCGAACCCACGAACCGTAAGATCATGACCTGAGCCCAAGTTGGACGCCCAACTGACTGAGCCACCCAGGTGCCCCATTGCTTTAGAAACTGTTAATCTGATGGCAGCAAAACATGAATTGGAGAGAGACCAGCAAGCCTAATGAGCTCAGTTAGGAGGCTATCATAGGAGTCAAGATGAGAGGTGATCAGTGCCTGGATTGTGTGGGCAGCAACAGAATGGAGACAAAGGGGCATGGTTCAAAGGAAAAACTAACAAGAACCTGGAAACTGGAAAGAAAGAGTAAGGGGAGAGGGAGGAGCCAAAGAGTTTTCAGCCTGACTCAGTGAGGTCCCCTCATGATCGGAAACTGGGAGGCCCGAAGGAAAAACCAGCTGAAGGAGAGAGAAAGGAATTCCTCCATCAGGCCTTTACAATGGAGTTATGGTTTTGTGTGCTTTTCACTTAAGGAAGTTCGATCAATGTACAGAGCCAAAAAAATGAAGCGCAAGTGGGCAGGAGTGACAGGGGAGCACAATACAACTGGTGGGGGCTGTTCCAGCTCTGTCACTCAATGAAAATACAGCCCAGAGGGAGTGCGAGATGGCAGAAGCAAATTTGCTGTTCCCCTTTTAGTTTACAATACCATGGGTATTTTCTGGGTGACTAAGGGCTTATTTGAAGGTAATTTGGCTATTCACAATTTATGCCTTGTATGCTGATTTTAGATCTGAATTTCCTGGCAAGACTTAGGACGTTTTCAAATGTGTGCCAGATGCTAAGGTGGGCAGTTGGCAGCTGCTAAGAAGACACATCTCAGTCACTGCCTTAGAGGTGCTCACAATCTAGTTGGATAGAAAGATATGGAAGCAGACAATCAGGGCTGGTCTAGGTGAGCAGCCAGGGAGAGAGCCCGTGCAGAGAGAGAGAGAGAAGATTGCTGGTTATTGTGTCAAAGCAGAGGTGGCCCTGGGCCTGGGGTTGGAGAGAGATCTGGGCCCTCATTAGAATGACACAGAGAGCAGCCGGAGTGGAGATCTTGGAGGGATAGGATATTGGGACAGAAGGGCATGACAGGGGAACATACCTTACTAGAAGGCAGGAGGAGCCACAGAATTGAGGAGTTATCAGAGAAACGGGAGGAAGACTATGGCAAGGTGGAGGAGGGCTGAGAATGGGCCCCTGATTTTCACCATTAGGAAGACAGTGGTGACCTCTGAGTGCACAGTTTCAGTAGAGCAGCAGGGGCAGTAAAAGGGGCCCAAGAGTGATTGGTGAGGATCTGGAAGCAACGGGAATACACGCCACCTCTCTCAGTTACAGCCCCAGTCAAACCAACCGAGATATATTCCCTCGCTCCCGGTGAAATTTCACCCTCGCTCCCGGTGAAATTTCCCTGGAGGACCTTTGGGACCTCTGGATGCCATGACCTCTGTCCCTGTATTTCTTCCTCTGACAGTGCCCTGAAGCAGAGGTTGGCTTTGTCCTCCATAAGCCTCACGGTCTGGCTCGAGGGCAGGTGAGCCGAGCCACATGTCTCGGCTGTGCCTGCTGCACTTTATACTAAACACATCTAAATCATCCTCTTCCATAAGTAGGAATCACACTCTCACGGGACTGCCGACTCTAACTTGCTAATTGCTTCCCTGGAGTTTGGCTCTTTCAACTACTTCGTCAGAATCTAGACAAGGCAACGTATAACACTTTAGTCCAGGATGCAGGGACCTATGGATGTTTTTAAGTCAATGCTTCCTTATCCTAGTTATATTGTTCTTTTATTTTTTATTTATTTTTGAAAAAATTTAAATGTTTATTATTTTTTGAGAGAGAGAGGGGGAGAGAGAGAGAGAGAGAGAGAGAGAGAGAGCGAGCACAAGTGGTGAAGGGGCAGAGAGAGAGGGAGACACAGAATCCGAAGCAGGCTTCAGGCTCTTAGCTGTCAGCACAGAGCCTGATGCAGGGCCTGAACTTATAAACGATGAGAGAGTGACCTGAGCCGAAGTCAGATGCTTAACCAACTGAGCCACCCAGGCACCCTTGTTCTTTTAAAGAGATTAAAATAGTAGGAAATGTATGTACCCACATAGTTTACAATTTCTGGTGTTCTCTCTATTCCTTTGTGTGGATCAAGGCTTCCAGAACGTATCATTTTCCTTCTGCCCCGAAGACTTGAACATGTCTTGTGGTGCAGGTGTTGTCAATGATGAACTCATTTAACTTTGGAAGTCTGAGAAGATCTCTATTTTCACCTTCCTTTTGGGAAGGTATTTTTGGTGGGTAAAGAATTATAGGTTGGCAGGGATTTTTTTCCCACTTGGATGAAGATGTTTCTGTTTTATGGTACATGTTTCTGATGAGAAGGCTAATGTCATCTTTGTTCTTCTGTGTATAATCTGGTTTATTTTCTGGCTGCTTTTAAGATGTTCACTTTATTTCTGGTTTTAGGCAATTTGATCATGATGTGCTTTGGTACAGATTTCTTCATATTTCTTTCACTTAGGATTCATTGAGCTTCGTGGATTTGTGAGTTTATAGTTTTCATGAACATTGGGAGAATTTCACCCACGATTTCCTCAAATATATTTCTGGCCCCTACCTCCTTCGGGGATTCCAACTACATAGGTAGTCGTCCTGCTCACTGATGCTTTTTTTTTTGTTTATTTTTTGGAGGGGTCCTTTTTCTCTGTGTGTTTTATTTTGGATGGTTTCCATTGCTCTGTTGTCAAGTTCACTAATCTTTCATTTTCCTACAGTGTCTAATCTGCTGTTAACCCCATCCTGTGTGGTTTTGCATCTCAGACATTATACTCTTCACCTCTGGATGTTCAGTTTGGTCTTTTTAATTTTTTCCACATATCAGCATGCTTTTTAAAGTGCTCCTTGGACATAAAAACACAGCTGTAATAACCATTATAATGTGCTTATCTACAAATTCTATCATCTGTATCATTCCTGGATTGGTTTCGGTGGCTCGATTTCTCTCCTTGTTATGGGTCACATGTTCCTGCTGCTTTGCACTCCTTGTAACTTTTTATTGGATGCCAGACATTGTGAAATTTGCCTTGTTGGTTGTTGGGTATCTGTGCCTTCCTCTAAATATTCTTGAGCTTGTTAAGTTGCCTAGAAACATTTCAATCCTTTGGGGTCTGACTTTTGGATAGTACCAGAGTGTCATTTAGTCCACGGTTGATTATTCCCCACAACTGAGGCAAAACCCTTCTGAGCCCCTACCCCCTACCCCAATGCCCCCAGGAATTAGGAGGTCTTCCCTACCAGTCTGGCTGATGAGAATAAGAACTATTCCTGGCCCTGTATAAGCCTCAAAGACTGTTTCCTCTAATCCTTTTGAGTGGTTCTTTCCCCAGCGCTGGGGTGCTGTCCTCACACCCACAGGCTTATAAGTGTTTATCTGAAAGTTTGAGGAGAGATGCTCTACAGATCTCTGGGGCTCTCTCCTGTGAGCTCTTGCCTTTCTGACACTCTGTCCTATGAACTCTAGCTGCCCTGGCCTCCTGAATTCTTCATCTCACGGATATGGAATTGACCTATATACCCTGTCCCTTTTTGAAAGTCTTTCTAGGCAATAAGCTGGGGCAATCGTAGGGCTCACCTTGTTGGTTTTCTGTTTCTCAGAGATCACTGTCCTTGTTGCTTGAGGTCTAATATTTATTTTATTTTATTTTTTTATTTTACACAGAGGGAGAGAGTGTGGGTGGGGGAGAAGGGCAGAGGGAGAGAGAGAATTTTTTTTAAATGTTGATTTATTTATTTTGGGGGACAGGTAGGGAGAGGCAGAGAGAGAGGGAGACAGAATCACAAGCAGGCTCCGCGCTGACAGCATGGAGCTGGGTGCGGGGCTCGATCTCATAGATCATGAGCTCATGACCTGAGCTGAAATCAAGAGTTGGACGCTCAACCGACTAAACCACCCAGGAGCCCCACTATTATCTTGAACATCATTGTTTCATATATATATTTTTTTGTCCAGTCTTTTATTTGTTTCAGGTGAAAGGGAAAAATCCAGTCCCTGGATTGGATCCAGTCCTGAGATGTCCTCCGGTCCCTCCACCTTGGCTGGAGGCAGAAGCTTATATTATTTAAGTTCAGAAGACTTTTTGAGGGCTTCTGGAGTCCTTGACTGTGCTACACCAAGTTGCTCATTGTCAGGCTAGGAAAAGGGCTTCCAACATAACTATGAGGACACTGAGCCATTCTAGGAGAGATTGGGGACTCTTGCTTTTCCCCTCTGGCTTTTGTCAAGTGTCAGTCTACTATCTCACAATCCTCTGGTGGTGAGGGCTTTGGTCTCCTGTATTTTCAAAGCTTGTTTGGAGTTTCTAGCAGGGGAGCACTCATAAACCCTTGACTGAATAACGGTCCTTCTCTATTGGGGAAGGTCGTCCACTCTGACCTAGCCTTCAACTTTGGGAGGGATGCATATGGCACATGGAGCAGTGAGGGAGGAAGAGGATACTCGCCTTGCCAGACAGATCAACTGAATCAACGCTGGTCATCAGTAGGGTGACAGATGCCACAGTCACATTACTTTCATATCCTGGTCTCTTCTACTTTGAAACAACACCTCTTGGCTCACCTGGAATCTTGTGTTTTTTACTTGGTTCCCACTTAGACCCTATTTGTGTATTTAGGTCACCAAAGCCTTCTCCATCCAAGTTTAAGTTTCTTGGTGGTACTTCCAGCGACCAACATCTGCTTCTGTAGAGAACCACTAACCCAAAGATACTGTGTTCTACCTTGAAGAGGAATTGCAGACATACTTTTAAAAAGCAAATCCTGCATTTCCAGGGTGGATAAAATACCAGTTTACAAAGCATTCCAGCTGGTTAAATTTAGGACAATAAAAAAACCTGACCCAAGAATATTCTCTGGCTTCGAGCCCAGGGTATTTTTTCTTTTAGAGTGGACTTGGTACGTTTTCATTCATGTGGAGCTGTTGCCTCCCGGCATTTTATTCTGGGATGGAAGGTCAACAATGACTACCTTGTTGCTAAAGTGTTGGACACTTCTCAGTTATTAACCTACTGGACCTCTCAACAGTATTTGACGTTGTTGACAATTATTTCCTTCCTTCTTAACATGCTCCCTGGCTTTCCTTCTCTCTCCCTTGCCTTTCTTCCTCTGCCTGTCTTTTCAGTTGCTACTCTCCTTGGTTCTTTCCTGAGCCTTCCTCTCACATTAAACATGCTCCTTGGGATCTCTTATCTGTGTCCATGGCTTTACTGGGAATTTCTACATCTGTATTTCTGGCCTAAATATTTGTCCTGAGCTTCTTGTCTAGTGTCCTCAGCTCTTCACTTAACATCTCCACTTGGACATCATTTGGGTCACTCAGTCTCAGTTCAGCCCTTCCTCCCATGTTCTCCATCTCTGTAAACCATACTTCTTCTTTTTAAAGTTTACTTACTTATTTTTTTAAGTAATCTCTACACCCAGCAGGGAGCCTGAACTCATGATCTCGAGATCAAGAGTCGCATGCTCTACCCACTGAGCCAGCCAGGCGTCCCTGTAAAGGGCACGCCTAAACATCAAATTGCCAATGTCAGGATTCTTTTTTTGCATTTTATCTTCCAATCAATCACCAAGTCCTATTGATTCAACCTCTTTCCATCCCTTCCAGCCACTTTCATCTTCCGTCTAGACTCCTGGAAAAGACTTCACCTAACACTACTTTCTGTTTCCAACTCTCATGCCACTCCTCTCTCTCATCCATTTTTTTCTAACTCTCGCCAGAGTGATCTTTATAAAACAAGAACTAAAGTCTTTTTTTTTTTTTGAATCTTGCTTAAAATCTTTTGATGACTGGCCTCTGCTCTTAGGACAAAGCCCTAGCTCTTTTTTTTTTTTTTTTTTTTGGTTAAAATATACGAAGACTCTTTATTGTGAATTCCATGTAGCAAATTCATTCTCACAGGATGCTTCCATTGTTTTTTTCCTAACTCTTATATCCATAACCAATCTATAGTTTCAATTAAATGGTGTTTTGACAAATAGAGTTTCATCCTAATCTAGACAATCAACAAACCAAATAAAGGCCTTATTTGTGGGGCACCTGAGTGACTCAGTGGGTTAAGCATCCAACCTTGGCTCAGGCCATGATCTCATGGCTCATGAGTTTGAGCCCTGCATTGGGCTCTGTACTGCCAGTGGGATTCTCTGTCTCTCTGTCTGTTTCTGCCGCTCCCACTCTCCCTCTCTCTCTCTCTCTCTCTCTCTCTCCCTCTCTCAAAATAAATAAACTTAAAAGAATAAAAAAAAATTTTAAAGCCCTTATTGAAATACAAATCAAAACCACATCGAGATGCCACCTTACACTGGTCAGAGTGGCTAAAATTAACAACTCAGGAAACAACAGATGTTGACGAGGATATGGAGAAAGGGGAACCGTCTTGCACTGTTGGTGGGAATGCAAACTGGTGCAGTCGCTCTGGAAAACAGTGTGGAGGTTCCTCAAAAAATTAAAAATAGAATTACCCTACAACCCAGCAATAGCACTACTAGGAATTTATTGAAAGGATACAGGAATGTTGATTTATAGGGGCACATGTAGCCCAATGTTTATAGCAGTGCTATCAATAATAGCCAAATTATGGAAAGAGCCCAAATGTCCATGAACTGATGAATAGATAAAGAAGATGTGGTTTATATATAAAAGGGATACTATTCAGCAATGAAAAAGAATGAAATCTTGCCATTTGCAACAATGTGGATGGAACTAGAGGGTATTATGCTAAGTGAAATAAGTCAGTCAGAGAAAGACAGACATCATATGTTTTCACTCACATGTAGAATTTGAGAAACTTAACAGAAGACCGTGGGGGAAGGGAAGGAAAAAAATTAGTTACAAACAGGGAGGCAAACCATAAAAGGCTCTTAAATACACAGAACAAACTGCGGGTGGATGGGGAGTGGGGGAGAGAGGAAAATGGGTGATGCGCATTGAGGAGGGCACTTGTTGGGATGAGCACTAGGTGTTGTATGTAAGCGATGAATCATGGGAATCTATCCCTAAAGCCAAGAGCACACTGTATACATTGTATGTTAGCCAATTTGACAATAAATTATATATTAAAAAATTAAATTAAAAAATAAATAACCATTATTTGTAGTACTTGTTAATTTTTTTAGTGCAAATACTCCCATCATGGCTGGGTTCAAGGTACCAGTGTACCTTGGAGTTGGGGAGAGTTGTACAGTAGCATATAGATAATAATAAAATATGGTAAAATAATTAGGAATGCGTTTTGAGAATTTATTTTAAATGTTTATTTTTGAGAGAGAGCATGAGTTGGGGGGGAGGTGATAGGCTCTGAAGCGGGCTCTGTGCTGAGCAGTGAGCCTGATGCAGGGCCTGAACTCACAAACCGTGAGATCATGATCTGAGCTGAAATCAAGAGTCGGATGCTTAACCAACTGAGCCACCCAGGCGCCCATACATAATTTAATTTTAATAATGGCTCTTTTTAACAATCAGCTTGCAAAATCCTGAAAATTGAACAATCTTCCCTCACAGGCCTGTGTGAATTGGTTCCAGCAAGTCATTGGATTCACATTATAAATATGCATTTCCTAATATGGGTTGAAGTTTAAAAGAAAAAGATGAAAACTGCTCTAGAGACCCATAATTTTTTCAGGCCTGGGTTTAACCCAGTCTTCGAAAATCTCCAGTGATGAGGCTGCATAGTCCCACATGGAACAAACCCATTTCCTTTCTACAGAAATACAAATGCTAAAACTTTCAGGAGGTACATTTTTGATAGTTCCTCTGGGTGATGTCTATCTAGAGTTTCTGCTCACTCAGGACTCTTTCTGCTTTTCTTGGGGTGGGGGATCAGCCTCTGATTTTCATCTGGGGAACCACCTACAAAGATCCTTTTTGGTAACACATGGAGCCCTATATGATGTTGGCCTTCTTGCATATTACTCCTATGCCCACGCTCTGAAGTTCTCCTCCATGCTTCTCATCTTTGTGCTCCTCAAAGAACAATGCTTTGCTCTCCTTTTCACCTTTGCTTGTTTTGTTCCTTCTACCTGTAACCCTTCCTTCACTTTCTTTGCTTGGCTAAATCATCCTTCAGTTCGCTTTCTTTGAAAAGTCCTCTCTGACTTCCTTTACCATCTCACCAAGCTCTCCAGACTGAATGAGCCGTTAGTCTGGGTTGCCACAGGTCGACAGGATGGTTCCTCTATTATCACACCCATCCAATCTCCCACTAAATCATATGCTCCACCTCGTTCACTTCTAGAACCCCAGTGCTCAGTGTAAGGCTCAGCACAAAATAGTGCTTAGCTATTGAATTGAATTTTTTATTATTTTTTAAATTTAATTAATACATTTTTAATAGTCTTCCTTCCTTTCTTTTTCTTTCTTTCTTTCTTTCTTTCTTTCTTTCTTTCTTTCTTTCTTTCTTTCTTTCTAGAAAAAGGGCAGAGAGAGAGAGAGAGAGACAGAAAGAGACAGACAGAGAAAGTGGGGCTTGTGTTCACCCAAAGCGGGGTTGAGCTCACCCAATGTGACAGGTCATGAACAGTGAAATCATGACTTGAACTGAAGTCAGACGCTTAATGCGTGAGCCACCGAGGTGCCTGGTTGAACTGAATTTTAATGTGTCAGTAGCCATAGAAGTCATGGCCCCCTTGTTTGTAACCTAGTCTTTCTCAGCGGGAGGACTGGTATGAAAGATGACATTCTATAGTGATTCTTTGGCTGGATTTGGATTTCTCCACTGTTTATTTACTGCTTTGGCAACCTGATTCAGTTAACAAGTCTGAACCTTAGTTGCCTCATCAATAGAAATGCTTGAACTTCCTGGAGGCAGATGATATTTTTTTTTCTGTTTCTGGAACCAGTATTTTATGCATTAGTCAATTAAACTGCCTCTCTGGTGCAATGATTATTCATGTTTTTTGGTACGTCTATATTTTTCTTACTGATTTGTAAGACTTCTTGATTCATATATACATATTTGCCATATATTTTATAACTATTTTAAATTCATTTTTAATTAAAAATTTTAAATTTTTTATGGCCGTAGACAAGCTTCTAATTTTTTTCAACCATTTTAAAACGTGAAATCCATTCTTAGCCCACTTACAGGCACAGTTTGCCAAACTTTGAACTAATATGCTCATTAAATTTGAATGATCTTTGTATTCCTAGAATGAATACCACTTGATCATGAATATACCAGCAGCTTTGATTTGCTAATATTTTAGTTAGGAATTTTATGTCTGTATTCATAAATCAGATTGGTTTAGCAGAGATTTCAAACTAGTTATAAGGCAGAGACATATTTTATTTGGCCTACAAAATATTTTACAAGTTTTCTTTTTAAAAATATTATTTATTTTGAAAGAGAAAGTGCACACACACACGTGAGGGCAGGTAAGGGGCAGAGAGGGAGAGAGAGAATCCCAAGCAGCTTCCTCCCTGTCGGCGCAGAGACCAATGCAGGACTCAAGCTCACAAGCTATGAGATCATGACCTGAGCTGAAATCAAGTCAGTCGATTAACCTACTGAGCCACGCAGCCACGCAGGTGTCCCATATTTTATAATTTTTTTAATGAATTGCTCATATTAAAAAATTGGTAGATATTAAATGAAAAATTAGAGATTTTTGGCTTTTCTTTAAAAAATGTAGCAAAACTGGGAGAATGCAGGCCCAGTTTTGTCACATTTTTAATAGAGCTCCTGTATGTATGATTTGTATTTCACTAATTTCTACTCTTATTTTTTAAAGATATTTTATTTTTAAGTAATCTCTACACCCAACGTGGGGCTCGAACTCACAACCCTGAGATCAAGAGTCCCATGTTCTACTGACTGAGTCAGCCAGATGCCCTACTCTTATTTTTCTCTTTGACCTTTGGTCTATAGTTTTCTGTTGCTAACCTTGGCTAGTTTTTGTCTTTGCCTAACTTTGTACCTAGCACTGACAAATCTTCCAGTTTTTTTTTCTAGTTCTGAAACAGGTTAAATTACATACATACTAACTGTTTCTTGAAGGTCTTATGGAATTGGCCTCTAAAACTATCTGGGTCTTTTATAATTTTTTCAGGTAGAGTTTTGATTTACTTTTGTATTTTATCTATGGTTAGTTATCTATTTACTAAAAATTTCAAATTTTTTTTATCAATTTCACTAATTAATAATTTCTAAAAATCACCCATTTTCCTCCTAGATTTTCAAATTATAGAATAAGGTTGCATTGGTTTTCTCTTAAAATTTAAAGAATTACCTTGATCCTTTATCTTGTATCATGGCTGTCTCTCTCTTTCCTACACTCGTTGACTTGTAGTTTTTTTCAGTTTTGCCTGAGTTCTATTTTATTGGTCTTTTCAAAGAATCAGGCTCTGGTTCCATTGTTGAATTCTATTTTTTAAAACATAAATTTCAACTTTAACTTAATTGTTCCTTTAAAATTTTTCCATCTAGAGGTTCCTAGGTGGCTCAGTTGGTTAAGTGTCTGACTATTGATTTCAGCTCAGGTCATGATCTCACGGTTCATGGGTTTGAGCCCTGCGTAGGGCTCTGTGCTGAGAGCGCGGAGCCTGCTTGGGATTCTTTCTCTCCTTGTTCCTGCCCCACTCTCATGTGCGTACTCTCTCTCTTTCTCAAAATAAATAAACATTAAAAATTTTTTCACCCAAATTGGCTTCTTCCTCTTTTAACTTTTTGAAATGAATCTTTAGTTTTTTTTTTTAATGTTTTATTTTATTTTTGAGAGAGAGAGAGACAGCGTGAGCAGGGGAGGGTCAGAGAGAGAGGGAGACACAGACTCCGAAGACAGGCTCCAGGCTCTGAGCTGGCAGCACAGAGCCCGATGTGGGGCTCGAACCCACGAACCGTGAGATTATGACCTGAGCTGAAGTCGGACGCTTAACCAACTGAGCCACCCATGCACCCCATGAATCTCTAGTTTTTTAAAAAAATCTTTCTTGTTTTGGGCCCCTGGGTGGCTGTCAGTTGAGCATCAACTTAAACTCAAGTCATAATCTCAGGTTTCATGGGTTCAAGCCCTGCATCGGGTTCTGTGCTGACAGCTCAGAGCCTGGAGTCTGCTTTGGATTCTATGTCTTCCTCTCTCTCTATCCCTCCCCCACTCGTGCTCCTCCTCTCTCTTTCTCTCTCAAAAAGAAATATTAAAAAATTTTTTTAAAAATTTAAAAATCTTTCTTGTTTTCTAAACAAAATCATTGAACTTTCAATTCTCTTCTACTGACCTGTTTGTCTTCTTTCTGGTACTACATTATTATAATTTCATTTAACATCTGGTCGTTCTAGTCCTCTTTATTATTATATTTCAAAAATGTTTTGGATATCGGGCTACATGATGTCTCAAATACACTACAATTCTTTGATAGCTCATGTAAAAATGTACCCAAATAAACCCCTTTGGTCCCTTTCCTCTAACCCAAGTGGTCTTTATTCTTCTAGATAGAAAATCACTCTTTAAAAATGCCTATATTCAATCTGAGTTTGTGAATATGGTGTATTTAAGTGTGGTGTGTGTGTGTGTGTGTGTGTGTGTGTGTGCGTGCTGTATGTCTGTGCTTGTGTATGTGCTTAGGATGCATCTGTAGTGTGTGGGGTGTGTTGTTTCTATGTGTGAGGTATGCAATGAGTGTATTTGCATGTGTGGTGTGTATGTGTACATGAATTTGGGTATATGGTGTATTTGTGTATGTGTGTACACAGGAAGTGTTATGCTATGTATGTATGTGTGTAGAGTGTGTGCAGTGTGTGTACAGCGTCTGTAGTTTGCTCATGTGTGTGTGGTGTGTGTGAGGTGTAAGAGATACAGCCCGGTGTGCTAGAGGCTCAGGGCATGCCAGAAAGACAGGGTTGGTCCTAAAACTTCCCCTGCCTTCTTGGGGAGAGCAGGGCCACAACCACAACCCTTTCTGGATGTCCCCCTCTCTTTCATTAATGTTTATTTTTGAGAGAGAGAGAGAGAGAGAGAGAGAGAGAATAAGCAGGGAGGGGGCAGACAGACAGACAGACAGAAGCAGGCTCCAGGCTCCGAGCTGTCAGCACAGAGCCTGACACCAGGCCCAAACCCATGGACCATGAGATCATGACCGGAGCCGAAGTCGGATGCTCAGCTGACTGAGCCACCCAGGTGCCCCTGGATGTCCCCTTTGGACAGTAGTGTGGGTAAATAGGCCCAGTTTCTCCTGCGGTGCCACTGGCCAGGCTCCCACTCACTTCTGTCCTCCCTCTCCTGAGAAAAGAGTGACTTCCCCCTTTAAGAGAAGGAAGCATCCAGTCTTCTACTAAGTAAAGGGGCCTTACTGTTGATGGTTAAGGTGGTGGAGATGGCGCCACTCGAGGGGTCAGGTCAGGATCAGAATGGCATTGGGTTTTCCCAACAGAACAGGGTAGGTGCTGAGTGGGCCTTTGTCCAGATTGGGGGTGAAGCGCCAGTGTGGGCTTCAGTCTTTACCCCCAGGCCACATGCAGATAGTGCAACGCTGTCCTGCTCTTCTGGGTCCCCCCGTCCTGAGGGTGCACCTGCACTTTGCTCAGTGGTCCCTGGCAGAGCTGTGAAGGGGCCACTACCACCTTGGGCACATCATCTCCCCTTCCCAGTGGACCTTCCTTTGCCCTGGCTCTAGAACAGCATGCTTTCTAATTCCTACTGGGAAAGAACACCCCTCTCAGGGGGCATCCTCAGGTTATGCCCATCTCATGCTCCCCTCTTGTTCCTGCAGGTCTGTAACACCTGCAGCCTTGGTGTCCTTTCGGCATCCTGTGACTTGAGCCCGAGGTTGCCCATGTTCCCTGGCTGGAAGGAGGGGCAGGGCCAGCATACCACCCTGCACAGAAAGGATGCCTGGACTCAGACTACCCCAGCCAGGAGGAGAATCAGGCACGCTCAGGTCCAGGGTGCAGGTGAGTCCATCTGTCACTGGTTGGAGCCGGGGAAGCAGGCTTGCCCCTGCTACAGGCAGTGCTCATGGTGTGGGGGTTGGGTCAAGGGCAGAGAAGGGCTTCACAAAATGCCGGGTTTCAAACAATCCACTGGCCTTTATGTGACTCATTTGGACTTGACCACTAGTTTGCTCATTTCAGGTTTCCTTCTCTCTAGTTTCTGCTCCCTGCCGGTAGCCAGCTGGCCCTGTGGCCTCAAGTTTCCTTACCTGCCTCAAGAAGGCAAGTCTGCAACCTGCCCTTGGTGTTGGCCATGAGACAGGCATGGAGGCCAAAGAACAGACAGAGGATGGCCTTTCAGGCAGGCAGGCCTGGGTTCAAATTTCAGGTACCTCGAACAAGTCACCTACCCTCTCTGCCTGAGGTTCAGACGTATCCTTGGCAGAGTAGAGCTACTACTTCCTAGGATTTCTGTGAAGATGAAATGAGATGATGTGTGTAAATTGCCCAGCTCAGCCCCTGGTGCCTGGTACCCAGTACATACAGCTCTTCTCCCCACTTTCTCTCGTGCGTCCTCCAATCGTGTCTTGAGTGGATCCCCTAGCCACAGATACCCATCTGGCAACTTCCAACACCTCCCATTTTTAGGTTTACATGAGACCAGCAGCTTTCTCTCCTATGGCAGCAACAGAGATTTGCGGAGCAGATGCCTTGGTGTGAAACTGTTTCCAGGAGGTGTTCCATGAATGTTTGCTGACAAAGTGGTGCAGGGACTGACCTTCCTTCCAGCTCTGCCTCCTGGTACCCGGCTCTGGAGATGGAAGGCGCCTACCCTCTGTGCATACTGTACTGGGGACCTGTGTGCCTGTTCCGGGGCGCCAGGCTGCAGATGGGGGGCTGTGAGGCTGGCTGGAGCAAGCTGCTTTGGTCTGGACCTGTGCCAGGCTGCTCTCATCCAAGAGGAGGCTCAAGGGGCAGATAGGGCAGAGTTTGGGAAGAGGCGGCTCCAGCATGGAGAACACTTTTCCAAACCCCGCTGCACCGGGCCACGGGATGCTCCTTTACCCTTGCTTGGGTCCGATGATTACAGGCCTGAGCTTCAAAGCATGTTACAAACCTGGCTAATTGCCGGCCTGGGGGAGCTGGGCGAGCAGGCCAAGCCCGCCTGGGTGGACACGCCAGGGGCCGCGGGCCTCGCATGGGGCTGACACTTCCAGCCCGGAGCGGTCCTGGAGCCAGGAGCCCTGGTGTGGCCGGCCAGTCCTGCTGGCTCCTCGCGGAGGACTGCCGTGGGGAGCTCGGAGGACGGCCACCCCGGCTGCACCTGTGGCCGCTGCCCTCGCTGTTGCTGCGCCAGCGCCGCCTCCCCTGGGGCCGGCGTCTGATCGGTCAGGTGGAAACCTCCCCATTCAAACCTGCGCGGGCCAATCAGCGCCCGGCGCGCCGGCCCATTCAAACGCGCAGCCGGCCCGCCGCTCCCGCCTCCGGGACTCCGGCGCGGGGCGGGTGAACCTGCTACCTCGGTAACTGGGGGAGCAACACAGACGCCTCGGGTTACCGGCGCTCCTGGCAGGCGGAAGCAGGACCGCCATGGAGCGCTCCCTGCACCGCGTCTCCCTCGGGAGCCGGCGTGCCCACCCGGACCTGTCCTTCTACCTCACCACCTTCGGTAAGTGCCCGGGACGGCTGGCTGCCTGGGCTGCTTCGCCCTGCGCCCGGCGCCCGGAAAGGTCCCCCCTCCACCCCGTGATAGGTGAGGTTTGCAGCAGCGGGTACCTCCTCTGGCCTCTTCTTCCTCTGGGTGCCCTGGAGGGGCTCAGGGCACACAGGCCCAGGCTGAGCAAGCCCCGGGGGGCACCACCTGCTGCCTGGCCAGTGGTGCCAAGTGCGGCTGGGTGGGCCTCTCTTGGCTGGAATCATCACACCCCGGTTCATCTTTCAGAGACCTGGTTCGCTCCACTAGAGTTTCCCACTCGCCAGCAGCTCAGGGTTAAATCAGGGTCTTGTTACTCCATCTCAAGGTCTCCTCCATCCTCTTCCCTTTGGCCCAGGGACAGGACAGGTGCCAGGTCTGCCCCGGTGGCCTTGGCTCCTTGTGGGCTGGCCTCGCAAGCCGCAGTGTGACTGCCCCAGTGGATGTCAGACCCTCAGCAGAGAGGCCGCAATTCTCTTCCTCGGGAGTGACCAGGCTCTCAGGAGGGTCATGGGGCTGCCCTGGGGGCTTGAGGTAGAAAGAAATGGGCAGCAGGCCCCTGCCCCCAACCCTCTAGCTGGCAAGACTGGGTTCCCCCAAATAACTGCGGGGCAGCAGTGCCCCAACAGGCTGGGCAAATCCAGCCTTCCAGATAGTCACAAGAGAGGTAACAGCCCTGTCCTAGGAACAAAGAAAGCCCTTCACAGCTCTGCGTTACCTCACTGGTTCTGTGGAGAGTGGGTATCTTTGGGTGATATTTCCTTTGTGGAGACTTGAGACCCAGAGAGAGGAAGGTCTCTCAGTGAGCCAGACCGGTACCGGAGCTCAAGCCTTCTGAGACAGCTTGCAGCACTTTCTAAGTTTTCTTCTTAAAGGTTGGGGTAGTTACTGCAACATACTGGACTTTACCCAGGTTTCATAGATAGAACACCCCCGGGCTCAGGCGCCCCCTGGGGTTCTGGCTTTCTTAGTCTTTGGCTTACCTCTATCAGCACACTTGGTTGGTTCCTTACAGACTGTCTTTTTCTCTAGGAGCAGAGGGAATGAGAGAAAAGCAGTGTTTTTGCCCCTAGAGCCGGCCTGTGGTCTAGCGTCCTGGGATTTGCGGGTCTGGTGGGTGGAGGGAACAATGGGGGTAATGATATAGCCACCACCTGTCGAGCACTTACCCTGTGCCGTGCCTTGTGTCAAGGGCTTTATCTCATTGAATCCCCCCAATTCCCAGGAACCCCACTGGGAAGTGGGAGTCTACCAGACCAGCGAGGTTTCCGGGATGACCTGAATTCGCAGAACTGGGGTCGTCAGGAAAGTGTCAAGGAGCTGTGAGGCCCTGTTATCTTAGCTGATGTAAAAGTAAAAATATATTTCATTGTGTTTTTCCCCCTCCTATCACTGTAAGATGATAGTGTAAGACAGTGTAAGATGGTTTCACTGCTGAAAACTTAGCGCAAAGAACGCAGTGAAAAATCACCTGCACCCTGATTCCTTAGAAAAGACCTTTGTGGGTTACCATTTTGGTTTCTATCCTTCCAGACTTGTGTGCGCGCGCGTGTGTGTGGGTAGGGATGTGTTTAATTTTAAAAGAATGAGACCATATTGTATGTATGGTCTTATAATCCATTTCTTTTCCTTACCAGTACAGTGTGACTATTTCCTAGCATTAGTCTATAGTCTTCTATTGAATTAATCATCCTGACAGATCTGGGAAGTCGGGGAGTGTCCAGACCAGTGGGGAGTGGATCCCCCCCCCCCCCCCCCCCCGCCCAGCCGTGGCCTCAGGGCTGGGTTGGATGGATGGTTATCTGGGAAAGTTTCTACTAGAACCAGTGACTGTGACCTGAGTGTACCGTGGCAGGCAGGAACCTCGTAGGCTGGAGAACCACCTGCCCTTATGTATGCAGTCTCCTCTCAGATCTCTCTGAGGACACAGATTGACACCGGAAAGTTCTCTCCTGTTTCCTGCTTAAATTCTATTTCCTTGACAGGCACTGCCCCTCTTTCAGCCTGCTTATTTTCTTCATACACGGAGTGATCTGTGCTTGTCTGCTCATGAATCGAGATTCGTATCAGGGGTTCCCAGACCTGGTCACTTATCAGAAGCACCTGGCGAGCCTGTTAAAAACACAGATTCCTGGGATCTTCATAGGTCAAGGGTGGAGCCTGAAAATCTGTAATTTTAAGAAGCCACAGAAGTATTTTAATGACCAGCCAGGTTTGGAAGCTGGGGAGTTAGTCAGCTTGGTAGCCAGCATGAACTCTCTTAACAGGAAGGTCTTGGTTAAGTTTTCCTTGGTTCCCTGGACCTTTCCCAGCAAGGCAGGCAGTCCTGGCCTTCAGCAGTGGGCTTTGTCCTGGGAGAATCAGATGCAGGCGCTGCCTTGCTGATGGTTGCCCGAGCACAAACGTTCAAAGGGAGCTAATTTTCCAGGATCTCTGGAATTGTAATTTTTAAATGTTTATTTTATTGTATTTTTTGGTTGGGTGGGAGGAGAGAGAGAGAGAGAGAGAGTGAGAGAGAGAGAGAGAGAACAAGCTGCGGAAGGGCAGAGAGAGAGGGAGGGAGAAAGCCCAAGCAGGCTCTGCATGGCCAGTGCCGAGCCCGATATGGGGCTTGACCTGACGAACTATGAGATCATGACCTGAGTTGAAACCAAGAGTCAGATGCTTAACCGACTGAGCCACCCAGGCGCCCCTGGGATCTCTGGAGTTATAAACAGATAAAATTGTTTTCACCAAAATTCTTTCCGTGGATAGTACGTGGTGAGGTTTATGTAGTGTGTGTGTGTGTGTGTGTGTGTGTGTGTGTGTGTTCGCGCGCGTGCGCACTTGGGTACAGCACCTTGTCCCTCAATAAGAGGCGTGTTTGAGTAACATGAGTTGACCGTACACTGTCTTCTAAGGAGCTGCTCTGGCTTCAGGAGAGGGGAGTGTGTATGTAAACTGGGCCCAGAACCCAACTCCTCCAGAGATGACAAATGCACGTTCTGTAGAACAAATGCCAGCTAGTGCTCAGTGCGCCAGGCCGTGTGTGTGAGGCCCTGAGCTGGAGGCTGCTGCTGGGCCCTGCCAGCTGTCCTTGGCTTGCCGTGCTGCCCTCAGCCGGGGACGCATGGCTCCTGGACTTGGCTGGGAAGCCCCTCCAGCTACTCCTCTGGGGCCCATCATTTGCTGGTCGGGGTCCTCAGCATTTGATGGCTCTTCTGTCATCTGGGCTCCTTTTGCTTGGGAGTGTTCAGTTTTTGGCCTGTCCTCTTTTCCAATTCTGTTCTATTTTTTTAAATTAAGAATTTATTTGAGAGAGAAAGAGAGAGAGAGAGGATCCTAAGCAGGCTCCATGCTCAACATAGCCTGACATGGGGCTTGATCCCATGACCCTAGGATCATGACCTGAGCTGAAATCAAGAGTCCCACCGTCAACCAATTGAGTCACCTAGGCACCCCTCTGCTCTATTTTTTAATTTAATTTAATTTTTTAATTTTTAAAAATATTTATTTGGGGGGGGAGGGGTAGAGAGAGGGAGACACAGAATCCAAAGCAGGCTCCAGGCTTTGACCTGTCAGCATAGACCTCGACAGGGGCCTCGAACTTGCAAAGTGTGAGATCATGACCTGAGCCGAAGTCAGGTACTTAACCAACTGAGCCACCCAGTAGCCCCATATTTTTCAAAAAAAATTTATTATGAAATATAACACACACACAGAAAAGCATTCCCCCAAATAACGTGTAGTTCAGTGACTTATCACAAAGCAAATACCTGTGTAACTTTCGTGAGGGTCAGGATTGCCGATATCTAGTGTGACATGTAGTTTTTTTCTTTTTTCTTTTTTTTCTTCTGAGGATGAATTTTAAAAAATATTTAATTTATTTTTAAAATTTACATCCAAGTTAGTTAGCATATAGTGTAACAATGATTTCAGGAGTAGATTCCTTAATGCCTCTTATGCATTTAGCCCATCCCCCCCCACAACCCCTTCAGTAACCCTAACAGTTCTCCATATTTAAGAGTCTCTTATGTTTTTGTCCCCCTCCCTGTTTTTATATTATGTTTGCTTCCCTTCCCTTATGTTCATCTGTTTTGTATCTTAAAGTCCTCATATGAATGAAGTCATATATTTGTCTTTCTCTGACTGACTAATTTTGCTTAGCATGATACCCTCTAGTTTCATCTACGTAGTTGCAAATGGCAAGATTTCATTCTTTTTGATTGCTGAGTAATACTCCATCGCATATATACACCACATCTTCTTTATCCATTCATCTGTCGATGGACATTTGGGCTCTTTCCATACTTTGGCTATTGTCGATAGTGCAGCTATAAACATTGGGGTGCTTGTGCCCCTTCGAAACAGCACACCTGTATCCCTTGGATAAATACCTAGTAATGCAATTGCTGGGTCGTAGGGTAGTTCTATTTTTAATTTTTTGAGGAACCTCCATACTGCTTTCCAGAGTGGCCGCACCAGTTTGATTCCCACCAGCCTTGCAAAAGAGATCCTCTTTCTCCGCATCCTCCCCAACATCTGTTGTTGCCTGAGACATGTAGTTTATTTCTTTGTCGCTCAGTTCAGAATAATTTCTAATTTTCATAGTCCTACTTTCTCAAATCTTTAGATTATTTGGAAGCATATTTCTTAATTTACAAATACTGGGGGGATTTTCTGGTAATATTTTTATTTTTTTTATTTTGTCTTTTATTTATTTATTTATTTATTTGAGAGGGACCTAGTGAGTGGGGGAGAGGGGCAGAAGAAGAAGAGAGAGAGAGAATCTCTAGCAGGCTCCACACTCAGTGCAGAGCCCGATATGGGGCTTGATCCAATGACCCTGGGATCATGAACTGAGTTGAAAGCAAGAGTCAGACGCTCAGCCAGCTGAGCCACTCAAGCGCCCCTCTTGTTCTTTATTCTACATTTTTGTCCAAAAATATACTCAGCATCTTTTCAGTTCTTTGGTGGCTCAGGATATAGTCAGTTTTTATTAACATTCTTTGTGTACTTGTGGGACACCTGGGTGGCTTAGTACGTTAAGCATCCAACTTCAGCTCAGGTCATGATCTTGTGGTTCATGAGTTCGAGCCCCCACATCAGGCTCTGTGCTGACAGTTCGGAGCCTGGAACCTACTTTGGATTCTGTGTGTGTGTCTCTCTCTCTCTGCCCCAACCCTGCTCATGCTCTGTCTCTCTCTGTCTCAAAAATAAATAAATATTAAAAAAGAAAAAGAAAAATTCTGAAATAGTTGGATGCAGTATTTTTCTATGTGTCAGGTTTAGGTCAAGTTTGCTAATTATATTGTTCAAACATTCTTTTTTAATTTTTTTCAACATTCATTTATTTTTGAGAGATGGAGAGAGACAGAGCATGAGTAGGGGAAGGGAAGAGAGAGAGGGAGACACAGGATCTGAAGCAAGCTTCCAGCTCTGAGCTGTCAGCACAGAGCTCAATGTGGGACTCAAACCCACGAACTGTGAGATCATGACCTGAGCTAAAGTTGGATGCTTAACCAACTGAGCCACCCAGGCACCTTGTTGTTCAAATATTCTACATCCTTCTGATTTTTTCCCCCAATTTGTTCTATCAGTTACCAAGAGAGGTGTGTTAAAATTCCTACTATGGTTGTACATTTGTCTGTCATTATAGTTGTCAGTTTTTTCTTTATATACTTTGAAGCAATATTAAGAGCATACACATTTAGAATTATTATCTTAGTAATGAACTGAAACTTTAATTATTATGAAGCCTACTCTTTATTTCAAGTGGAGATAAAGTCTACTTTTCCTGACATTAACATCTCTACCCAGCTTTCTTCTGGTGAACACTGAATTGTCTGGTGTACCTTTTTCCATCTTATTTCTGTCGGTCTTTCTGTTTCTTTCTTGCTTTCTTTCTTTCTTTTTTTTTTAGTGTGCATTTATTTTTGAGAGCACGAGTTGGAGACTGGCAGAGAAAGAGGGAGACAGAGGATCCAAGGCAGGCTCTATGCTGACAGCAGCGAGCTGGACGCGGGGCTTGAACCCACCAACCAGAGATCATGACCTGAGCTGAAGTCAGACACTCAACCAACTGAGCTGCCCAGGGGCCCCGGTCTTTCTGTTTCTTTACGTTCTAAGTGTGCTGCGTCTCTTATAAACAGCAGGCACAGAATTGTTATTTTGCTTCTTAGTGAAGCCCTAGGGTGATACCTTCCTGCAAAAAGGTCTATATTTGCTTCTGCCAGGTACTTGAGGTGACTAGCCATCTGGGATAGTCGTAATTTTAGGGGTTGGGATTATTTGAGGTTGAGCTTCAGTGCCCTGAGGAACTGTGTCTTATCACGGTTCACTTGTTCCTGAGGAGCAACCCTTTAGGGTTCTGACCCAAAAGGTCAGGGCTCAGAAGGACCCCACTCTTGACAACTCCTGTTCCTCTCACCCCGTGAGGCAGACAGAAACTCTGCTCAGCCTCTCAGCCTTTCCGTCATCTCTCTGGAATTTGAAAACACCCCGAGGAGAGAATTAGTCCAGGCAAACATTAAACTTCATTCCATGGACCTCCATGCTCCCTGAGCTTGCTCTGTAGTTCCTCTCTGTCTTCTTGCATCTCCAAGAAGCTGCTTTTAAATATTTTCTCCAGCTTTTCTAGATTTTTCCTCAGTGGGTGTGTCATCCCAGAAATAGAAGTCCCCTACATGTGTTTCCTAATGTTTCTGAGTCGTTTTTACTCTTTTTATCTCCTACCCCTCCGTCCCTTTCTTCTTGCCTCCCTCCCTTCCTCCCTCCTTCCCTCCTTCCCTTCCTTCCTCCCTCCCTCCCTTCCTTCCTCCTCCCTTCCTTCCTTCCTCACTTCCTCCCTCCCACCTTTCTTCCCTTCCTCTATTCCTTGTTTCCTTCCTTTTTCCTTCCTTTCTCTCCCTTCGTTCCTCCCTTCCTTCCTTTTTTCCTTCCCTCCATCCTTCCTTTTGTCATATCAGTGCTCCAGAGTGCTTTCTGTTTGCCAGGTGCCTCTCATACGTTAGTTCTCAGTTTTACAAGAGCCCTTTCAGAGCTGCATTATTATTATTATTCTTTCCATTGTACAGATGAGGAAACTGAAGATGTAGTGATTAAGGATCATCAGTGGTGGAACTAGGATCCAAGCTGGGTCTTACTGACTCCAAAACCCATGCTTTGCTCATAGTTCCTTCTGGGCTTCCTCTCTCATGTTTTCCAAATGAGGCTTGCTCTGCTGGAAAACTTTGATAGTGGAAAAAAAAGAAAAAGAACACAACTGTGGGGCGCTTGGGGGGGGGCGCAGTCAGTTGAGTGCTCTTGATTTAAGCTTAGGTCATGGTCTCATAGCTCATGAGATCAAACCCTACATTGGGCTGTGCTCTGATAGCATGGAGCCTGCTTGGGATTCTCTCTCTCTCTCTCTCTCTCTCTCTCTCTGCCCCTCCCCTCTCAAAATAAATAAACTTTAAAAAAAAGAACACAACTTTAAAAAAAAGAACACAACTTTAAAACAATGAAAATAAATTATTGACTTCATTGTGTGGCTTAATGCCATCAGCAAGTATATAACAGATGCTCATCATTACAAAACAACGTATTTAAGTATAGAGAAAATGTAATATAAAATAGATAAGAGCAGGGAGTAATTTATAAAATGTGGTGAGACTGGCAATTTTGGAATTAAAATCATTATAATAAAATCTAAAGGAAAATCATGAAAGGCAGAATAATGAGAATTTTCTATAATTATGTATGGTATTGTACATGAATGTGTATGAAAGAAAACCATTTGCTCTGTAGGTGAAGCATTTTCATGAATAGGCTGGACTGTCCTTGGCTAACTTGGGACAATTCCAGATTTTGCAGTTTAATGGGTCATGAGTATGGCTTGAATCTATCAAAATTGTTTACTGAGAAAACCAAAGACCTCAGGAATGGAAGGACTTTTGTTTTCTTAGTCATAATACACTGATTTATTTTGGAACTGTAGTTTCTGAACAATTTTAATTTCTAATTTTTATTTTTTTACACGTTTATTTATTTTTGTGAGAGAGAGTGTGAGCTGGGGAGCGGCAGAGAGAGGGGGGTGGACAGAGGATCTGAAGCGGGCTCTGTGCTGACAGCAGTGAGCGCAATGCGGGGCTCGAACTCCTGAACCGTGAGATCATGCCCTGAGCCGAAATGGGATGTGCAACTGACTGGGCTTCCTAGATGCCCCTCTTAACAATTTTTAAAGTTGAAAAATGGCCTCAGAATTGAGATCAGGTGTGTGTCACCCAACTATGGAGGAAATCTGGGTATGTATTAATTACCTAATGCTTCACGACAAAGTACCCCAATATCTATTGCTTACAAACACCCAAACATTCATTATCTCCCTGTTTCCTTGAGTCTAGACTTTGGGAATGGCTTTTCTGGGTGGTTTTTGCTCAGGGCCTCTCACAGGCGTTGCTGTCAAGATGTTAGCTGAGGTGTGCTGGCCAGAGCCATCAATTCCTGGAAGGAAAAACAGCTGGGGAAACCAGATTAATGTCAGGTCTCACAGGACGTGGAGAGTCAGAGGAGAGGGGTTGGATTGGCCGCTCATCATCTTTATGCCACCATAGTCCCCTGTTCCCTTCTGCCAGCAGGCACCTGCCGAAGCCAGGCCGTTTCTCCGAATGGAACTCAAGATTCCCCCTCTTCATAAGAGCAGACACTTGAAATGCTCCACAGGGGTACGTGCCCAGAGCTGGATGGCTCCCATTTCCCCATCGCCCTGCAGCCTACCATTTCTCCTCTAGGGGGCCGAAAGTGAGATGGGTAACCGTGCATAATCCTCTCTGAGCCTCCATCAGGCTGCCGTGTGGGTCACACAACCCAGGATCACAGAGAGAGGGGTGCCCGGCAGCCGGTCGGCTCCCTCCCACTCTCCTGCACACACAGCTTGAGGTGCAAACTTATCCCCACAAATGGAGGGGAAATCTGTGAGTGTTGGTGGCTGCATTTCTGCAGACTCTCTGGGCCCCCATCCCCACCACCCTTCGCAGGCAGAGCTGGTGCCCAACTGCAGCCCATGGGAATTGGGGGTGTGCCCTCTCCAAGACCTCCAAACACCCCAGTGAGGATGGGTTCAGGCCCTTTAGCCTGAACATTACTGGGCAGTGTCATAGGGCACTCCCTGATCCTGGGGCGCAAGTGGGAATATTGATAAGATCAGAGATTTGGGGGGATGGTGAAGGGCTTGGTTACCTAGGTAGGCAGAAGGCCCCAGGGATTCAGCCTGGCTCCCCGCCGACCTTTATAAAAATATTTATTTATTTATTTATTTATTTATTCATTTATTTATTTATTTAGCGTGCGCATGAGAGAGAGAGAGAGAGAGAGAGAGAGAGAGAGAGAAAGTGCGAGCAGGGGAGGAGTAGAGAGAGAATCCCAAGAAGGCTCCATGCTGTCAGCACAGAACCAGACACGGGACTTGAGTCCACGAACCGAGAGATCATACCCTGAGCCAAAACTAAGAGTTGGACCAACTCTTCGTTAACCAACTGAGACACCCAGGAGCCCCTTGACTTCCTCTTTACCCAGTAGTTTATTTCTTTTCTTTTAAAAATTTTTAACATTTATTTATTTGAGAGAGAGAGAGAGAGAGACAGAGAGAGAGACAGAGAGAGAGACAGAGAGAGAGAGACAGGGCAGGAGTGGGGGGGGGGGACAGAAAGAGAGGGAGACACAGAATCCAAAGCAGGCTCCAGGCTCTGAGCTGTCAGCACAGAGCCCAACACGGGACTTGAACTCACAGACCGCGAGATCATGACCTGAGCCAAAATCGGACGTTTAACCGACTGAACCTCCCACGCACCCTGGCCCCCCGCCCCCAGTGGTTTATTTCTTTAGACTTGGGGATGTTTCTTTGAGCCTTGCCCTCTTTTTGGCTTGCTCTTGGCTTCTCAAGCAAAGCTGTGGCGCCTTGCCCTGTGCCTGATGGCCCTCTCTGCTTCTGAACCCCAGGGCTGCACTGACGGATGCAGTGGTACACACTAATGGTTCCAGAAGACTGGCTCGGTGTATAGGCAAGAGTTCTGGAGTTGGGCCAGATTCTGCTCTTCCGTTCTGGCCTGCCTTACCCTGGTTACTCTTGCCCAGGGCAGGTCACTTTCCGTATCTAGGCATGACTGTTCTGCTTTCCAGTTGAGGAGGCTGGGTAAGATGACTTCAGGGCCCTCGAAACCCAATCATTTGATGGAATGGGCTAAGGGGAGAGGCAGAGGGGACGGGCATGGCCACCTGGGGGAGGGGGTGTTTCATTATTGATTTTGCCCTGATCTGTGAGCCCAACGATGGGCTGGGGGAGGGTGTGTCCTGTGCTGGTTGCCTGAGCCTGGTCTGCTGGGCTTGGTTTCTCTGCTGTAACAGGGTACAGAGCTCATGGATCCTCCCCGAGGAGACCTGCATGGCAAGATCTGGAAGGGGAGCCGCACGGACTCCTCCGATGTCCATGTCAGACTTTGCTCCAGGCCTGTCCTGTGCTCCAGCTCCACTTTTGGCCTTGCCCGTGCCCCTGCCCTAGCCACTGGGCTGTGAGTTCCCCGAGGGCGGGCACTGGGCCATTCAGATCTTCCTGACTCAGGGCCACTGCAGGTGCCTGGCAACTGTTTGTCAAATGGACTTAGCGAGCACCTGTGTTAGGAGATTTCTCCATCCTGGTTTCTGTGACAGTGTCGCCAGTAGGTGATGGTGGCATGCAGCTCAGTGATTCTTACAACTCCTGAAAGCCAAGTGTGTGGGGGCCAAAGCCGGCTTTGCACTGGTAGTCATTTCAGAAAAAATGTTTGGTGTTGGGTTAATGAGATCCGATCTGTGACTGCTGGCCATTTTTGTCTGTTTCAAAACCTACCACCCCACACTGGATCCGGCCCAATTTCTGAGATTTCTCAGCCCCAGAGAGCCCCAGAGTGGTAATTGCTCAGATCTTGAGCAATAACACCATGGATTCTCTTGGCGCCTCTCACCTCCTCACCCTCCAGCAGTATCTGATCCGCACACAGCTTGGCGAGTGCAGTAACTCCTGTTATTAGCTCTGCCTCACTGCTGGGGACAATGTGGCCCTCAGAGAGAGGAGGCTAAGTCAGGGCTGGACCGGAGCAGGTCTCCGGGCTTCTGAGATCCATATCCTGGGCAGGAGAGCAGCAGGAATTTCTGACGGGTGACAGAGCTGGTCAAGAGTTTGCTGGAGCCTGGATTGCTTGGGCTTGCAGTTTCAGCACCCCAAAGTGCGAGGAGCAAGTGGTTTCCAGGTCACAGTGGCCGGGGGCCTGCAGCACAATTTCCCTGCTTTCTGTTTTCCTAAACCTGCCTGGCCTTCCTCCAAAGCACAAGCCCCAGCCACAGTCCCGGTGTCACGGGGTGTGTCCGGAGATGAGCAGTTGGGGTGTTGTGAGGGCTTCACTATGCCACGAGGAGCAGTGGAGGGGCTTTAGGCTCTAGATCTAGAGGAGAGAGCCCAGAGACTGACAGCCGAACCGCGGCTGGGCAATGAAAGTCACTGCGAGGCCACTTCTGGTTCAACAGGAGATGGAGCACCAAACCAGCAGAGTTATCGCAAAAGAAGCGAGCTCCCCATCACCAGAGGGGATCAAGCAAAGGCTGACGACTGTGCGACAGGATTGTCATGGATGCAAGGGCTTCCTGGTCAATGTGTGAGGTTGCTGCAGGCTGAGAGGCCCTGCTGAATCCTCCTGGCCTCCCCAGTGTGTGTTCGCCGGGTGGATTGAGTTCAGTGGCTTCTCGAGGTTCTAGGAAGAGTTTACTGGACTGGGGAACATTTTCAGCATGTCATTGAGGAGGAGTATGGTCCTCCTTCTCTCCTCGGTCCATGCTGAAGGGCCCCTGGGCATCAGTGAGGATGACTTGATGTTTTGTTGTGTTTTCATATTGTCTTTTAAAAAAAATTAAAAACGCCAGGGGAAAAACCAGCTCCTAATTCTTCACCTGCTTTCCAGCGCTGGCCCTTCTGTTATGTTCACACTTCCCCCTCCCTCCCTTCTCCTCTTCCCTCTTCTCTTTGTTCCCTCTTTTTATTTTTAATTATAGAAATGTGACCGTTCATATAATTTGTATTGTTGAAGCAACAATAGTGATAGATTTAAATTCCCCTTTTTATTTATTAATTTTTTTTAACGTTTATTCATTTTTGAGAGACAGAGACAGAGCACGAGTGGAGGAGGAGCGGAGAGAGAGAGAGGGAGACACAGAATCCGAAGCAGGCTCCAGGCTCTGAGCTGTCAGCACAGAGCCTGATGCGGGGCTTGAACCCATGAACCGGGAGATCATGACCTGAGCCGAAGTCAGACGCTTAACCGACTGCACCACTCAGGCGCCCCAGATTCAAATTCTTCTTGACTTTTCTCCCTCCAATTCTGTCTGTCTTTTCCCTAGAGGTGATCCTTGTTTTTCATTTGGCAGCCTTTCACAAACACACACACACACACACACACACACACCTATGCCATCTGTACTGTTCTGCAATTTGCTTATCCCTCTTAGAAACTTATCACAACAATGTTCCCATGCTGGGAAATACAGAACCCCACATTTTTTTTATAACAGCCCCTCCTATTCTATAACACAGTCAGAAGTGGCTCACGTAACCATTTTCATATTCACGGACATTTCAGATGTTTCCAATTTGTCCTTACTTTAAACAGTGCTGGAGCACCAGCCTTGGGCTCGTGTGTGTGTGTGTGTGTGTGTGTGTGTGTGTGTGTGTGTGTGTGTGTGTTTTGTCTGTGATAGTCATACTGCCAGAAATTACCCTCCATTTACACTTCCAACAGGGTATGAGGCTACCGTTTTCTTGCATTTTTAACCAACATTTTACATTATGTCTTTTATTTTTTTGTTTAATTTTTTAAAAAGATTTTATTTTTGGGGGTGCCTGGATGGCTCACCTGGTTGAACATCTGGACTCTTGGTTTCGCTCAGGTCATGATCCCAGGGTTGTGGGATGAAGCCCTGCATCAGGCTCTGTGCTGAGCATGGAGCCTATTTAAGATTCTCTCTCTCTCTCTCTCTCTCTCTCTCATTTTCTGTCTTGTCCCCCTCTCGCGCATGCTGTCTCTAAAAAAAAGAGATTAAAAAATGTTTTTTTAAATAAAAAAAAGATTTTATTTTTAAGTAATCTCTACACCCAACATGGGGTTTGAACTCACAACCCCAAGATCAAGAGTCTCATGCTCCACCAGCTGAACCAGCCAGGCACCCCAACATTATCTGTCTTTTAAATGACGTGCCGTATGAGAAAGAATGAAATCTGGCCATTTGTAGCAACGTGGATGGAACTCGAGGGTGTTATGCTAAGTGAAATAAGGCAGAGAAGGACAGGTATATGTTTAACAGGAGAAACTTAGCAGAGGACCATGGGGGAGGGGAAGGGGAGAAAATAGTTGGGGAGAGGGAGGGAGGTAAACCATGAGAGACTCTTGAATACTGAGAACAAACTGAGGGCTGATGGGGGTGGGGGAGAGGGGAAGAGGGGTGATGGGCATGTAGGAGGGGGCAGTTGTTGGGATGAGCACTGGGTGTTATATAGAAACCAACTTGACAATAAACTATAAAAGAAAAAATAAGTAAATAAATGACCGGCCAAGCAGATTGATGGGAGAGGGTATTTTGTTAATTGCATGTCCCAGATCTCTGTGAGGCTGAGCGTCTTCTGTATGTTTATTGGCCGTTTTGTCTTCTCTGAATTTCTAGATCATGACCTTTTGTCTCTTTTTCTATGGTATTGTCCTATAACCTTGTTTATGATATCTTTAATTGTAATGGACATTTACAGATTGTATGAAGTCAGAGTTATCTATCTTTTCCCTTGTTGCCTCTGCATTTTGTCTCTTGCTTAAGAGGGCCTTCTCCAGGTTTATAGACTCGTTCAGAGTCTCTTCGATGCCCTCTAGTCCAGGGCTCCTCAGCCTTTAACGTGCCTGTGCCTCCCTGGGGAGCTTGTTAAATTCCAGATCCTGATTCAGTATGCCTGGGGTGGGGCCTAAGATTCTGCATTTTTAAAAATGTTTATTTATTTTGGGGGGGGGCAGACAGAGACAGAGGGAGAGAGAGATTCCCAAGTAGCCTCTGCACTATCAGCACAGAGCCTGACACGAGACTCGATCCCATGAACCCTGAGATCATGACCTGAGTCCAAGTCAAGAGTCGGACACTGAACCAACTGAGCCACCCAGGTGCCCTGAGATTCTGCATTTCTACGTCTCATCCAGATGCTTCTGATGCTGGTGGTTCTCAGACCACACTTTGAGTAGCATAGCTCTATGCCAACGTCATAGAAAACCTCCTTAGTTTTTCTTTAGGGGGATCAGGGTTCTGTGGAGTGATTGAGGGTGGTAGCATTGACTTTGAAGGAACTCTGCCCACACCTGATCTCTTTTCTTTTGCTTTTCCCCCAAATCGTTTGTTCCTTGTCCTTGTGTTGTTATTACCCTTCCAGAACACAGCTAGCTGTTTGTCACAGTGAAGGGCTCTCCCTGACCTCCCCCTTCACCCCTCGACCCCCCATGGACTCCTGACCAAGGCCCAGGATCCTTAACTCTCCAATCTAGGCTTGTGATGATGTAGATGCAACAACTTTTCCAACTGTCCCAACGGTGAGAGCTCTCCAGCATTGGCCTGGGCTTCCTTGTAAAGTAGTGAGCTCCCCATCACCAGAGGTGTGTAAGCCTGGGCTGGAGAACCCCTGCTGGGCATATTGCAAAAGGGGCTTCTGATGTTGTGAGGAGGCTGAACTAAGTGGTTTCTGAGCTCCCTTCCAACCCAGAGACTGAATGGATCTTTGAATCGCTTCACATGAACAAAAGAGCATTCCCGTCACTAGTACCCCATTTCTCTCCCAACGAGGAGACGGGGTGAAGTTGTTTCTGTTGTTGTTTCCTTAGGTCAGCTGAAGCTGTCGATTGATGCCCAGGACCGGGTGCTGCTGCTCCACAGTGAGTATGGGGCCAGGCCATGAAGGCCCTAAGTGCCACGCAGAGGATCTTACACCGTCCTGTCCACTTATCCGCTTGTCCATTTGTTCGTCCTTCCATCCGGCACACAAGTAGTCACTGAGCTTCTGCCATGGCTTTTGCTGCCTGGACTCTCCTGCTTAGCCAGCCTCCTGTCTCTCCAGCCTTCGTGGCTCTTGCTGTTAAAACCTCCCTCCACCCCTTCCTCTGTCCCCCTGGAGGGCATCATGCTTGCTCATGCCTCTGTGCCTTTGCACCCACTGCTGCTTGTGTCTGGAAGAGCCTGCCTTCTTTTTGAATTTCTTTTGAAAAAGAACTCTCCCTCCCTCTGATTTTGCAAGACACATGCCTGCCTTCCTCATCATTAAGACTCAGGAAGGAAGGCTCATTTTGCTTCATTTTTTTCCCCCTCCAGGGATCACCCCCTGACCTACCTGAGTATGTTGTTTCCCCCTCTGTGTCCTTAGCGCAGCCCTGACTACGCTGTGTCACTCTGGTCTGTCCAGGGAGTGCAGTGGGGGCAAGCGGCCATGTCTGCCCCACATGCTCTGGGGGCCAGGGAGACCCAGGGGTTCCTCAGGCCGGGAGCCTGCCCCCCAGGACCACGCCCGCGAGGGGAAGGATGCACACAGGAACAGTAGCTAGGACACCAGGCAGAGTAGACCGGCCGGCGCCTGGGGTCCTCCGGTCCTGGCCTTGGGGGGGGGGCCCAAGGTGAAGTTCCCAATGACCAGCAGAGGGAGGGTTCTTTGCCAGCCAGAGCCTGACTCCAGCTGTGCAAACAGATTTTGCAAAATGCATCTTGGCCTCCGCCACTTCATTTGTCCTGCATGGTTTGCTTTGGCTTCACCCCAGTCTTCGAGCTCTTCATCCCTTCCAGCCTGTTCCTCTCTCTCCTTTGGCTTCATACGCTTCACGCCTCAGACTACGGGAACCCCGTCCGAGCCAAACCCTAGGGCCCAGCCCAAACTGAACAGAGAGGAAAACAGCAAAGAGACTCCGCTTCTGTCAGACCTGCTGCCTGATTTCTGCAGACCTCAGGCAAATGGGCTGGGCTCGCTTTTGAGATCAGTCTTGCACCTCACCTCCCACCTGTCCCTGGCCTTTATTTAGTATGGTTTTTCCCTGTAGCAAACCTTCCTTGAGCAATTACTTGCCTGCTAAGCACTTTGGATACATTCTCGTGTGTAACCAGCACCACCACCACGGGAAGTGGGTGCTATGATCACTAACCCATTTTTATCACTCCTCCATTAAAAAATAGCAAATAGCAAATTTAGGGGTGCCTGGGTGGCTCAGTCGGTTGAGGGTCCAACTCTTGGATTCAGCTCAAGTCATGATCTCATGACTACTGAGTTCAAGCCCTGCATTGGGCTCTGTGCTGACAGTGCAGAACCTGCTTGGGATTCTCTCTCTCTCTCCCCCTCTCCCTGCCCCTCCCCTGCTCGCTTGCTCTTTCTCTCTCAAAGTAAATAAGTAAACTTAAAAATAAATAAATAAATAAATCACAAATTCAGTTGCAGAGAGACAAAGCAACCTGCTCAAGCTCTCGTGTCGCGTCAGTGGGGAGCTGGTACCTGTGCTGGTCTGAGGACCTGGGGTCACAGGCTGTCTCTGGACCCAGGCTTTTGCCTGCGGTGCTATACTGTCCACCAGTCACAGCGCAGCTGACGGGGCAGGGTCAGCTGTCCAGCCTGGCCCCTCCATCCCGGGATGCTGTCTCATGTGGAGGAAGGAGCACCGGACTGGGAGTCAGGAGATACGGATCTGAACCCAGCTCTGTGATTCCTATCGTTCTGATTGCTCTGTGACTTTGGGCAAGTTTCTTACAGTCTCTGCATCCCCTTATAGTCTCATCTTTCCCATTAAATGAGGGGTTGAACTCAATAAATTTTATGTTCTCTTTCAGCTGTAAGATTCAAGAAATCGAATGGGCCCTGCCACATCTCAGTGAGGGTGCTGCCTGCATGTGGCAGAGGGTGGGAAGGGACCAGACCAGAGAGGGGTTGGGATCCAGTGGTTGCTATGCATGCGAGGGGCTAGTGATTGCTTCCCAGCCACTCACCCCAACATTTTCATCCTCTGTTTAGTCATAGAAGCCAAAGGCCTGATGAGCAAACAGTCTGGCACCTGTGATCCCTACGTGAAGGTATATGATGGGGTTGGGGTAGGGGTGGGTGGCGTGGGGGATGGTGAGGGGCTGTGTCACTTGTCAGAGTCCCAGAGCACATCTGTGGGCCCAGGGCCATTCGAGGTGGCAGCGACCACTTCTCTGGTCATTGGGCATCGAGTAGGTCAAGTGATGAGGCCCTGAGCCAGGATCGGCCCTTCCCTTGGCCCAGCTTGGTCCCCAGGCCTTCCTGCGAGAGCTGGAATCTCATAGGTGATTGTGCTCATCCACAAAAGTGAGCACGGTGAGAGTGTGGATGACGGACACCCACAGAAAATCTCAAGCCCGCATGTGAAAAGCAAAATGTTTTCACCCTTCTCCCTGGCAAAACCGGAGGCAAGATGGCAGGTTTGGGTGGTGGAGGGGAGCGAGTGTCTCTGAGGCCTAGAAGATCCAATTAAGGGGGGGCCCTTGTAATGAAGACAGAGGTCTTACAGGGCGGAGGGCCGACTTCCAGCCAGAACCAAAGGCCAGGCGCCTCCCAGAGTGGGCCACTGGGATGCCAGGTGCAGGCCCTGATGCACCTCCCATATTCTCTCCAAAGCCTGGTCAGAGCCCCCTTGGGCAAGGACTCGGTCAGAAACAGGGCAGGAGCAGAGGCAGGGCAAGAGCGGCTGGAGGGCGAGAGCATGGGCTTGGGGCCTTAGCAGAGGCCGACCTGGAGCCTCTGGGGAGGGGAGCACCCAGCAGCTGCCAGGAACTTACAAGAGAGGCCCGTGCTTAGAGGGAGAGCAGAGCTGGTTGAGGTACACCCCGTCTAGGCTGGGCCTGTGGCTACCGGCTGCGGGGCCCTGTCCCTGCATCTGACTCCAGTGCCTCAACCGGGGCCTCTCTTGGCCAAGGACTCCACTCTTTCCTCTACAGAGGCTAGTTAGAAGGACACCTGGGGAGCCTTTCACTTGGGAGATGTGCAGAGTTGGCTGCGGGACTTAACGTGATTCCATGGCCCACCAGGAATCACCTAACGCTTGCTTTTCCCCAATTCAAGATCTCTTTGATCCCTGAAGATAATCATCGACTCCGCTGCCAGAAGACGCAGACCATCCCAGACTGCAGAGAGCCGGTCTTCCAGGAGCATTTCTTCTTGTAAGAGCCTGGGGCAAGCCGGGTCCTCGAGAGGAGAGGGAAGGAGTGTTTATCTGGGAACAGCTCTCTTTGCCAAATCTAGAAGTCGATCTAAGCAGAAAAACAGTGACTTCTAAAGGATGCCTTTGTTTTCTCGTTCACGTATATCCTTGCGTCCCTGGCCCCTGGCCCAGCAGGGAGGGCCTCAGTGATAAGGTGTCACTTGGCTGGTTCTCACAACCAGAGTGCCCAGCCTGAGGCTGGCAGTCCCTGGAGAGGTCGCATTTTCCCAGCATGCCTCGGACCGAGCCTTCTCTTTCAGTAGAAGGGATTTTTCCAAGCTGAGGGATCCCTCCCCCTTTTGAAATTTGCTAACTTCTCTGAGCCTCAGCCTCCATGTTTGTAAAATGGGCTTATGATAGTACCTTCCTCAGAGAGCTGAGATGCAAAGAGTGTAACACAATGTCAGCTATTGCTGTTTATATTTATTACTACTACTACTACTACTACTACTACTATTATTATTTCTTCCCCCCATCCCTGGACTTTGGGGCCCTGAGAAGGAAATGGATGTTTCGTATTTTGTTGGTGAAAATTAAGATTCTTTTGTTTTTTTCAACCTACACGAGGTAATTTTGCCTATGGTAGAAGAATACACCAGCAAAAACAAAGAAACGAGAAGAAGCCCCAAGCCTTACGACTCATGACGCACCTTGGCTTCTTTCTTTTCAGATCTTTGAGTCTGTGTGGGTGTGTATGTCTGGGTGTGCGTAGTGTTTATGAAAAAATGGAATCGTTCTATAGTATTGCACGATGACCTCCCTTTTGTCCCGAACAACGTAATGTAAACTCTTCTGTGTGTGTGAATACCTACCTCCCACGTTACTGGCACTTGACTTTCCTTAACCAGCTCCTTATGGTTGTGTTTGGGCTATTGGTGAATTTTGCAGTTTGACGGGCGCCGTGGGTCTAGCCGGGAGCTCGGCCCTCCTAACACGCTGGCCTTCTGGTTTGCTTTGCAGTCCTGTCCACGAGGAAGATGAACAGAAGCGCCTTCTGGTCACTGTGTGGAACAGGGCAGGTGACTCCAGGTGAGGGGAAGCGCTGAGCCGGAGGGGAGAGCCCGCTTTGAACCTGCGGGTGGCGGCCGGCAGATGGCAGGGACTCAGTTAATACTTGTTGGATGAATAAGTAGTAGTGGCAATGCTAAATTTGAGAGGCTGCCAGCCCCGGGTCCCCGTCCCTCCAAGTGATGCCAAGGATCATGTGTCCCAAAGCATTTGCTGCACCCTTGGCATCCACAAGGCACGGGCTTGGCCACCGGGAATGCCAGCCAGCCTCCGTGTGGTTTCTGCTCACAAGGTGCCCACTTTCCGGAAGGGACTCCAGGTGCTGCACAGATACAAATTACGGTAACAGTATACACAGGCTCAGCTCCACGGGAGCAAAAGCTCCTAGAAAAACAGGCCCATCTCTTTCTTAGTCATCACCATACCCAGCCCCTAGCACGTAGGTGTTACGTAAATATTGTTTGAATGAATAAAAGAATGAATGAGTAATAAGGATGGTAAGTATGGGAAGGGGGAAGTTCATCATGGGCCGAGGTGATCAAGGAAGGCTTCATGGAAAACACGGGATTCTGAACTCGGGGCAGAGATCAAGAATAAGACGAAGAGAGAAGGTTTTGCATGAGGAGGCAACGTAGGAGGTGCGGAGGTTTTATGTAGGAGAGTCCTACAGGCTGGTCTTGCATGCTGCCCAGGACACAGAGGCCGGACGTGGCCACCAGCATGGGGTTTCGTACAGCACAGCGAGGGAGAGTGGGGGGACGGGGAGATTTAGCCGCCCGGCAAAGGGGGTGAGAACGCCTGGACTGAGTGCCATGGCCCATCGTGAGCAGCAGGGGCTCACCCACCTGGCCCAGCCCAGGGCATCTGGGGGAAGCTACAAGCAAAACATTTGTTGAGCAATCATAGAACCAAAAGGTGACCGAAAAAGTGGCGTGGTGAATGAAAATCAGCTCCACTCACCAGCTTAGACTGGGAAAATATTTTGGGGTTGAATGCTTTTTTTTTTTTTTAATGTTAGTTATTTTTGAGAGAGAGACAGAGTGTGAGTTGGGGAGGGGCAGCGAGAGAGGGAGACACAGAATCCAAAGCAGGCTCCAGGCTCCAAGCTGACAGCCGAGAGCCCGATGCAGGGCTTAAACTCACGAGCTGTGAGATCATGACTTGAACTAAAGTCAAATGCTTAACTGACTGAGCCACCCAGGTGCCCTGAGTGCTTTTTTTCTTTTTTTTTAAGTTTCTCCATTCTGAGAGAGAGAGAGAGGAAAGGGCAGAGAGAGAGGGAGAGAGAGAATCCCAATCCCATGCAGGCTCCACGCTGTCAGCTCAGAGCCTGACATGGGGCTCTATCCCATGCAACGTGGGATCAGGACCCAGACCGAGATCAAGAGTTGGACGCCCAACCAACTGAGCCACCCAAGCACCCCTGGGGGGGGGAGTCGAATGCTTTTCAGTGTCTTACACTTTATAGCTGGTGTGCTTTTCAAAATTGAGCCTTAGTCAACCTTTATAATGAAGGATATTTCTTTTAGTAGAGCATTTACTTCTCATGGAACAGGGCTTATGGTGCTGAAGGGCTCATTCCTTCAGCTGCCATTTCCTGGATACCAAGATGGCAACATTGTTCTAGGTGCTGGGGACACAGAGGGTCAATCAGAGACTCTCCTGCTCTTGAGAGGATCACCAGTAGAGACGTGGAGGTGTGGGTGAGGAGGAGGGCATTGTGTTAACAAGGGCACCCCTTTCCTGGGTGTTGACCACAAGCCAGGGGATGACAGTGCATCATCTCATTTAATTCTTAACTCTTAAGAGGAGGATGTTTTTGCCTTACATCTTCAGAAGAGGCAACCGAAGGTAGGAAAGGGAATCTCTTGCCCAAGGACACACGGCCGGCGAGGAGTAGAGCCAGGATGGGGACCCAGGCAGTTAGACCCCAGAGTCCTCACTCTTAACACTATACTGCCTCCTGGGGTACAAGCAAAAGGACGGAAGAAAACCAGCAGAGTCTAGAGGGCAGGGCAGGGGAAGAGTGGGGAGGGATCGCCAAACTCAACTGGTGTTGAGGAGGGTCAAGTACAAAGCAGGGAGCAGCTAGAGGTGATGAAAGCCAAATCCGAGGATTCTGTAGGTGTTCTTTGGAGCATGTGCTTCCTCCTAAGGGTCGCTGGCTCTTAACCCTGGGTTTACATCAGTGTTCGCTGGGCTGCTTGCAAGGCACACAGCTTCCCAGGTGCCACATCAGATGGATTCAGTCCAAATCATCACGGGCAGGATGAGGGATGTGCATTTACACAGGTTCTCAGGGGAACCGCGTGCCGCCAGCTTGGTCTTTGGGAAGCTGATGGCGGAGAGATACTGAGGGGTGTTGAGCAGGGGGCGTGGCAGATGTGTGTTCTAGGTTGGTCATCCTGGTAGGGCTTTGGAAGGCTGGGGAGGAGCTAGCTGATCCTGGCAGTGATCTATGAGAGAGATGCTTTAGGGATGGAGAGGAGGGAGACAGACCCAGGACAGATAGAGGAGATTGGATGAATGGGACTTAGCGGTGGTTGGACGGTGAGAGTCAGGGATCATTCCTGGGTTCTGGGTGGTGTCCCCAACCAAACCAGTGTGCCCTGGAGGGGGAGGGAAGCAGCTTCGGATACATGGGGACAGAGGGGCTGGAGAGCAGCCAGATGGGAGGTGTGTAGGGGGCAGCCTTGCTGAGGCAGAGCTCAGGGGATAGAGAGGTCCATGCCAGGGTACAGGTGTGGGAGCCATGACCCCCAAGGTGAAATGCTGAGTGGGTGGGACTGCCCAGGATGACCGTGAGTGCCAAGGCTCAAGGGTCAGAAGTGCATCTTGACAGGAAAGCCCAAAGAAGATAGAGAAGGAGTGTCGGAGAGACGGAGCACATCTGGGGAGCCCACTGGATGGAGGCAAGGAGGGGAGCAGGTGCGGGAGGCGGGCGCCACCCTGGGATTTGCCACCGAGGTCTGCCCTCCCTGGAGGCTGGAACGAGCCAGGCAGGGCGCAGCTCGCGGGTTTTGGAAAAGAAAGTGAGGCCGGGGAAAGTGAGTCAGCGCCCAGCAGGGCAGTGTGACAGAGGCAGTGTCTCCACTTGTTGCCTATTTTGGGAAAGTGAGATTCCTTATTAAACCAAACACAGTTGAACTTGTGGTCACCATCCCAACCCAAAGCTCAAGAGGGGCAGAGCAGGCTCAGACAGGCCTGCGGCGGAACAGATGGTCCCGCCAGAGCCGCCTGCACCTCGGAGGCTGCTCAGCCACAGGGAGGTGTAGCCTTGACCTGTCTCCGAGCGAGAAAGACCTCAGAGCCGGGCAGAGCAAAGGCAGGAAGCTTCTGGCCCTCGGAACGCTCTCAGATCACATTGTGCTTCCCCAAAGGACAGACATGCAACTTGCCGACGTGAAAGACAATTCCAGGAGGAAGGAAACAAACATTTATTGAACTCTTCTCTGTGCCAAGCACTTTACATACATTCTCTCATTTAATCCTTGTAACAACTCCGAGAGGTAGGGATTATTGTTGTCCCCCTCTTCAGAGAAGAGGAAACCGAGACTTACAAAGGTTCCAGAACTTCCCTGAGGTTATGTAACAGCTCACATCAATTAAGCACTTAACGTTCATTGTGTGTGGGCATTACATACCAGATTCCAGGCGTTGCCCAACTTAGTCCTCGAAGTGTGGTATAAATAGGTATCACTGTTGTCTCTCACTTACAGGTGAGGACACAGAGGCACAGAGAGGTTAAGTAACTTGCCCAAGCTAATGCAGCTCGGAGGTGGTGGAAACAGGATTCAAATCCAGGCAGCCTGACGCCAAACCTGTGTAGTCATAACCACATTATAGCGCACTTGACTCTCTCACACAGGCGATAAATGACTCCAAAGCTGTACTCCGTCTGTGTCAGTACACTTGTTCCTCAGAGCCCGGGCTGCTTCCCCTGGGCATTTATAATGTGATTGTGCATAAATCATCCAGCTGAACATGTGGCAGTTACATTGCGAGCCAGACAGGAGATAAAAGGGAAGCATCTGTTTCACGAATTCTCACGATCCTTTCGGTGATGGCTGTAAACTTGTATTTGGGGAGCAAGATGGTCTACAAAGATGTTCTGGGGAAGGGCTGGGTGGTGTGCCCTCGTCATGGTGACACAGTGGGGAGTTGAGGGGAACCAGGCCTTAGAGTGGAGCTTTTCACTACAAGACCTCGGGTGAGTTCCTTCCCTGCTCCCGGCCTCAGTTTCCTCAACTGTGAAATGCGGTGAGAAACGCTAAGATTTTCAGCTTTCAGGCTTTGTGAGTTTTTGAGACATTATAGACATTTTCAAACCTATGCAAAGGTAGAACATATATAATAAACCCCCATATATTCATAGTCCAGCTTTATCAATTATGAATGTGTGGCCAGTCTTATTTCCTCTATGCTCCTATACATTCCCCCCTCGTCCAGTAGATTATGTTGAAGCAGTTTCTAGACATCATCTCATCTCATCTCATCTCATCTCATCTCAACTCAATCTCTCTAAAAGATGGCTTAAAAAGACAACCACAATACCACTACCATGCTTGACAATTAACAGTAACTCCTTAATACCATTGACTATGGAACTCAGCTGTTTAAAAGTTTTGTTTGGGGGCACCTGGGTGACTCAGTCAGTAAAGCGTCCAACTCCTGATTTTGGCTCAGGTCATGATCTCACGGTTCATGGGTTTGAGCCTGCGTGGAGCTCCTCGCCGGCAGCACAGAGCCTGCTTGGGATTCTCTGTGTCCCTCTGTCTCCTTCTGTCTCTGTCCCTCCCCTGCTCATGCACATGCACGTGCACTCTCTCTCTAAATAAATAAATAAACATTAAAGAAAAATGTCCTTTAAAAAAAAATGAAAGTTTGGTTGGTGATACGGTGAAGGCCAGACTTAAGCTCTAGTATCAATCACAGCGCTTTCAGAATCCGTGGCCAGAGTTGTTAGGGTTGTAATGTCACGCACCGAGTTAAAAAAAGAACAAACACACACACACATGTTTGAAACACATCATCTTTTATGCGAAGAGTGTGTACATTTATGGACAGTCTGGCTGCTGCGTGTCATGCCCTGTCCTGGGCCTTCTAAGTGTTCTCTGTCCTTTAATCTACTTTCCAAACAGGACTCCAGTGCCACGTACAGTGCCTTAACGTTAGAGAGCTCTTTGCCAGACATGGGGAAAGAAAAGGAAAGAAAAAAATGAACAGAAAAATATGTGTTCAATTTAAGCCATCCAATTAAAAATAAATTGAGATTAAATGGTGTAACCCTGTAATAGAAATAGTTTAAGGCCCCTGAGAGAGAGAATTCAAATGCATTCCCTCAAAATAATGCATTTTCATTTTGCTGTTGTTTTTTTGTAAGTTTATTTTTGGGGGGGGAGGAGCAGAGAGAGAGAGAGGAAGGGAGGGAGGGAGGATCCCAAGCAGGTTCTGCACTGTCCATGCAGAGCCCAATGCAGGGCTCGAACTTCTGAACTGTGAGATCATGACCTGAGCTGAAATCAAGAGTCAGACGCTTAACCAACTGAGCCACCCACGCGCCCCTGCGTTTTCATTTTGTAGTGGGTCTCTGACCCTCTGCTCAAAAGGCAACTGAGCCAAGTACTATTCTCCATGAGTGTTCCATGAAGGCTTATCTCTTAGCCTTTGCGCTGGCTGTTCCCTCTGCCTGAAGTGCTTTTCCTCTTATTCTCTTTGGCTTAACTATTCAGGCCTTCTTCCAGCATCTTGCCTCCCTGAGCTCTCAGCATTTGTTGCCTTCGCTGTTCATCTGTCCATCTCGCCCTGTCTAGAGATAGCCTTTGTACTGCTGTCTTGAGTTGCTATTTAAATTCCTGCATGTTTGTCTTCTTTCCTTAATGCTGCGGCTCCTTGCCCAGTGCCTGCCAACCAACCGCGGGCATGATGGATTCATCCATTTGTCAAGCCTTCACTGAGTGCACCCAGCCCCGAGCTCAGGGTTTAGCATTCAGAAGTAACCAAGGGTTGGCCCCTGAGACTTTGTGCTGGTGAAATTTTCAGGCAGTCTCCAGGGTGAGCCCTAGTTCCCAAGTTTATAAGCTGACTGGTATATTGCCGTGTACTCAGATTACATGTAAAAGAAGTCTTTCTTCCTCCAAAGATTTCAGGCTTAAAGAGTAGCTAATTGAAGAACACTTAGAGAGAGTTTCCTGCTTATGGACATTAATTGTGACAATTTACTTGGCCTGAATTAGCATGAAATCATTGGAGGCCCCTTAGCAGGAAGCAAAGCTCATGGGAGGCTATTAACCATTTAGCATTCTCTAAGCACCAGGGAATGAAAATTCCACTTACTGAAGAGCAAGAGGAGAGGCAGCCTGTAGCTAAAGCATTGTGGCTGGAGATTTAGAGAGTTACAGCCGTAGCCAGTGTGAAAGGGAAGTGTGTAGCAAGGCAGTGTGAGCGCCTATGTACCAGCTGGGTTGCTCTTGAATATGTTGACAAACAAAATTAAATTGGCGGTGAGCACGTTGGTAAGTCTGGACAAGGCTTTTCTGGGATGGCAGCTCCCATCAGTGTCTGTGAGGGTCACTGCCACTGTGGGAGCTGACTTGGCTGCTTCCCAGGAGGGAGGTGTGTTTGTTTCTGATGGTGGGGGCTGGCGAGATGGGTGTGGAAGCGTTGCCTGGCCGGGGGGAGCACACTGTCCTCTTAGGGGAGATTATTAATATGGCCTTGTATGATGGGAGGGGGCAAGGAAGAGGGGAAGCAGGTGGAGCCCAGGCCGCAGGAAATGGGGGCAGGGAGAGAGAGCTGGGGGAGGGGCAGAGTGACAGGAGCCAGTGAGGAAGGGCCGGGTACCGAGTGTGCCTCTGTAAGGCAGGTGCACCAGCCGTGAGGATCAGTCCCGGGCAGTCGGCAGCCCCAGCCCCTCACTTGACTTGGCTGTCTGCGAGAAGCCAGTTTTGTTTTGCTTAGGACTGTCAGATGGTAAGCTGCCGCCCTTTCCGGAGAATGCAAACAATATGTATTTATAGAGACCTAGTCCGCTGGTCCTCGACTGGGGCAGACACAGGCCGGTGCCCTGCAGGATTCCCAGGACAGCTTTAAAAAAAATTTTTTTTTCTTTAATGTTTATTTGTTTTTGAGAGAGAGAGAGAGAGAGAGAGAGTGTGAGTGGGAGAGGGGCAGAGAGAGAGAGAGAGGAAGACAACAGAATCTGAAACAGGCTCTAGGCTCTGAGCTGTCAGCTCAGATGAAGGGCTTGAACTTGGGAACAGCAAGATCATGACCTGGGCCGAAGTCGGACACTCAACCAACTGAGCCACCCAGGCGCCCCAGCTTTTTTTTTTTTTTTTTTTTTTTTTTTAATATTTATTCATTTTTGAGAATTGGAGAGAGACAGACTACGAGTGGGGGAGGGATGTTTATTCATTTTTGAGAGTTGGAGAGAGACAGAACACAAGTCGGGGAGGGGCAGAGAGAGAGGGAGACACAGAATCTGAAGCAGGCTCCAGGCTCTGAGCTATCAGCACAGAGCCTGATGTGGGGCTCAAATCCATGAACAGCGAGCTTGTGACCTGAGCTGACGTCGGATGCTTAACAGACCGAGACACCCAGGTGCCCCCCTTTTGTAAAAATGTTTAGTTATTTTGAGGGAGGGGCAGAGAGAGAGGGAGAGAGAGAATCCCAAGCAGGCTCTGTGCTGTCTGGGCAGAGCCTGACATAGGGCTCGATTCCATGAACCATGAGATCATGAGCCAAGCCAAAACCAAGAGTTGGATGCCCAACTGATGAGTCACCCAGGTGCCCCGAGGACAGCTTTCTCTAGTCTTGCATGTCTGGATCCCGCCTTGGTCTTAACTGTCTGGTCTCCAGGAGCTGACACTGGGACACAGGACTTAGACATACCTTTCAGGGGGTTCTGTGGTGCACCCTGGCCAGGGCCACTGGCCTCACTCAGGTCCCCTCAGACCAGGTTCTGGGGAAGCACATCCCCAGGGAGTTCACTACCCACCCAGGCAGCTTATTCCGTCTTTGGCTCTGCTATTGTGTCTTCCATAGTATTTGCTCAATCCATCCTCTCTGTGGGTCCCTCAGATATTGAAGGATTAGGCTTTAATCTAAGTACTTATGTTTGTCTCGATTAATAGCTATGAAACCAATCTCTGGAGCAGCCTGACTTGGGGATGCACTAAGAGAGAGGAGAACAGAAAAACTGAAAAGAAACGCTAGTGTTAGGATAGGGAGAAAGATGGCAGAAGTATTTTCAAATACTTTTATACTGTTTTTCTTTTCTGGTTGCAAAAGTAATGGTTGTTCCCTGTGAAAAGTTGAAAACACTGAAAACCCAAAGAAGAAAACAAAAACCCCTCTTAATTGCATCTACCAGATACAACCATGGTTAATATTTTCTTGGGCATTTTTCTCCTTCAACTACAGATTTGTAACTTCCTTTTCTCTCCCAATGACAAGATTATTTTTTGAATTTCATTAATATTAATCCATGCCGTCATTATTTTTTAAGTTGATTAATTTATTTTGAGAGAGAGAGCGCACGCACACACATGCAGGGGGAGGGGCAGAGAGAGGGAGAGGGAATTCCAAGCAGGCTCTGCACTGCCAGCACAGAGCTGGTTGGGGGCTCGAACTCATGAACTGTGAGATCGTGACCTGAGCCAAAACCAAGAGTCAGACATTTAACCAACTGAGCCACCCAGGTGTCCCCATGCCATCCTTATTGAAAGCTGCCATGAGTCAGTCTCTGATTGGACTTTGGGACTCAATGGTGGATAGTTTTCAGGATTTGAATTATTCTCAGCCAAGGAGGACCTGGCTGAGCTCAGCCTCTTGCCACAGTGTGACACCCCCACAAGGCCCGACTCTGGCTCATGCCTACTTGGCCAGTGGGCAGCCAGGTCACATTCGTCTCGATGATTTTTGTGTCGTTTTGGACCTTGATCTGAAACCGTCCAGAAACTGCTAAGGTCTTGCCTGCATCTGAGAAACGCTTCTTGAACTTGAGATCCCATAACTTTTCTTTTCATTTGAGTATCACCAACTGATATGGGTACTGAAATTCCGTGTGGGAACTGGCTCTTCAGATCTCCCCAGGACCAGAACAGTCAATGCTGAGTGAAATAAGTCAGGCAGAAAAAGACAAATACCATATGATTTCACTCATATGTGGAATTTAAGAAAGAATACAAATGACCAAAAAAAAAAAAAAAAAAAGACAAAAAAGAAACCAGACTCTTGGGGGTACCTGGGTGGCTCAGTCAGTAAAGCATCCGACTCTTGCTTTTGGCTCAGGTTATGATCTCATGGTTTGTGGGTTCATGCCCTGCATCAGGCTCTGCACAAATAGTGCAGAGCCTGTTTGGGATTCTCTTGCTCTCTTTCTGCCTCTCCCCAGCTCATGCACTCTCTCTCTCCCTTTCTCTCTCTCTAAATAAATAAATAAACATAAAAAAATCCATATTCTTAAATACAGAGAAGAAACTGGTTACCAGAGGAGAGATGGGTGAGGGGAGGGGTGAAACTGATAAAGGGGATCAAGAGTACCCTCTTAAAAAATTTTTTTTATTGTTTATTTATTTTTGAGATAGACAGAGGATGAATTGGGGAGGGGCAGAGAGAGAGGGAGACACAGAATCCAAAGCAGGCTCCAGGCTGTCAGCACAGAGCCCGACGTGGGGGCTCAAACTCATGAACTGTGAGATCATGACCTGAGCCGAAGTCAGATGCTCAACTGACTGAGCCACTCAGGTACCTCAAGAGTACCCTATATTGATGCGCTCTGGGAAATGTATAAAGTTGTTGAATCATTATACTGTACACCTGAAACTAACATAACACTGTATGTTAATTATATTTAAAAAAGAAAAAAAAAACCCAAAGCCTATGGGTAGCTTTGAGCTTCTGTGGCTGGTGGAGGGAGTGCTGTTCTCTGATCCAAGATGCCTGGCTTTCCACGGGACTTCACTCCTAACTAGTCCTGTGACCTTGGGAAGGGGACCGGCTCCAAGCCTCAGTCTTTTCCTCCATGAAATGGAGAGAACAAGCCCTCTCCAGCCTCACTCACACAGTTGGAAAGCACAAATGAGGCGATGCAGGTAAAAGTGCTTTGTAAACCGCAGTGTATCAGATGAACCTATGTTGCACTTGATAACTGACCTCCCGACAGAGCCCGTGAGAGGGTGCTGACTCAAGCCTCTGTTGTTCTCTCAGACGGAGTGCACTCATCGGCTGCATGAGCTTTGGGGTGAAGTCCCTCCTGACTCCGGACAAGGTGGGTCCCAGGGAAGCCACCAGGACTAGTAAGGGCAGAGCCTTTGTCTGGAAGCCCTCGGGCGGGGCTTCTGTCTTGTGTGTTTTATGGCCTGAATAACAACACTGTTTATCATTTGAGTGACCCAGGGTTTGGGTCCCCTTCTTGGTTCCTCCTTGTCAGAGATCAGTGGTGCAGGCAGCCCCGAGGCTTTCCAGGGGCTCTGGGTCTGGTGTCTGCCATGAAGCAAGCCTGCAGGTCCCTGGGAGTTCAGCACTGCTGGGCTCGCCCTGGAGGAGGAGGGCCGGGTGGTTCTCAGCCTCTGACATGATCTACCAGGTCTCATGTTTTTGGGTCTAGCAAGTGCTCAGGGGTGGAGTGAGCAGTGACATGTCCTGTGGAGCTTTCCTTTCGGCTGAGTGAGGACTCTTTGGAAGCTAGAGACCCCTCCCTCCGGGTAGCGGGTCCCTTATCTGCCTCTGCACTATACCTCCTCGCCCTACCGCCAAACTGGAGGCTTTTGAGCTGGCGAGAGATACGCTGCTTTTGCACATCGCCAGAGATGTCCTGGTGGCCTCCGCATGGAGTTGCCAGGTGGCCTGCCCCTTGGTGTCCCGGAAGTCAAGTCTGGGCATAGGTGGCTGGGGAACCTTTATTCTCCTTGTCGGTGCCAAATATCTTCTCTTGACTGCAGCTCTGGCTTCATTTTTTCCTGGGAGAAGAGGTTCCCTCCATGGGGATTTCTCAGGAGCCTCAGGATGCCTACTTCTGGCCTCTCCATCCCTCCCTCACTCCCTCCCTTCTGTTCCGTCAACATTCACTGGACTCCTACTGTATACCAGGCACGGTGCGAGGTGCATCAAAGAGCCTGTGCACAGCCTAGTGGGAAGGCAGGGATGCAAACAGACCGCTGTTCTTCAGGGCCGATTGGCTGTGGGAATTCAGCAGAGGGGAAGACCAACTTCCCCTGGAGCATCAGGGAAGGCTTCCTGGAGGTGTAGGCATGGCAGCTCCCTTTGGGGCAGGGCTGCTGGAGTGTCTGTCTCTGCAGAGATGCTGCTCCTGAGGGAGGCTCTGCAGCTGCTGCTCTTTGAGGGGGGTTGGTGGCTGCCTGACCTGTGCCTTCTGCCTCCTCTGAGCATGTCATGCCTTCTCTTGTGACAGGAGATCAGCGGTTGGTACTACCTTCTGGGGGAAGACCTGGGCCAGACCAAGCACCTGAAGGTGGCCAGGCGGCGACTGCGGCCCCTGAGAGGTGCATGGACATCATCTTCAGCTTCTGCCCAAACACGCTGCTCCACCCGCGCCCCCCCCCCCCAGCTTCTCCTTTCCCTCCCTTCCTGCATAGTAGCATTGTCCCAGTGTTTTGTGGCACCTGTCACCCCTGGCTGCAGTCAAGTCAGGGCTCCAGGGATTCTCACAAGCACCTGCTATAATGCAGGCAGCAGGCAGCCTCTTGCCCCCAACGCCTCTATTTATATGGTTGGACCTTCCTGGGAGAGGAGTGCAGGCCTGACACCGTGTGGTTGCTGAACTGCCCTCTAGCTTATGGAGGGTTGGGCATCAGGGGCTTCCTGCATTGCCCCTTGCCAGGATCCTCCCTGGGCTGCCTTGCTGGCCTCGGGGTGTCTACCTTGATAGGCAGGGCAAGTGGGGAGTCCTGAGGCTCAGGACTTGGATTTCATGTTCCCTTCTCTTCTGTCCTTCTCCTGTACAGTCCCAGCTCCTGATTCTCCGTTTAGCCTGAGCTTGGGCACCCCTTACATCCTGGAGGCCAGCAGTGACCCGGACAGCCACGTGGGCCTGGCACTCTGGCCTTGTCCTCTGGGTGGTCTGTGGAATGGACCCTTATGTGCCAGGAGGAGCTTTCTGACTCTTCTCTGTCATCTTCCAGAGCCGCTGCAGAGAATTCCAGGAGGTGGGGACACTGAGAGCGGGGAGAAACTCAAGGTAGGTGGGGACATGCCTGGGTAGGACTGACAGGGCCTTGGCATTGCCCTGGGCTCTAACTTGCTCCTGGTCTGTCCCTTGGTCCAGGAGACCCCTAAACAGGACCGCATTTGGTGCCTGACACTCAGGTTCACTCAGAGCTTGGAAATTCATCAAGGCATGCATTTTTAAGGGATTGTTTTTGTGCTTTCCTCAGGTTACTCTTGGTTGGGGCAGTGGTGGGGGGAGAGCCAGGCCCGGGCCCCTGGAGATGGAGGCGTCTGGATCTTACCAGCTTTCTGTCTCTTAAATCCGAGTCTTCCCTTTCCCCCCGGGCCCCCTTAGACCACTGGCTTCGCCTGGCACCGTGGCCAGATCACCCTCAGCTTAGGTCTGCTTGATGTCAGGGTCTGAACTACTGGGTCTGAACCTGAGACCATTGGGTTCTCACTCCACCAAGGCTGTGAATCTAGGGATCTTGGAGAATTCCTCCACACTCATTGCATCTCTTTGCAGGACATGGCAGGTGATCCATGGTTTTCTCTAACAGCTAAGAGAGGAGGGAACAAACTCCCCGTGATTGTTCTAGAAGCCCCTCTGCGCCAGATGCTGTCATTACCTAATTTAATCCTCACTGCCATCTCTCTGATGGTTGTTACTTTCCCATCTCATACACATAGGCTTTATTTGTATGATTGGACCTTCCTGGGAGAGGAGTACAGGCCTGACCCCGTGTGGTTGCTGAACCTGCCCTCTAGTTTATGGAGGGCTGGGCTTCAGGGGCTTCCTGCATGGAAGAGATGTTAGGTCACTCTCCGTGGCCACATGGCCACCGAGTGATGGAGGCAGGACCGGAAGCAAGGCCTGGCTGCCTCTAAGTACACACAGTGCTACACTACCTCCTCACGTGGCCTATTTGGGAAGATATGATGGCGCGGTTTTCCCTGATAATATCTTACATGTAGACGTGTTATATTCTACAAAACATTTTCCCTTTCATTGACTAAATTCATTCACCCATTCATTCATTCGTTCACTGTTTACTGAACATTCTCATGGGCTAGACCCTGTTCTGGGTGCTGGGGTAGAACTGGGCAAGTCAGAGGGGCCTGCCCTCATGGGGCATGTAGTCTAGGACTGCCCTGTCCCACATGGGAGCCCCTAGCCACTTGACAAGGGACTAGTAGGACCGAGGACCTGAACTTTTCATTTTATTTAACTTTAATTAATTCAAATGTACCTTGCACGTGTGTCTTGTCACCACCATATTGGGACAGCACAGTATTAAAAGAATTTGCTGCTTACTATATTCTGTGGCTTCATTAGGAGTTTAAGTTTTGTAGCTTCGGTGAAGGAGCTGCAAAGACCTCTCTCCCTTTCTCTGTACTTGCCTAGCACAGAGAGGGCAGTGACCCGAGAGCCTGACTGGTGACTTGTAGGAATGACACGGACACCAACACTGCACGTTTCTAGGCGGCTTCATTCTGGATCTGCACACAGGCCCTGACCCATGAGGACATTGCTCTGAGGCCCAGTTGATTTTCCTGGGCTTTACACCTGGAGATGTCCTTAGGACTCAGCACCGTGGGGGAGGTTGTCAGAAGCTTGGTCAGGCTGAGGGAGAGGTCACGTGCTCAACTCTCCCGTCGTGCACATGGGGAGGAGACGGAGGTCCAGAAACCTGGGTGACCTGCCCACCGTCACGGCAGCCAAAACTGGGCTGTACCAAGGGACACTCTGGTGTCAAGGACATGCGTGGTGGGGTGGGTCTCCCCAGAGACGGTGAGGTGGGAGTAAGGGGCACTGGGCTCACCAGGTACTGCCCTCCAGGGCAGGGAACAAGACTGGGGTCCCACTCCACCCTACCCTGCTGCGTGACCTTAACCACTGTAGACCCCAGCTTCTTGATGGGTCAAACGAGGAAGCCAGATCATCTAGTGATTGGAACTCCCTTCCTGCTTTGCCTTTATGCTCTACATGTCATCAGATCCTTAAAGCCGAGGAGACTGACTCTGAAGTAGCTTCTGAATGGCAGGCTGTTCCTCAGACTCCACAGGTTTCGTGTTCTCCATTTTGGGCTGGGATGTCTGTGAGTGCAGCCCCTTAAGGCATCCTTTGGGTCTTTAGATTGTGTCAGTCCACTGGATCTGCTACCCGGGACCCTGGGACTTGCAGGGGGAGGTGGCGTTGTTATAGAGCGGGGGCCGTGTTTTCTGCCTGGGTTCTCATACAGCCAGGGGTGTTTGTGAGAACATTGGAATCACAAAGTGGCCCACGGCGGAGAATGCAGCCAGAACAAAGGCGCCCTCTCCCCGCCGGGGGCCGGGGGGAATACTAACTAGTTGACAGGAATTTTAATATAAAACTCTCCCTCTTCCTTGTCATTCTGAGGTTTCAGGAAGCCTTCGGGCTTATCGTGCAGAGGCACACAGCACAGACAGGGCTTGGGGAGGTGAGAGGTGATTTCCTGCCATTCTTCTGCGGGGCGGGCTTCCCAGGGCGGTCATGCCAGGCTGACGGGGCGCAGTGTGGGCTCCCACTGCTGGGGGGACAGCTGGGATTTCATGGGGCGGCAGCTGAGACAGGACCCGCAGCCATGAACCGGTTCAATGGGCTCTGCAAGGTGTGCTCGGAGCGTCGCTACCGCCAGGTGGGTTCTCGGCCCCTTGGGGGGGGGGGGCTAGGATGTCATTGGGGGCCCAGGATGGGGGCTCACCTGAGTAGGACTTCTCTCCCCATGAGTCCTTCCTTGTTTCTTTCTGCTCCTTGCAGGTTAATTTCAGTCTAGGGGGAGGATAGAGTCAGGACCTGGCCCCAAGGTCCACCCTTTCCCCCTCTCTAGGGGCAGACCAGGGCCAGCTCGGTGTCCTTGGTGAGATTATCTAGTTGATTTTCTGTTATTTTTATCTGGGGGCAGTGTGGGCTTTAAAAAAAAAAAAAAAAAGCATCCCAACCTTGAGATTAGAAATGGCTGAGCAGCTGGGTTTTGTGTTTTTGCTAACTTTACACTTGCGTTGTCCGTGTGTGATTGTGTGTTCTCACGTGTGTTGGTGAGATGGGATGTTTCTGTGTGTATGTGTGCACACATGATTTCCTCCCTGGTAGCTGTGATGCCTCGGGGTGGTTCCGGAGTCCTCCGCTCCAGAGCCCGTCCTCACTGAGAAGGCTTGGCCTCTCAGCCTCCGGTCTTGGGATGTGGGGCAGAGTGGGAGCGATGATCCCTTAGCTTCAAGGCTCTTTGGGAGCTGCGTCAGGCACTTTTTCTTATAAACAAGGAATGGGGACAAGGAAGGTGAAGGCAAGGTGTGTCCAGATTTTGGAAATGTCCAAACAGGGGAGTTCAGGAATGGTTCTGATTTTAAAAGTGTAGGTAAGTCCCTTTGTGTATTGTAATGACCAGACTGGAATGTGGGTCCTGAGTCCTGCAGACAGGCAGCCTCTGGTCCTGGGGAGATGCCCAGAGGGGCCTCCTGCACTGGGGCTTGGACCCTGGGACCCACCTGTTCTCCCTGCTGTCCTCTCCAGGCCTCAGGGCCTGGCCTGCCCTCCCAGGGCCCGGCAGAACAGCCCCCATGACACCAGCTGGGCGCAGGGTGGTGGGGCAGAGGGCGCTGGATGGGAGGTCGAGAAGTTTTTGGTCACCTTGAGATATGGGCCAGAAGACAGGCCCGCTGGCTGTCACAGTAGGGCCAGGCATGGATCCGGGTGGGACCTGGGGCTCTGGGACTGAAGTTCAAGATGGATCCTATACTAGGAACCAGCATAGGATTTGGGCACCAGCTTTTTGCTAGACCTGGCTCAAACTCAGCCCTGCCCTTTTTTAAAAAAAATTTTTAAAAGTCTATTTATTTTGAGAGAGAGAGAGCAGAGAGAGAGAGAGAGAATCCCAAGCAGGCTCTGCACCATCAGCACAGAGCCCAATGCCGGGGTCGAACTCACAAACTGTGAGCTCATGACCTGAGCTGAAACCAAGAGTCAGATGCCTAGCCGACTGAGCCACCCAGGCACCCCAGCCCTGCCCTTCCTTAGCTGTAGCTCTTGAGAAGTTCACTAGACCTGCCTGAGCCTCAGTTTCCTTGTCCGTGGAGTTGGGATGGTAATCTCGAGTGATGGTGCCGTGTGAGGTGAATGGAAGGCTGTGTACAGAGTGCCTGGTGCAGGGGCCTGGGATGGACATCTAGGAAATATTCAATCAACAGTGGCAGTCAGGGACTCGGGTGGAAGTCTGGGCGTGACAGAGGATCAGAAAGCAGGCAGGAGGGCAGAATTGAGGTGCTAGCCTGGATAAGAGCTGGGAACAGTGACGGCCCCTGCCCTGGACAGGAAAGAGCAAGAACCACCCCTAGGAAGGATGGCTTCTGCCAGGAGCTGCTCCCCTCACCTCCTGACCCTGAGGTCCCAGGGCACAGAGGACTGAGAGCTGGGGGCTGCTCCTTGCTCACTTTAGCTTTCAGCTGCCTGCTCTGTGCAATGGGCGTACTAAAACCAGCCCTGCGTTCTCCTCAGGACTGCAGTGACAATCAGGTTCCCTGGGCACTGACCTCAGTGCTCATGATAGACAGAGCATGATTCTGCACCTCTCATGCTGAGCCCAGAGGGGAGCTTACTTCCTGGCACCCTTTACCCTTCCCTTCCCTTCCCAGCCCCCAGCTGGCATAGACTGTTTTCTGGGCTGGTTCTTCTCAGGCTGGTGGCTCGGGCCCATAGTCCTGCCTGGAGGGGCCCAGGGTGTAGGCGGAGGAGGCTGTTTTGTGGGAGCATGCCCCTTCTCTCCAGATTCAGCTCCGAGGCCAGTTCCCAAACTGTTAGCATTGAGCCCATGGGTGCTGGGTCCTGTTTGCAGAGCTGGGATCCCAGGCAGGAGGGCTGTGGCCCTTGCTGGGGTAGGACTGAGAAAGGTCTAGAATGACTTTGTAATCCTGACTTCTGCTTGGGCTGAGGGTGGGTTGAGAGGCCCCCTGAAGGCCTTGCGAGTCTCATGGAGCGGACCAGGCTCCTGACATCTTCCCTCAGCCTCAGCCTGGGCTTTTCACGCTCGCTCCACGGTTTGTTTTTCTTTCTTTCTTTCCATTTTTTTTTCTTCCTGTCTTAGCTGCGTGTTTTCCCAGAATTCTTATGGGAACAGGGTATTTTCCTGCCCCCTCCCCCTTCCCCTTGTCTGTCAGATTTCCTGTTTTACAAACTCGCTTTGAATCCAGGCCCAGGGTTGGTGGGAAGCAGAGGCTCAGGGGCCTCCCCGACAGCCTCCAAAGCCCTTGGTCACCCTGGGTCCCCCGGCCCTCCCCTTCCTCATGGCTGGCCTTTGGGATAGCTGGTAGGTGAATGCCAGGTGCCCAGCCTTGAAGAGGCAACCCCTAAAGGAAGGAGACAGGAGTCTCCTGACAAGGCCACTGGCCCTTGACCTTTTCCAGCTTGCTGAGCTGGCTTCTTCTTCAACCTCCCTGCGACACCTTCCCTGGGGCCTCACCAGGGCCCCCTCCATGTCCCCTTCTCCCAGGGAGTCTCTTGGGGCCCCACTGAACCCCCTTTCTGACTTTGATGCTTTTCAGTCTGTAGCTCTGAGCAGTCTGGAGTCCCTCTTTGGGGAGGCAGGGTCTGGGCCTTCTGCACCCCACCCAAAGCCTAACTGGCAGCATGCAGTGTGGGGAGCAAGGCTGAAGTGAACCGAGCCAGCAGACAGCGCTGCCCCCTGGCAGTTTCCTGATGCTGATGGGACAGTGTTGGGCTGTCCTTACTAAGCACTTGCTGAGTTCCTGCTGTGCACCAAGCCCACCATCCAAAGACAAGCACTTCTAAAGAACTGTTCCCAATTCCGTCCTCACACTTGGCTCCAGTGCATGTTGTGTCCTTCATTTCGGAGAGATTGGCCTATTCTTGTGGCCCTCTAGGACCCCACGACCAAGACCTCATGCTTTGATACCGCAGCAGAACCCGGCATGCAGTAGGAGCTCGATAATTGTGTGTTGCTTTGGAAAGCAACTGGCTGGTAGCAGAGCAGAGCACCCGACCCTTGATCTCACAGTCGTGTGAGTCCAAGCCCCATGTTGGGTGTGGCGCCTACTTAAAAAAAAAGGAGGTGGGGCGCCAGGGTCACATAGTCAGTTAAGCGACTGACTCTTGGTTTGGGCTCAGGTCATGATCTCACGGTTTGTGAGTTTGAGCCCCACATCGGGCTCTGTGCTGACAGGGTGGAGCCTGCTAGGGATTCTCTGTCCCTGTCTCTCTGCCCCTCTCCCCTACTAGTGCTGTTTCTCTCTAAATAAATAAACTTGAAAGAAAAAAAAAAGATCCAGGTGGTAGGGCCCCTTCCTGGGAATTCTGAAAGTGGAGTTGTGGATCTGCCACGCAGCAGGCACAGTGAGGTCAGGGGCTAGTTCAGGTTCACCCAGGACGCCTATCTGTGCCCTTACCTGCCCCCTCACCTGAGAGCCCTCACTGGATGCCTTGAGGCCCCAGCGATGGACTGCCCTGTGTACCCTTGCATTTGTCCCCTGACCCTTGGCCGGGGGGTGTGAGTACATGTGTCCCTCTCTTCCCTCCTCTGTGCTGTGGGAGGGTAGCAACCAGATGGCTTTGTCTCTGGGCCCTGAGCACAGGGCCAGCCCTGGACAGATGCTCTGTGAATCTGGGGGGGGGGGGGGAAGAAGGAAGGGACCGAGGTGGAGCTGTGCAGATCCAGTGGGCTCTTTGGTAAAAGACTGGACCATGTGTCTGCAGAGTCTGAGGAACGGGAGGCTTGCCCTTCCAAGGCTCTATCCATCCTGAGCCCTTCTGGGTCAGCCTGGGTTTACCTCCTGAGTTCCCAGCCTTCCTGCTTGGCCCACGACCCAGTGCTCAGGCTGCCTGGGCCAAGATAGGAACGGCAAGAGCTGGCCAGCCTCCTTCTTGGCTCCTGCTCCCCTTGGAGAAGGAGGGGTGGCTCTGGGGTAGGGCCTGTGGGCTTCCCGACCTTGGAGCAGAGGCAGTAGCCTTGTGGCTTCTGGGAGTAACTGGGCGGGGCTGTGTCCTAGATCACCATCCCGAGGGGGAAGGACGGCTTCGGCTTCACCATCTGCTGTGACTCTCCGGTTCGAGTCCAGGCTGTGGATTCTGGTGAGTGAGCGCCTCGGGTGATGCCAGTCCCGCTCCCCACCCCCACCCCCTGCCATGCATGCGCCTGGCTTCACAAACAAGATGTGGGAGCTGAAAGGGGAGCCCCAAACTGGAAGAGCGGCCTCGTTTTTCAAAACCAAAGAATACTATTTTTAAATGACCACAGATGAAGCTGAGGTTTATGAAAATATATTCCCAATTGTTTTTTTTTTTGTTTTTATCAAAATGAAAATAGTTTTTTTAAAATATTTCGTGTCCCAGTCATGTTAAACAGGAACTAAACCTCCGTTTCCAGTAAGGGCTGCACGGGAAAATGAGAGTCATTTATGGACTTTATTTGGAATCGGTATTTTATCCTATACCAAGCCTGATTAGCACTTAAAAAAATGGCATTCTGTCCCTATTTTTCACGAAGACTCCTGATCACAGAGAAGCCAGGGCTTGGTGATGGAGGTGTGTTCTCCCCTGTGCCTGCCCGGGGACCGGCACAAGACGGACACTCAGGGAATTGGCGTTAAGGACTGAATGAAGTGTTTGAGGCTGGCAACAAGGAAGGGCTCTCAGAGGAGGCGGCCGTGGGAGCCCTTGGGGAGAGAGGGCGAGGTGGGGCCTGGCTGGTAGGGTGGACAGCTGAGGAGTGAGCAGGAAAAGGAGAGATGAGGGCGAACGGGTGCCCTCCTCCTGGGCCCCTGCAAGCCACCAAGGTCTGCCCTGCATTTCCCAGATGAGGAAACAGAGAGGGGCAGACTTGCTGAAGCCACTGCTGGGGCCGTGACTCTAGGTCATGTCATGTCATGGGTCGGGTCACTGGCGTGCCCTGGGCTCTAGGAGCCCTCAGGTGGCTCTTCTTGGTCCCTGCAGGAGGTCCAGCAGAGCGAGCAGGGCTGCAGCAGCTGGACACCGTGCTACAGCTGAACGAGAGGCCTGTGGAGCACTGGAAATGCGTGGAGCTGGCGCACGAGATCCGGTGACAGCGGTGGTGGCGGGTGGTTCTAGGCTTTGGGCTGATGGCCCCCTCCCCTACGCCCCAGCCCTGGGCACAAGGCCTCTCCCCGCCCACCCCCCTTCCTCCTCACAGTTATGAGCCATTCACTGTGCTCCTTGGGGAATCTGTTTCTTGGCCTGAAAATGGAAGGTTCAGGCTCAGAGCAATTTTGGATCCCGGAGCAAACAGCAGGGGAGAAGCTCTCAAACAGACCCTGCGGTTCACGGCGCAGCTCCAGCACGTCGCTTTGTACTTGAGCTCATTATTTGCCCGTTGTTCCTAAAGGATGTGTAGATGTTGCAGATGTTTCGGTCACGCACCTGAGAAATTGTTCTTTAGAGTGTTTGGGTCCCCTACGCTGGGACCCGCTGGGGTAAAACTCTCATGACCCGTTTTAGGTTTGCTTCTAGAAGGACTGGAGGCTGCCTTGCATGGAGGTGGCTTGCTGGCTCCTCCCTTGCTTATATTTCGCCCAAGACCGACATCACTGGTTGAGTTTGGTACTGGTTTTGCCTGGCCGTGGCCTCAGGGTCCTTCTCAGCCACTGCCGGTCAACTAGAGTTGACCTAAGGGACCCCGTCGCTGTCTGGGCTAGCGACGGCCTCTTGCCTCCCTTCCTGCCTGACCACTGGGGCTTCTCTCCCCTTCCCCACCCTTCTTCTCTGCCCTGCAGACCCCTGCCCTCAACTCAACTTCTCTGTGTGACCCCTCCCCCCAACTCTAGGAGCTGCCCCAGTGAGATCATCCTGCTCGTGTGGCGCATGGTCCCCCAGGTCAAGCCGGGGCCAGACGGTGGGGTCCTGCGGCGGGCCTCCTGCAAGTCGACGCACGACCTCCAGTCGCCCCCCAATAAGCGGGAGAAGAACTGCACCCACGGGGCCCAGGCGCGGCCTGAGCAGCGCCACAGCTGTCACCTGGTGTGTGACAGCTCGGACGGGCTGCTACTCGGTGGCTGGGAGCGCTATACAGAGGTGGCCAAGCGCGGGGGCCAGCACACCCTGCCCGCGCTGTCCCGTGCCACTGCCTCCACGGACCCCAACTACATCATCCTGGCCCCACTGAACCCTGGGAGCCAGGTACGGACAGCTGGTTGGGAGAAGGTGAAGGGCATGGGTCTGGCCTTGCACAAAGATGTGTAGGGAGGAGCCTTCCAGGGGCTGGGAGTGCCGAGTGAGGGTGGGGGTTAGCTCTGGCCGCCCCAGGGCTGCTCTGGGGGGGAGAGAGAGCAGATCCAGGCCCAGGGGAGGTCACAGGGCAGAAGGTTTCACCTCAGAAGAAGGAAGCGCTTTCTGCCAGCCTGGGCTTTTTCTACAGCGGGATGGGCTGCTGTGATAGGGGTGAGCCCCCTGTCAGGGGAGGTGTGAAAGCAGACCCTGCCCGATGGCATGATGGGGTGTCGGAGTACATGCCCCAAAACGTTAATTCCAGGAGATACTCTGGGAAAGAAGTGTTCTGAGGTCGAATGAGTTTGAGAAATAGCCCAAACTCTCCTCGTCTTCTGGACGAGATTCCCCATGTGGATGGAGTACCCTACTTGAGGCTCTGAGGGTATCCCACAGTCGAGGGCGGTGTCGCCCAGCACTTTCGGAATTCCCCTGCCGCTACGTCCTTTACGGCAGGCTTCTCAGGGTCCCACAGTGCCAGTGTCCCCTGGGAGGCACTTTGGAACCAGCTGCCGTCCTGAAAGTTGGGGGCTCAGCCTAGGGGTTACACTGGGTGAGAGATAAAACCTTGTTCAACCCTAACATTCTAGAGGATTCTGGATTCTGTGATCCCTCCAAGCACCGCCCTCTGCTCCTTAGCTGGGCGGCTGTTTCTCATCCTTTCCCACCCCCAGGCCGCAGGTGAGCAGCCCGCCTGGGTGTCCCTCCCTGTCCCTGGCACTGACATGATTCTTTTGTCTTCCTTTGCAGCTGCTGCGGCCTCTGTACCAGGAAGATGCCATCCCCGAAGGTGGGTCTGCCCTCTGCCGCTGTGTCCTCCCAGCCCCAGAGAGATGTGAGGCCAGCTGTTAACACCCCCAGCACACCGACATAGACTCTCTTTCCTCCCCATACGTGTGCTCCCTCACTGAACCAGTGCCTTGCCTCCTCGGAGCCTCAACTGAGAAGGAAGAAGGGATCTTCCCACGGCGGTCTAAGAGACAGTGCATGCAACTGGGAGTCATGCAGTTTTATGGAGCAACCAATATATGTTAGGTGTCCTAGGCCTCTGGTCGGGCCTGCACAGAACGGGGACAGGGAGGGCTCGAATCAGAGCTGCATGACTGTGAGCAATTCATGTTCCCTCCCTGAGCCTCGGTTTCTTCATCTATAAAATGGGGCTGATAATTTCCACCTCAGAGGGTCGTCGAGAGGGGTAAAGGAGATGCTGGATATGAGCAGTAGTCTGTCCACGGAGAGAGGCCATGCAGGGGATGGCTGTCTTTGAACTTTATAGGTTCTTCTCCTTTGGCCATTCAATCTGACTCTCTCTCTCTCTCTCTCTCTCTCTCTCTCTCTCTCTCTCTCTTTAACTTTCTTATTCTGAGAGAGAGAGAGAGAGAAAAAGCATGACTGGGGGAGAGGCAGAGAGAGAGGGAGAGAATCCTAAGCAGGTTCCACGCTGACAGCACAGAGCTCGATGCGGGGCTCGAACCCACAAACCATGAGATCATGACCTTAGCTGAAGTCGGATGCTCAACCGACTGAGCCACCCAGGCGCCATCCCCCCACCCGGCCCTATTTTTTAAGAGCCAGGGAGAGAAGCTAAGCTCAAAACCAGGGTCTTTTCAGGGCGCCTGGGTGGCTCTGTCGATTGAGTGACTGACTCTTGATTTTGGCTCAGGTCATGATCTTATGGTCTGTGAGTTCGAGCCCTGTATCGGTCTCTACGCTGACAGCAAGGAGCCTGCTTGAGATTCTGTCTCCCCTTCTTGCAGCCCCTCACCCACCTCTCAAAATAAAGAAATAAACTTAAAAAAACCCAAAAAGCCAGGTCTTCCTCCCAGGAAGCCTGAAATACCAGTGTTGGTCCCGGAGCCGACTGGGCATTCCCATAGGGAATGAGCCTACGTGCCTGCCAGGGTCCAGCTGGAAGGCCGGACCAGCCTTGCCTGGTACTCCTGTGCTTGAGCCCTTTAGCACCTACAAAATACCTGTGGACTTCCTCCCTTGAGAGGGGCCTTTCCCAGCCTGCAAACTCGCTGCCTTGCCTCCCTCCCCAACAGTAGTGTGACATCAATGCTGGCTCATAGCAGGTTCTTGGAAAAGTACCCGCACCTTTCGGACAGAAAAAGGGCTCCCATCAGGCTCAGAGCTGCTGATGGAAAGCGTTTTCATCCTCTCCAGGGTAGGCCATTTGGGTGGATAGGCCTGGTCTGTTGGAAATGAATCTGTGTTCCTTCTGGAGAGGAGTCTGATGGTTATTCAACCCTGAGTTCTTAAAAAGCTTTTAGTCAGTGCATTAGGTTAGAGTGGAGATGTCCCTGCTAAATGGTGACTTCATCAAGGGCAGGGCCTGGGCCGCCCCATGTCTGCGTCTCCAGTGCCGGACCCGGAGCGTGGCAGGCAGCAGGTACTCAGTAGAATTTCCGCTGAGTGATTGAGTGACAGAGAGTGACTCTGGCTCATTGTTCCTAGGGTGGAAGGCTGGTCACAGAGTGAGGGGGCTGGAGAGGTGTGCTGCCGCCAGGGGGCTGGTGGTGTGGGATTGATTCCTTCTTGGCCTCCGAGATGCCTCGTGGTGTCCTCCCAACCTGTGTCCACGGTTCGAATCCCCTCTGTGAATACAGATTTAGTGAACCAAGAAGGGCCCCAGTCATCGATGCTGTGGAGAGAGAGAGAGAGAGGGACAAGTAAGAAGATGATGATGGTGTTAATAACAACGGTGGTGTTTGGAACGCATTGTATTAAGGATTGACCTTCCTTCATTTATCCTTCATGATGACAGTTTTTTCGATGTGCAAGGACATCTTTGCTCTTTATCAGCCCTCGTCTTCATGGCTCCAAGTCCTGGAGTTCAGAGGAAGGGGCAGAACCGAACCTTTTCTTAAACACACTTGGGGTTCTCCAGAAGCTGGGGCTGTCACCACAGTGCCAATTTCTCCTTCCTCCTCTGGTTGGGCTGCCCGGGCTCCTTTCACGGGGCAGGACGGAGCCGTCCAGAGTTGAATGGGATCTGGTATCCTTCCGAAGCCTAGGGCGCTTGCTGCTTGTAGCTGGCATGTTCCCCAGGGCCGCTGGGGGCCCTCAGCATTGTCCCCTGCCCTCAAAGGGGGCCAGCCTCGGATGCTCCACCGCCAGAGTGGGATGCCTGCCAGGCCTCGCCTCGGAAGCCAGAGCAAAGCTGAGTAATTACTGTGTTTGGTCAGTGAAGCAGGTGTTCTAGCAAAAAGGGGCGATGTGGGGGCTCGGACCAGAGGTAAGAGAGAGCAGGTGGGAAAGTCAAGGGGGTTGACTCTGCAGAGCTCAGCAGCTGGGTTGCAAACTGGACTGTTTTTTTTACAAAAGATACTTTAGAAAATCCTTTTTGGAGAGCCGTGCCCAGGGTGTGTGGGGATGGGGCTCCTAGGCATGACGGTTGCATAGGTTAGATTGATCTTGTTTTGTACCATATCCTGGCCAGGTGTCCTTGGAAAGGTCACCCAACTACACCGGGGCTCAGTAGCCTGGTCCAGGGCTCAGTACCTGGCTAATGCAGGTTTCCTGGGGCTAAGCAGACTTTCCTACCTGAAGGCAGAGGCGTGTCACGCGGCTTTTTTATGGCTCTGCAGGCCCAAGGTGAAGATGCTATGATGATCTTGTGCAACTGAGCCAGGGAAGGGAAGGCATGGATTCTTGCGCAAGTCTGAGACTGGGCTCTGCTGGGCCCAGATTTGGGCATCAGCAAAGGGTACCCTTTAATTTTGGTCTGTTTTGCCTCAGTCTCCGACTTGTCAGCCCTGTGTGGTTTTGCCTTCCCTGGTCTAGGCTTGATCATGTTCAGATAGACTGTCTAGTTTTACATTGACCCTGCGACCTCATTCACAATATGGTTTGAGGCCCAGCAGCCCTGTCCTAACACCAGCCCTGATGGGTTTACTGTCTGTCGGCTTGGGTCTGTGCTAATCCCCTATGTACTCCACTCTGGTCCCGTTCACGGACCCCTTTCCCTTCGGGCCTGTCGTGAGATCCCCCCACCAGCCCCACTTAATGGAGAAAACTCCAGCTCAGAGTTCCCTCAACTTCCCTCTGGTTGCCCAGCCAGAGTCTGGGGGAGCCAGCGCTCAAGTTCAAGTTTCTTGACTAACTCAAATCCAGCGCAGTTCTTGAGACCCAGGATGGGCTCTTTTAGCAGAGGGGTGAAGGCCTGGTGGCACAGACCCCTCAGGGGCCGAGGTCCACGGCCGGATCAGAGGAGGAGCTAGCTAACTACTTCCATGCATCTGTCCCCCCCCTCCCCCACCCTTTCTACTCTTCTCTAAGCCACTCTTCGAAGAGGCAGGAAGTGGTTGAAGTTATTATGGTTTGAGTCCTGCCCCAAGATATGGCTGTGATGGGTGGTCACTTGTGAGGGGGAGCTGACTTGTTTTTCTCACCCTGCTCGGGGAGAAGGGGCGTGTGGTGGGCGGAGGAAATAAGTGTGAAATCTTCCGAGCTGAGTTTTTCCTCTGAGGCCGCGGACCTCGCGTTGGTGGGGAGCTTCCCCGAGATGTAGCTGGGGTCAGACCACCTGTTCACCCCCTGGCTGCCAGGACTGGGGAGCGGTGGGAGGGGACCTGGGTCCTAGGACATGGGCCAGGCACCCAGGTCAGTTGCCCACCAGGCAGCAGGAACCCCTCGGAGGGGGCCCAGGTATAGGTGGAGCAGGGGGGGGGGCTGTGAAGTTGGCTTCCTACCTGCTCACACCTAAGAGTCCCTGCATTTTTAGCTGCTCTGTGCTTTGCTCCTCTGCCCAGTGGACAAGGCATGAAAAAGACCCGCTTGCTGCCTCTCATTCCGTTGAGAATGTGTGTCTGGCAGTGTCCCCTGCTGGGCAGCCTTCAGCTCTCTTCCCTGAAGGTGTTTCCCTCTTTCTCCTTTTCCTGATGAGAATAACTCGGGGTTGGTGGCCAGCCAGGGTATCTTCTGGCCACAGCAAAGCCTAGGGCTTTCCGTCTGTGGGGCACCTGATGAACCTGCTTTTCCACACGGAGGAACCGTAACAGCAAGAGCCACAATAAGTTAGCAGCTAATGTTTCTCGTGCACTTTCTGGGTCCCAGGCATCATTGTGGGGCTTTACTTGGAGCATCTGACTGAATCCTCACAGCAACGCATTGAACTTGGATTGCAGTGGAGGAAACTGAGTCTCTAAGGGGGGAAGTGAGTGGTGGAAGGTCACCAAGCTAGTAAGCAGAGAGGACAGGGTTTGGGCACAGCCATGTGGCTTCAGAGCTGACATTCCTTCCCAAGAACTGGGGCAGTGGGTGCCACTGCTCATTGTAGACTGACTTCTGTGAGCCAGGCTGCCCCTGCCCCCTTGGCTAATAGCCTGGGAAAGCCCAGGCTACCGCTGGACCTCCAGTCCCTTTGTCCGTGGGACCTGGGAGGCGATGGAATGGGTGAGCTGTGCCGGGCACGTCGAGGGAGCCGTGGGTGCGGCAGGGAGAGGGCACCTCTGACACACAGGGCAGTCTGGCTGACTGATGGTTCAGTGTGGGACTGTGGGCCCGGTGTGGTCAGATTGTCTGATTTTTCAAACAGGAGAGGTTTCCTGATTTTGAAAAGTACAAGGCCACAGTGATAAGTCTGATTCAGACTCTGGACACCAGACGGTGCCTCTATCGTAGTTGGTGGCTCCCAGCTCCATCTGAGTCCCAGAGTCGTTTGCTTATGTGTGACTCCATCAGAGTGTGAGGGAACTCCTTGAGGCCTGAGACCCTTCTGAGCCCCCCCCCCCACTTGTTCCCAGTACCTTGCATGGGGCCTGGCATGTAGCATATGCTCAGTAAACAGTGCCGGACTGGCTGTGTTCCCCATTTCTGCAGATGGGACGTCTTTGCAGGTAATGCAGGGATGCCTTTGCATGGAAATGCCTCATGGTCCTCCTTTTCTGTTCCACAGAATCAGGCGGTCCCAGTAAAGGGAAGTCCTACACAGGCCTGGGGAAGAAGTCCCGGCTGATGAAGACGGTGCAGACCATGAAGGGCCATGGGAACTACCAGAACTGTCCGGTCATGAGGCCTCACACCCCACACTCAAGCTACGGCACCTATGTCACCCTGGCCCCCAAGGTCCTGGTGTTCCCGGTCTTTGTTCAGGTGAGCTGGTGGCGGGCCCCACGGGCTCCCTCAGGAGATGAGAAAGAGGAGCGTCCTTCACCCCAGGGTTTGGGGTGGTGCCTCATTCCAGGAGGGTCCCCTTTTGGGAAAGAGATGGCCGCAGGTGCTCTGGATTCTAGGGGTTACACCGAGGGAGCAGAGGTTCCCAGGAGGAGGAACAGGAGGGTGGGGGCAGGGGAGCTGAGCACCAAGAGGATCTTTCCTGACCTCCCCTTTCTCTGGGGACAGGGCAGGCACACTCCAGCTTCTTGTCGCATTGTCACAGGGCCCATTTGCTGAGGCATCTGCTTCCTGCCTCATCCAGGGGTTCCCTGGTCCTTGGTCTTAGCAAACGTGCCTGGGCAGGATAGCAGGTGGCCCAGATCCATTCAGATCTCCCTTCTCCTGCTTCTCCCTCTGCTTCTTCCCTCTCCTGCTCCCCATTTCCAAACCTGCATGTCTCCCAGCACCCAGACGCAAGCCATGTGAACATGTAGGTTCTGTGTCTTTTCTGTGTGCATATACACATTTCAGAAAGAAAGCTAAACCGAGCTCTTCGCACATTTTCTATCCTTCTGCCTTTTTTAAAGGAAAATTGCAGCACGAACATTGCCCACCTCACTAAATACTCTCTGAGCCTCTCTTTTGTAGTGATCGCACACTATTCAGTCCTATGGCCATACCATCTTTCTTTAACTGGGCTCTCCGCTCAGATATTCTTCCATCTACTGCCTTTGCTATCGTAAACAACTCTGGGATGAAGATCCTTGCCCGTGACTTGCCCCTCCGATTATTTTCCTTGAAAGAGATCTTTAGAAGTGAAATGACAGGGTCATGGGTCATAAACAGTTTAAAGGCTCTTTATATATATTGACAAATTGCTTTCTAGAGAGATTGTGTTAGTTGATCATCTTCATTAGCAACATAGAGATGACATAGACCCTAGGGCTTCATTTTTTTTTGGTTGCTTTTTTTGGAGAGGGAGAGAGAGAGAGGGAGTGAGAGCAGGGGAGGGGTAGAGGGAGATAGAATCTCAAGGAGGCTCCAGGGTCAGCATGGAGCCCACTGCGGGGCTCGATCCCACAACCCTGGGATCACGACCTGAGCTGAAATCAAAAGTCGGATGCCCACCTGACTGAGCCACGCAGGCGTCCCCCTCAAGGGCCTCATTTCTGACCATGCCTTCCTTCTCGGGTCTCCCTGGCATCCCATTCCGGGACTGTCGCTGTCCAGTGGACGTTAGAACTCACACGTATCGCTGGCAGTGACATACGTCTCCCCAAACGACTCCCGCCTTTTCTTTTCGTTCCTTCTCTTTCTCAGGACAGAACCACAAAGGGTCTTGGCATCCACAGGGGTTCTTTTTCATTTTCCTTTTAAGATCTTTGTTAAAAAATTTGAAGGTCGTTTTCAAAACGTTATAACAACTTTTATTTTTATTTGTAAAAAAATTTTTAATGTTTATTTATTTTTGAGAGAGAGAGACAGTATGAGCAGGGGAGGGGCAGAGAGAGAGGGAGACACCCAATGGGAAGCAGGCTCCAGGCTCTGAGCTGTCAGCACAGAGCCCGACGCGGGGCTCAAACCCACAAACCGCAAGATCATGGCCTGAGCTGAAGTCGGCCGCTTAACTGACTGAGTCACCCAGGCACTCCAACTACTTTTAAATTGTAAAGGATATACGTGCGAGCCAGTATAGATAGTAACGAATAATTGTGAAGCAGGTATCCACGAAGGGACAGCTACGGGCCATTGCTGCCACTGCAGAGGCTGCACACATTTCTTCCTGATCCTAGGGCCTCACTCAACGCTAGTCATCTCCTTGCTTTCCCTTCCTTCTACCATTGACGTGTGATTTCCTGGGTCACACGTTTTGTTTGGCCTCTTCTGGGGCCTTGCTGCTTCTGCTTCACGATCCTTGTGACATCCGTCCAGGTTGTTGTATACAGATGACATTTGTCCCGTTATCTTTCTTCTGTCAACTTGCTTGGTTCAGGTAACCCAGAAGCCACGTTATAAATATACATTCACAGAGGATAAGTCCTGCTGGTAATCCAGGTCTCAGGGAGCTTTCTCTGGTCTGGGCAAGGACCAGAGGCTCCTCGGTGGGTATGGGGCAGGGTGCTGGGGTGGGTAGGAATTTTGGGTGGGAATTGGTCCCTGGGGACTGATGGCTTCAAAGGAGTCCGTTAACTCTAGTGCGTTATGAATGTAGAGCAGGGACTGGCCAGGCTCTGAAGGGACTTAAGGGACCAAATCTGGCACGAGGCTCTCAGGAGGATGTCCTGAGAGCCCGGGCCCAGCAGCAGGGACTTTCCCAAGAGGCCTGAAGGGGACAGATGGAGGAGAGTGGGGCCTGGCAGGGCCCCGGAGCCTAGCATAGTCGGAGAGCTCTGGGAAGGATTGCGAGGGCCTAAACGTGTGGTTGGACTTCCTGCCACAGCGTGGCTCTTACAGGGAGGCTTGGTGGGGAAGGTGGCAGCAACAGTTCCGCCCAGGACAAGAGCATCTGTCTTTCTGTTTCCACCTGAGTGTGAGGGGGTGTCGGGGCTCCCAGGGTGGGGGGAGGCTGGAGGCTGCTCGTAGTCGGTCGAGAGGGTTCTGTGTGGCTGACTCTGACAAGCTGCCTGTCCCCACACCCCATCTCTGTCTGACCTCTCTGAACTGCCCACGTTGCTTTCAGCCTTTAGATCTCTGTAACCCTGCCCGGACGCTCCTGTTGTCTGAGGAGCTGCTGCTGTTCGAGGGGAGGAACAAGGCTGTTGAGGTAAGGCTCACACACGTGTCTCCCGGCTGGGCTTTCACCGGCATCCTCCAGGCGCCTAACTTCTCTCTTCCTGGTGATCTTAGGATTATACAGTCTCAGGGTAGAAAAATCCTGAAGTCTTCCACCCTCCTCCCGTTCCATCCCCCTCCTTCCCAAACGGCTACCCAGCTTTTGCTTGTACATCTCCAGCGATGGGGAACTCACTACCTCTCAAAGCTGTTCAGTCAATCTTTTGTGGTTAGAAAGTGTTCTGAGTCCCTCAAGACATCCCATTGCTTATGCCAACTTCCCCCAAAGAGCAAGAGAGATGGGGGTTCACCCCAGCTGTGATGAGTGACCGTAGGTAAGATGATTAGAGCTGTTAGCCAAAGGAGCATCGCTTACTCAGGTTTTCTGGGTCTGTACTAACCCAAATCCCAAACCTTCTTCTGAGGGACCAGTCTGTGATTTCTTCTGGGCTCTAGCTCTGCCAACAGAGGCCTGGGTGTGGAGATCATGCCACTTGGCCTGGGAGCCGGCCTCTGCTTCTCTCTAACTGGGGGGATTTCCCTCCCCAACACAATGCCTGGAGCCGGCTTGGTCCTGTGAAGTCTACTTGGCACAGAAGTTCGAGCCCCGGGATCTTACTGGACTACTGGGGGCTTGCTGCTGGTCAGGCCAGCAGTGGGGCTTGGCTGAGCTCAGTGACAGCGTGGGGTAGTAGAATGATCAGGAACCCTGGAGGAGGCCGGATGCCTACAGCCAGCTCCTGTCCTGCTGCTGGCTCACTCACGACTCCTCCGTCCTCCCTCCATGCCCTCATCTGAACGGTGAAGGTGTGTGTATTGGAGGCAACTGAGGCTGGCTGATCTTGAAGGGCCCAGAATGGGACATTCTGTGTAACTGTGGCTAAGCAGGAAGCTGCTTGTGTGTGTGTGTGTGTGTGTGTGTGTGTGTGTGTGTTTCAACAAGGGGACCAGCATTTTCTTCTTCACGGGAACTTCCTGGGGAGACTGCATGCTTATTCTCCCACACTGGCATTGAACTTCCTCATGGAGACCTTTCTTAGGAACCTTGGCATAGCTTCTGAATTGCCTGGGAGAGAGTAAAGCTTTGTCTTGGTGAGGGGGCGGTTTGAGTTTCAGGAATAAGAAGTCACTTGGAGCTGTGCTTGGTGAGTTAGTGTGTGGAGCTGTCCGGTGGCCAAGGGTCAGAAAACGAGATGTGACTGTAAATTCACAAGACCCAGAGGAAGGCAGCAATGGCAGCCATCCTGAAATACACACATATGTGTAGATCGGCTCTTCTGTTTGTCCTCTCGCCATCAGGTGCTCAAACACCAACCACTTACTGTGTATTCTCACTGTGCATGCATTTTACCTAGTAGGTCTTAAATTAGCTCTTGCCGTATCCTCTTGAGAGTGGGCCCAGTTGTCCCCACTCTACAGATGAGGAAGCTGAGGCTCCGGGGAGATTAACTGGAACTCCGGGGTCTCAAAGCCCATAAGGGATGGATTCCAGACCAGCAGTTGGCTCTCTGGCTCTGGGGCGCTTTCAGGACCCCATGCTGCCGCTCGCATGTTTGTTTGAAAACAGACTGGCAAGCACATGGTTGGAGCCATAGCCCGATTATAGTTACAGTCTGTCCAAGAAATCTTTGTCTACTGGATCTTTGGTGTCTTAGAGTCAAGAGATCCCTTTTGAAGATTACAAGAAGCGATGCAAAGGCAAGTAAAATAAATATATGTCTTTTCCATGAAATATGCTAGGAAGGAGATGCATGGATCTTGGTGCCTTCGGGTCAAAAGTCTAAACCAATTCGAGAGGGGCTTGGATATGTTTGTGGAATGGCAGCATTGGTTGGGCCCTCTGGAGTTGCCCGTTCTGAAGGCTTCTCTGTAACCTTCTGGCTGATGGTTTCCAGCCGGTTTTGGAGCTGTAGAGGCATGGGTTTTGTTCTGGCAAGTGCTGGAGTGTAGAACATTCTCCCTTACCCGTAACAGACATCTTTATTCCTGGCACGTCCCCCCTTGTTCTTCCCGTCTCTTCTTCGAGCATCCTCCTGTTTGCTAACGTCTGTGAGCTGATGAGTATTGTACTGAGCTGCCTCCTGTCAGACCCCCTCCCAGAAGTCACACACTTGATTAACGGGCCCAGAGATCATTATGGAGTAGCCTCGCTTACACGTTCAAACAAGAGCCGTCGAGCATCTAACATGCGGTCAGGCCCAGTGCTAGAGGTCATGGGGGGGGGTGGAGCACAAGACTGACACACCCTCACTCCTCACTTTATGCACTGACTCACTGAGTTTACCATTAACTAAGGCACCAAGGTCTTTTCGGCAAACCCTGCCTTTAGGCAGGATCTCCAGAGAGAGCTTGATTAGGGCTGCTCGGTAGAAGTGACCCTCCGAATGGCAAGGATTTCTTAACCAAGCGATCTCTCAACCCTTGACCCTGGGGAAAAACAGATGTGCCCTTGGAACATGTGTAGGGAAGACACCCAGCAGGCCCCCTGGCCTGTCGTGGAAGGTAGCAGGTAATTGGGCCGTAGAGATGGGCAGCACTCCACTGTGGGTTCTGTTGGAAGGAGGCCAGCACGGCGCTGGTGACTTGGGAGAGGGGCCCCCCCTGCCTTCCCCTGGCACGCTTGACCCTCTTCCCCGCCTCCCGCTGTGTGCCAGCTCTGGCCTTTCCCTGACCCGACCTTTGGGGTAATTCTTCATTCATGCCTTAATCACTTCCTGTCTAGACCACATTCTCAGCTCTGGGAATCGGGGCCAGAGTAGTGGGTTGGAGCTTTCTCACCTTGCCTATGGTTCTTCTCTCGTTACCGTCTGCCCAGCTCTGTCGGAGCCTGGGACTTTTTTTGACTTACTAGGTTCCTGACAGACTGCCTCCTGCGACCCTTCCCCGACCAGTTTCCCTGTGGGTCCGGAGGTGACTGCCAGCTTTCTGTATAGTGGGAAAGCCTCCAGGTTTGCTCCGAGAATCCGCCCCTCACACCCTTCTCAGCTCTTAGGTCACCTTCTTCCCTTCCCTTAACTTCAGTTTTGGTCTCCTTTGCTTTTCTGTTTGGGTCTCTGGATTCTTTCACATTCAGGGGCAGGACAGCTGTAGGTATATTGCTACCTCTCCATTTGGTGAAAGCTTTGGGGTCAGCTAGACCTAGGCAATGGTCCCTGGCTCTGTGGCCTTGGACAGGTCACTTAACCTCTCTGAGCTGCAGGGTCCTCATCTATAAATAAAGGCAGTCATGTTATTTACAGGTGAAAAGCCACTGAGCAGAAAGAAAGAACTTACCAGATAGGAGCTTCTTTTGGGCTGTGGTGGGTCAGGACTGTGGTCCAGAAGGGGGCTGGAGACAGTCACCGCCAGGATCCCTCCCAGCCCTGGGTTCCTGAGCTCTTGTACTTGGTCCCCATGGGAGAAGCTAGAGCCACAGAGAGCCTCCTGTTCAAGGGCACCCCTACTGTCTCTCTGGCCCAGGTTCCTTCAAACGTCTGTGTCTGTGCTGTGCTCCAAAAGCCAAGAGGTCCTTTGAAAAATATTTATATATTTTTAAATCACAAAAGTAATAGACTCTCTGCAATACAGTGCAAATTAAACAGAAATGTATGAAGTGAAATTCTACTCCCCAGAGTGAAGAGTGTGGGGAGTATCTTAGACAAACATGCAAACTGACAGTTTTATTTTACAAAATTGGACTAAATGGTAGGTGTTCTTGCATGTTGCACTATTTGCCTTACATAGTGCAGTGTGGGCACTATGTGGGCAGAAATCTGCCCACATTTCTGCCCACATAGCTTTCCTTTATTCTTTAAAAAAATTTTTTTAAACATTTTTTTCATTTTTAAGAAACAGAAAGAGACAGAGCATAAGTGGGGGAAGGCAGAGAGAGAAGGAGACACAGAATCCAAAGCAGGCTCCAGGCTGAGCTGTCAGTACAGAGCCCGATGCGGGGCTCAAACCCACGAACTGGGGGATCATGACCTGAGCCGAAGCCGGACGCTTAACCAACAGAACCACCCAGGCGCCCCTCCTTTATTCTTTTAATAGTTGCATACACTTCTGCCATAAGGAGGTGGGAATAATTTATTTTATCCATCCTTTCTCGATGGGCATCTGTGTTCTTTTTTATTACAAAGATGCTGCTGAGAACATCCTTATGGTTTCACACGAATATATCCTCGTAAGTATTTCTGTAGGACAAGGCATCAGAGGTGGAAGTCGTAGGTCCATTAACAGTCTGATAGCTCAGTGTCAACATGTCAACTGTTTAAACTTCAGCAACCGCCCAGCACACACTGGCCGTGGCCTTCGGGGGTGCATGCAAAGCTCTCCGGCTGACTCTTCTTGCCTCACGAGTGGTGAAGTGTCAGGCTGTGACACCTCCAAGGAAAGTTCACGTAGTTAATAATATGTTGTCCTCTTCGGAGCATATGACATTGGATTTTTATTGCTTTTAACGAAAGGCCACTGCAGGATTTACAAAACAAAGAGCAGTGTAATCTTCAGTGGCATTAGGGGATCAAGTGGGTTTTTTTTTATCATGAAACTATGTGGAGCATGCCTGTTGGTTTACCTATAACGTCTAAAAATAGCTTTCTCCTTTATTTTTGGAGCAGCTAGTGCATAAAAAAAGAGATAAAAGTTCCATACTGGAGCATAAGTAACTGGCTTTTTCTTGAAGCGATTATGCATTAAGGCACTTAAAATGCTCCGCGAGGAATGTGGCAGCAAAAGGACTCCCACTGCATGATGCTTCAATTCGCAGTCTGCACAGGGGTCGTGAAAGACGCCTATGAGGGACCTGGACAGGGGCTCTCAGTGTCTGTATGGACGAGAAAACCGAAGCCGAGGGTTCGGGGACCCTAACCAAGTTTTCACGGCTCCTGAGTGGGGTAGGAGACTCAGGACTTCCGATTCCAAGTGCAGTGTGCTGCTCCAGCCAGACGTTTTGAGGAGAACGCAAGCAAATGTGCAAACATCCTTCAGCTCCAGGGAGAGATCTCAGGGGCGGTTAGTCGGAAAGATGGCTCGGGGGTGGGGAGAGGGTGTGGGGCTGTGGAGAGGCCCGCAGGGGCCACCTGCCGTGGAAGATGAGACTCTTGTGTTAGCCTGTTTTTCCCACTGTGACAAGGAGTGGAGGTGGACAACACCATAGAGACAAGGGGAAGTGTGACTGCAGATCAAGTGTCTGCCTTTGGCCAAGGCCACGCCGAGAGTTTGCTCCTGGTCTAGTTCTGCCCGAGATGACCGGGACCCCTTGGCCAGACCTCCCGGGGAGGCTGTGGCTCCTGGCCTCTGGGACAGCAAAGCAGCCCATTGTGTTTGCTCCCTCGTGATGCAGGTGACGCTATTTGCCTACTCGGATCTGCTGCTCTTCACCAAGGAAGACGAGCCAGGCCGCTGCAACGTCCTGAGGAACCCCCTCTACCTCCAGAGTGTGAAGCTGCAGGAAGGTAAGTGTGGACCCGAGTCGCCCCAGACTCCCTCCCACTGGCCCCGAGCCCCACTGCTCTGGGTGGCACGGATGCCCGGTTTGGATCCGGCGCCTCCGACAGCAGGGCATTTGAGTGTGTGCAGTGGGGTGAGGTCCTGCCCCCGGGGCCACTAGGCCCTCAGAGACCGCCTTCCATTCTAGGCTGTACCCCCTGAGCTTTGCTGGCAGGTTTCTGCCCCGGACACATTTCAGGGAGGCCGTGGAGTGGAGTGGGAAGAGCTCTGGACTCAGACAGACCTGTGTTTAAGTCTCGGTCTCACCACCTGTGACTTTGGGCAAGTCCTACTCAACCTCTTTGAGCCTGTTTCCTCACGTGCAAGTGGGGCTACCAGTAGGCTGTTGTGAAGATTAAGTTAGGTCAGGGGCACCTGGTGACTCAGGGTGATTAAGCGTCCGACTTCGGCTCAGGTCATGGTCTCACGGTTTGCGGGTTCCAGCCCTACATCGGGCTCTGTGCTGACAGCTCAGAGCCTGGAGCCTGCTTCGGATTCTGTGTCTCCCTCTCTCTCTCTGCCCCTCCCCTGCTCATGCTCTGTCTCTCTTTCTCTTTCTCTCTCTCTCAAAAATAAATAAAACATTAAAAAAATAAAAAGATTACATTAGGTCATATTCAGAATGCCCAGCCCATGCCAGGTGCCCAGGCCATGCTAGCTGCCACCCCCCTCCCCACACGTAACCCCGATGGGGGAACCCCGCTCCTTCACCACCCAGCTGCATCGCCCGGGCCAGAGTCCTCAGAGCGGGGAGTGCGTGGGAGCGTGGGGCGGACCAACGTCTCCCCACAAACTTTCCACTCGGAGGAGGGGAAGGGGAAGCCAGCCGGGAGTATCTGTTGAGCGGTTTGCTTTGGCGCCTGAAGTCTCTGCCGAAAGGGGCTCGATTTCCTCTCCCAGATTATGAAAACAACAACAGACCTGTGTGAGCCTGGGCGACAGGGGCAGGGAGGAAAATATTACCCAGCGAAAGAATTCTGTTTTGACGGCTTTTGCTCCAGGAAAACTTCCTGGCTGTTTGCAGACCTGTTCTGGGTTCCTGTGTGTTTGGCACCCCCACTCTTCTTCCTCCTTAGAAACCCAGGGGGTGTGAGAACCTCCACTCGGGCTGCCCCACTCAGGAAGTCACTCACAACTTCTCCTTCTCCGTCTCGAGCTTTCTCCTGCCCATGGGCCAGGGCAGTCCCCAAAGGGGACAAAGCAAGTCACCTCTGCTGCGGGCAGCCCTTCCTTCTGGGTGGCTAGGCCTGACCAAGGAGGTGAGGAGCGGCCCTCTGAGCAAGCGCAGCTGAGATCCTGACCCCTGGTGGCCCACGGGAGGGGGCAGGTGAGAGCTACTATGGTGAACTCCGCCCTTGGCTCCCCTGCCTCTCCCTGTTTCCCTTAGACCCGGCTTCCCCTGCACACCCGCTCTCCCTGCCACCCGCCTGCACGCATACTCACCCTTCCTCTGTGGGCCTGCGCACCCCGGCTCAGACCATCAGGGCCCAGTCAGGGGTGGGGTGCTCGGTAATATGCGCCGACTAGTTGTAAGAACTGAGCCCTCACTTGGTTGTGCTCATTCCACTCCTCGCTCGGGTCTGGGCCCACAAGCCCAGGCCCCTCAACTGCTCAGCTTCCTGCTAGAAGATGAGAGGGGAGGGAAGAGGGGCTCAAACTGGCTGTGCTTTGGGTGGGGGTTGGGGTGCGAGAGAAGAGGGCTGTGGAAGAGCCGAGGGTAGTAGCCGGGTGTTTGGAGTCCGGGCTTGGCTCTGCTGACAACGTGCTGTGTGACTTCACTTGGCCCTTTGCCTTTTCTGGGCTCTGGCGTCTGTGTGAAAGAAGGGTCGGGCCAGCCGTTTATGTCCTTTCCCAGCCCTGACATCCCCGCACGGCCCCCAAGGTTGCTGTGAGATACTGGACAGTGCCCATATGTTCTACCTCCACCCCTGGGCTGGGGGGCCTCGACTGGGCATTGGTTGGATCTTTCCCTCCTGGAGCCCTCAGACCCATGTCTTGAAATCAGAGTCCAGGTGAGCTCCGTCTTCCACCGGGTGGCGGCTGGTCAGAGTGGGTGGTGTGGGGCCCGAGGTGTTGGAGAGACACCTTCCGGATGCTGAGCTCATGTGAACAATGGCCTCGTGCAGGCTTCCTTGAGCTGGAGGCCACATCCTCTCCCTGAAAACGGTGGGCTGAAGGTGGCCAAGGCCAGCACTCCTCAAGAGAGACGACCACGGTCATCAGAGCCTGTTGGGTTGGCGTGGGTGTGGGGTGTGTGCACGACCATGGACGTGTGTGCCTGTCCTGGGCTTGCCGGGCAGATGGTTTGGTGCAGGCACGTTGTCTTGCCCTTCCCCAGCGGTGCCAGCCGGCAGACAGCAAATGTGGCTCTCTGGGGACATGGCTCAGTGACACTGAGCACCCGGGTGCACATTCTGTTGCTTAGATTTCTCCCAGGTGTTGGTGGACCCCCGGCCTTCTCCCTTGCCCCCGCGCCCCGGAGACAGGCTGGGGGTCCTGGGGTTTGCAGAGGTCCAGTGTCCCCTCCTCCTGCAGTCAGAGTTGGAGCTGTGGGACCCAGGGTCCTGGCGCCCGGCTCCTGCCCGTCTCCCTGGCACCCACAGAGACCTGCCAATGCAGCAAGCGCCTGAGTGAGGCCCTAAGAGATCCATTTAGGGCCTCAGCTGGAGCTTCTGTGGCAGAATGTTCTCTGATTAATGTTGCTCGTACCTCCCAGGTGTGTCCCTTTCAAGTCAACATGTGTGGAAAGTTCATTTTGGGGCAAAGAAGATGGTAACAAGGAGCATTCCGGCCTTTCCTGCAGGCTGGGGTTGGCGAGGGCTTTTCCCGGGGGGCGAGAGAGAGTCTACCCCACCTAGGGACCAATGACTCCTCTGTGTGTGACTTGCCTGAGTGGAGCTTAGCTCTGCTGGCCAAGCATCCTCCCAGGGCACAGAACATTGTGGGTGCCCAGTGAATGGTCATTGGGTGATCGAATGCATGAATGACTAGGAGACTAGACCCTTGGGGGCTGGGGGACCACTTCCCTTCCAGGGCTCCCAGCTGGTGGTGGCCACTTAACCCTGCCCTCCTCTTGCCCAGCATCCCCTGAGCCTCAGCAGGTCCGAGCGGCAGTGTAATGGGAACAGGCGGAGGGCTGGCGCTAACAATTGGGACATCTCCGGTCATCCGGGGCCCATTGTGGCCTCTTCCTGTCTCTGCCGCCCACTGGCTTTGCTGGCCTTTGTGTTTCTACCTCCCCGGCGGCCAGCATCCCACCCACTGGGTGTCTTCCTGGCCTGCTCTGGTCTTTCAGGATGGCCTGGAAATGCCCAGCTGATTCTTGGGCTCTCCATCCCCCCGGGGTGGGGGCAGGCGCTCAGTCTTGGGAACTCAGCTGCGTGGGTCCCAGCTGCTAGACTGCCCTGGGGTTAAATGTAGTCAGTTGACAGTTGCCGAGCACATCCCCAGAGCTCACCTCAGGGCTGGCTGCCAGGGCGACAACAGGGGAAGGACACACCCCCACCTCTGGGGTGGCACCAGCGTGGGGAGCAGAAGTGTGACGCGGTGGTCAGAACATATGCTTCAGAGGCAGCAGTCCTGGGTTCAAGTCTCAGCTCTGCCCCTTTCTCGCTGCACGCCTGTACCCGTTGTCTTCTCTCCCTGGGTCTCAGTTTCTGCTATTGGAAAATGGAAACAACACGCAGGGTGGAGAGGGCTTGGCGAATGGCTGAGTCTGGGGTCTCAGACCAGGCTTGAGAGGGCTCTGGAAGCACAGCAGAGGGGTCAGACCCGGGTGGGGAAGCCATCTCTGCGCTTCTGGGACTCTCCCTGCACAGCCCACGATGCTTGGGGGAGCAGGGTTCACCCGGGAGCCGACGACTTCTTGTGGAATCTCCAAATGTGAGGGCAGTTGGAACGCTGGACGGAAAGTCCACCTGTGTGCTGCCTCCGTGTCCCTGGCCTTTACGCTCACCCCCGTTTCCACACCCTGGAGGGCCCAGAGCCGGGTCTGATGGCGCAGAAGAGTTTCTGATGGTGCGGAGCTAGCTCTCCTGGGTCCGCCAGCTCGCAGCCTGCTTTTCTGCAGCTGCGGCTCCTTCCTGGCACCCTGTGCTCCTGAGTCTTGTTGTCCCTGTGTGAGGCTGTGAAGCACGCTGAGCGGTGACCCCATTCCGTCCTTCTCTCAGAGCACTGCCAGCACCAGGCCGTGACGTGCAGCGGATTTCAGTGAGGGTTTGGGGTAATGTAGGAGGGTGGTGGCAGGGGGTGTCACAGCCCAGGAACGTTGTCAAGCAGTCGCCAGCTACCCCTAGCCACTGGGGGTGTGTGGTAGGCTGAGTTTTCCCCAGCCTCCCTGAGGCTCCCGTCTCCTTGGCTTTCCCCTCCCTTCCGGAGCCTTCTTTCCTCTCACCGCCAGCATCTGAAACCCAAATTTCTGTTATTTTCTTACATAGATCTTTTTGTTTCTCCCTTGGCACTCAGATCTGCTTCTGGAAAGTCAAGGAGACATCCAAGTATGTTTTCTTAAACAAACAAACAAAAAAAAAACCCACCTCCACCTTCCCTTGTCTCTAGCCTCAGCAAGGCAAGGAGTTGGCAGAAGCTTTAAAATGAGAGGGTGTTTTTTTTTCTAAGTTTATTTATTTATTTTGAGAGAGACAGAGACAGTGCTAATGGGGGAAGGGAGGAGAGAGACAGACAGAGAGAGAGAGAGAGAGAGAATCCCAAGCAGGCTCCACACTGTCAGCACAGAGCCCCATGCGGGGCTCCAACTCACAAAACCCCCAGATCGTGACCTGAGCCGAAACCAAGAGTCGGACACTTAACCAACTGAGACCCCCAGGTGCCCCTCAAATGAGAGGTTTCTTAAACATGATAGGGCCCTTTAGGTGGGACCCTCTGTCTCCTAACAGTCCTTTATTTTTTTTTTAATTAAATGTTTGTTTATTTTGAGAGAGAGAGAGAGAGAGAGAGAGAATCCCAAGCAGGGCTTGGGGCTTTGATGCAGGGCTCAAACCCATGAACCTACAAACTGTGAGATCATGACCTGAGCTGAAACCAAGAATTTCAGCGGAGGCTTAACCCACTGAGCCACCCAGGTGCCCCTCCAAACCCTCCTTTAAATGTGGAGAAGTATAAGGACTTCTTCTAAGTCCAAAGGGAACCCCCCACTTACTTATGGATTTTTTTTTTTTAATAGGCTCCACGCCCAACGTGGGGCTTGAACTCATGACTCTGAGACCAAGAGTTGCACACTCTACTGATTGAGCCAGCCAGGTGCCTCACTTATGAACTATTTTTATCTGGCTCTTGCTGGCACCCCTGGCCCTAGGGATAGTTTTGCCCAGGGAACCACCCACGTATGTGCTTCCGGAGGGGCCTGGCCTTTACCCACATGAGGACCTTTTCTTAGGAACTGGCTTGACCAACTGTCTCTGTTACCTTGTCACCTTTACTTTGCAGCACATTTTGGTTCATTGGGCAATGTCTTTGATTCAACTATGTGTTGAGCCTCAGTTTTCTCACACGAATCATGGATAACAATCATCCCCACCCCACAGGGGTGGCTGCAAGCGTCGGACTCATACACGCACAGCGTTTGGCACCGTGGGCGGCACGTGGCACTGTACATGTGTGTTGTTATATGTGTTGCACGGTTCTTTCTCTCAAGAATGACAACCTGCCCAGTGTGGTCAATTGCTTGACATTCAGGAAATTACTAACCATGCCTGGTCTGTGTCCAGAAGAATGCGCTGGGCGGGGGGAGTAGTGCCACTTCCGAGGTGCAGCCCACAATGGCCGGGGTGGGGGGGATGGGCTTCTTCACACTTGCTATCCTTCAAACCACACCTTGTCCTTCCGCACCTACATGCCTTTGCCCATGCTCTTCCAACTCCTGGAATGTCCCTTCTTCCCATCTTGCATTCAAGTTCAAGAGGATCCTCCTCCAAGAAGCCTTCCCCAACAGGCTGGGGATACCTCTTGATCTTCGCGTTTCTGAAGCACTTTGACCAAATGCATCTTCTGCAGGTGCTCTGAGCTCCTCTGCTGTGGGAGCAGAGTGTCCGATGGTCCATCCCAGCTGCCTCCCAGATGGAGAAACAGGGGATGGTTGAATTTGGGATTTGAGATCGGGACTCCAGGAAAACACACCAAGGGGTTGGGCCTGGGCTGGGAAGCCATCTATGGGCGACATCCAGCCCACGATTGGGGATCTCGCTGCACAACCCACCCATTCCTAGGGCCGTCCAGCCAAGGAGTGGCTCCTTGTTGAATTTCAAAATGGCAAAGGCGGTGGGGAGCATTTAAAGGAAAACTCAAATGTGTGCTGCCTCTGTGTCTCTCATCACAGGGAGCGGGGAAAGACGGAGGCCTCCTAAGGTGGATGCAGCTCCCTGCATGTGGCTGTTTGATGCCCAGAGGGTGCTCATGAGGGTAGGACTTCAGCATCCCTTGGGTGATGCTGACCTGTGGGCAGAGGCCTTACTGCTGTGCCTCAGTCTGCATGGTCATTAAGTGGGCTTTCCTCCAGAGATTCCCCTGTCCCCTGTGCCTTCCTCTTTTTCCAGGAAGTACTTCATACAGGCTTCTGGGCAAGGCAGCTGGCATTACTCTGCAGCCAACCCTAATGCACGTCTTACTTTTTGTTCCCTCCAAGGTTCTTCAGAAGACCTGAAATTCTGTGTGCTGTATCTGGCAGAGGTGAGTCCTTGCCCCTGGATCGGAGGAGAGAGCTCTGCGGCCTGGTGCTAGGGAGACGTCATTGGGCTGGGTCTCGTCCAGGGTTCTGGTCCCAGGCTCTGCATCATCTCGTACAGTGGTCCGGGGCAGCATTCCCACCCTGTAGAATGGGGACAGCAGTCCCTGCCTCAGTGCCTCTCACCTCTGTGTGGAAGAGCAGTGGGTACAGAAGTGCTAGAGGGGACAGAAGGACGTTGTGGTCCCCTGCTCAGGAACCTCTGGTCTCCAGCACCTGCGGGGGTCACAGTCAGAGTGTGGCCGGACAGCTGCTCATCACCTTATTACTTAGCTGGTAGCCTTCTTCTGGAGATATCCCCGATTCTTGGGCCTGCCTCTTTCTTCCTCTTTTTCCAGGAAGTTCCATCCATGACCCCTCCTACAGAACCTTGTCAGTGTTTTAAAAGACCTGAAGGTAACTGCATCTTTACCTGGGCCAGATAATGCAGGCAAAAGAAAATATTAAGTGCCTGTGTTTTGGGCCAGAATAATGTGGTTGGTACTCTTGGTTATTTTAGTCTGCTCAGAAGCTCATGTGAGCAGTGCTATGCCTTTGCTGAACAAAATCAGGCAAGCGACTTACTGCTTTGGAAGATAAGATGTCATCACACCAGGGGTTTAATCACAGAAGTCCGTGGCGATGAAAAAGTTGAGAGCCACCGAGTCATACAGACTCTTAAACTTTCAGCAGATTTTCTGTTCCCAACCTTGGGTGTCTGCTAATACGAGCAGGGGCAGTATCTGAGCAAGGATTCATTAGATCCAATCCTGTCCTCTGCTGCTGCTTGAGTCGGTCCTGCCTCGCAGCCCGGGGAACGGGCCAGTCTTACGGGACAAGATGTTCGATTGAAAAATCACTCCTTTGTTTCCTGGCTGTGAAAAGAGGTGCAGACCCTCGAGAGAGTCCCCTTGGGTGGACAGATGTCTGCAGGAGAAGACAGATTGACCAGTCAGCTTCGGGGGAGAGCAGAGAGTTCCAAAGGGCAGTGGACATTGTCGGAGCTGAGCTGGGGACCTCGACTGCCTAGAGTGGCAACCTGAGGGCCAGAAAGGCATTCGGTGTCCTCCCCAGTGTCTGCACAGCTCCACCAGGCACAGGAAGTAGCGGGAAGGCAGAAAACAGCCTAGGAGCTGTGGACCAGGCCGGAAAAAGCCAGAGCACTTCCCCCCAGCTTCACCCCTCTGGATTCCAGTTCTCTCTGGCAGGGCCTGAAATCAAGCTCCGGGTTCTTTAATGCCAAGAGAGCTTCCTGCCAGTCTGGTTTGTTTTCGCAGAGAAAAGCACTTCTGCTTATTGGCTTCCAGGGAGCTGTGACCTCCTAGCTCTCCAAAGATTGATGAAGGGATATTGATCCAGGGGCCTTTTGTTTCAGTAAAGCGCCAGGAGTTCTGACCCAGAGAGGCTGGGAGATTGGAGCTTGCAGGCATCCAGAAGCCTCTCTTTTCTCATAACAGGGCTGCCGTTTGTGAGGCATGTCTGTCACGGGAAGACGAGATGCCTGCTTGCTCTGTAGCCCCACACAGGCTCTACTTGATGGTTTTGGGTCCCCGTGGGGAGCCCCAAACTCACATCTTAATTGGAACTTCTGACAAGTGGTTTACCTTCATTGTCCAACATGCAGGGGGCACCCAAAAAGAAACTAGGGCAAGAGAGTCAGGATTTGGAGAGATTTCCTCACTTCTTTCAGAAAATCCCACTTGCCTGGGTGCTGGGTGGGATTGTCCTGTGTAGTCCTTGGCCCTGGAGTCTCTATTCTCCTGGACAGGTATCCCTTCACCCCTATAAATCCATGGGGCAGCTGCAGCCCCCCTGCTGGCTTCAGAACACTGGGGGCATCGGGCCAAAGGGCATGTTGGTCAAGGACCGGTTCTTCAAATCCGATCCTGGCTCCATTAATCGACGAGCCTGCGTTTTGGGGTTAGGGAGACCTAGACTTGAATCTTGGCTTTGCCATTTCCTAACTGAATGATCCAGGCAAGTCAAATACTCCTCTCTGAAACAAGGCTGACAGGGCCCACCCAGCAGAGTTGTTGTAATGATTAAATGAGATTCAATAAGATACCCTGTCCAAGGCACTTAGCACAGAGCCTGGCACACAGTGATACTCAATAAATGGTAGTTATTATTATTGTCAGCTTCATAACAGGGGGAGAGCTTTTCATATTCATTTATTCTCCATTAGAGACATCACCAATGATTTATTGACCTTTTAAAAGAAAGCTAAGAGGAATATCTTATGTTCCTTGTAATGTACAAATGTGGAAAGGTTGCAGGCTCTGGAGGAGGCAGAAAACAGAATTTGAATCTCCTTTCCGGAGGTCTCCTGTGGCATCTGACTTAACCTCTCTGAGCCTTAGTGTTCCCATCTGGAAAATGGTAACGGCTGTGCCTTTCCTTCCTACCTGTGTCATAAGGTCGTTAGAATTAAATGAGAGGACTTTTGTTAAAACAGATGAACAAATAGTAGCAGAAGAGGTTTTAGTTCGTACAAAGATTATATTAATTCAGGAACAAGGAGGTAAGGCAAGATGTTTTTTTTTAAATAATTTTTAATGTTTATTTTATTTTTGAGAGAGAGAGGCAGAGTGTGAGTGGGGGAAGGTCAGAGAGAGAGGGACACGGAATCCAAAGCAGGCTCAAGGCTCTGAGCTGTCAGCACAGAGCCCAACACAGGGCTTGAACTCATGAGCCGTGATATCATGACCTGAGCCAAAGTCGGAGGCTTAACTGACTGGGCCAAGGTGCCCCAAGATGGAGGTTTTAAAGAGGCCAGGAGGTTTCTGGTTGGATTTGAGGATGCTCACGTTTGAATACAGACATCTGGGCCCAGTGCTGCTCCAGCAGGAGGGCCCTGCCTCTGAGTGAGTCACGTGAGGATGCCTTCAGGGCTGCTTACAGCCTTGACCGTGGCTGCTGGTATTTGACGGCACAGTGTGCAACAGCATTGAAACCAATGAGTTAGACCACACAGGGGACTGAGAGAGACTGTTCATATGCTGGACAGCCAGGCAGGCAATGGGGTCCCTGATGTGGACAGATTTCCACAGATGGGAATTCAGCTTTCCTGGAGGGAGTTGGTTCTGTGCTCTCTCTCGCTCTCTCTCTCTCTCTCTCTCTCTCGTCCAGACCAGCCTCCAAAGCTCCTAGAAAAAGGCTTCTGGACTCTCTAGCATTATGGGGCTTTCAGCTTCAGGCTCTCAGACCCAGACACCCAGCCTCCCTGAACCCTGCTGTGGAAACAGGTCATATGGTCACCATCCCAGGGGGAGAAATAGGACTTTCTAAAAGGAGATTATCCACAGGGCAGGGGAGAGGAAGTGGTTCTTGGGGATGTCAGTAAAATGGAGATAGTCACAACTTCTACCTTGCAAGTTGTTGGAAGAAGGACCAAGACCCCACTGGTGAAGGGCTTCACATCATGCAGGGCATGGCATGTGACGGAGACGTCTCAAGCTTAGGACACTGGTGGTCCTGTCACTGTGAGGGGAGGCTTTCCTGCACTTTTGTGGGAAGGGACGACCATCCTGGAGCTCGGGGCAGGTCAGGGTTATACAAAACCTACCAGTGAGCTCTGTAGCTGCTTTGAGACTCATGGGCCGATAGAGCTCTTCTGAAAGCTTTTGCAGTCTGGCTGCCTCTGGGCTCCGTCTGCGAGGGGGAGCATTCCTGCCAGCCCCCTAGCGGGCCTTCCCGGTTTGGGGGATGAACTCTCAACATGTGTTTCTCCAACGCTTTGAGTCTTCCTTCTGCTGCTCACTGGCCATAAGACTTAACGGAGGTCGTTAGCCACCCTGAGCCTTGGTGTTTCCCTTCCCTGAATCGGGAGTAACCGTCCAAGCCCTCCCTACCTCTTCGTGGAATTGCCAAGAGCAAAATGAGAGCATGGATGGGGAAAGTGCTCTTTAAAATTGATGAGGTAAAACGAATTGTTATTTAGGCAGAATTCCTGGTTTAGAACAAAAGGAGAGGAGGAAGTTCGGGTTGGGGAGATGAAGGGATTTGCTGAAGCCCCAACAGCTAGGTAGAGACAGGGCCAGCTTTGTGGAGATTCAGCCTTTCCACGGAAGGGACCATGGGCCCTGTCTCACCGCTCACCCGACAGGGCACTGCGAGGAGACAGGTGGGCTCCTGCCCCTAGCTGGCTTCCCTGTGAGGAATCTCGGGGTCTCTCTTTGCTGGGCGTGTCCTTTCCCTGCAGTGGGTTGGGGGTTCCGAGAAGTGGAGGGAATCTGCTGTTAAGTGATAGGATTGCTTCACCACATCCACCCAGTTCCCCGAAGCCAAGGGGTGGCACTTTCTGCCCTTTCTCCTCTGATGCTTTTAGGAAGATCTGCTTCTGAGCACTTTTGGGCAGGAGAGGATTGGCTGGCTCCCTGGGAGCACTTAGCATGGGAGCCGGCCCCGCCCGGAGGGGTGGCATCCCTGAGGGTTGGGTGGGGTAGCAGAACAGAAAAGGTCCCCCAGTGCTATCAGATGATGCTCTAGCCACCTCAGCTCAGAGACATCGCATGTGCTGTTCCTCCTCTCTGGAACGATTTCTCCCAAGCACTTGCCTTGCTGGCCCTTCGGAGAGGCCTTCTCTGACCTCAAATAGGCTCAGATAGGATCTCCCCCTTTTGGCCTTTTCACAATTGATAATGATATTACTTAATTGTTTATTGGTTTATTATATCTGCCACAAGCTGAGGGCCAGAGCTCCGTCTCTCTTATTTGCTTCTTCATCCCCAAGACCTAGTGTAGTCCCCGAAAATTAGCAGGTGCTCAACAAATATTTATTAAATGAGTGAAGTATGGGTAATCACAACAGTAGCTGCTCTTTGTTGAGGCCTCCTATTGCTCTTGTTACTTACCCGCTCACTAGCTCTGAGAGGGGGTGATGTTACCATTCCCATTCTATAGACTTCTCTGAGGTCGACTGCCAGGAAGTGGCAAAGCTGGGATTCAAACCAGGCCTGTCCTACTGCAAAATGGGGGAGGACCGCATAGAAACACTGTGTTTTTTCTGTTCCAAGCCATCCAGCTCATGCTCTTAGCTCCCTGGCTGAGCTCACATAATCGCAGCCCTGTGGGGTTATAATCAAATTCCAGCGGAGTCAGAAAGAGCCTGCCGTTTTCTGACCGGCCTGTCCTACAGTGGATGACGGCCCTGGGCGTGCTGGACCGCCCCACGTGTGCTGACTCCCCAAGGGGCTCACTCCCTGGGTCTTAGCGCCCTGGTGCTGGTGCCAGGGCTGCCCTGGGTTTGACCTCATCCCGGAAGTCCCTCCAGGAGCCAGAGCTCACCGAGGCCATTACTTGCCAAGTCCTCTGGTGGGCCGAGGTGGAAAAGGCCCTCCCGGAAGTTCTTTCTAGTCTAGCTGGGGAGACGAGCCTGCACTTAACAAGGTTAGATAGCAGAGAGAGATGTAAAGACAGCAGGGCTGGTGCCTGGGTCTGTTGGCGTGCTCCACTGAGCTGCATGGCCACTGATTGCACCCCGCTCACGTGCCAAGCACTGGAGGCAGGGGGGGTGCTGTAGGAGGCCATGTGACTATGCCCACCAAGACTTTCTAAAGGGACCTGAGTTTCTGTTTGTGTTCCATTGGTATGTCCGTCCAACTGCCCATCTGACCTTGGCCTTGTGATCAGATAGTACGCCAAGGTGGGGGAGGGGAGGTTCTGCGAGCTGGAGGAGGGGTCCTGGCTCCACAGAGCATCAGAGGGCTGGAGACCTTGGCCCTCTGGGTTCCCCATGTGCTCCCCCAGCTGCTGCCTTGTGCTGCCTGTCCCCGGGGGTGACCTCACCATTGCTGCCCTGTGGCTCTCCACAGGCCTGCACTGTGTTGGAAACCGGCGCCTCCCACCCTTCCCCCAACACGCGGGCACACCGCTCGCTCGCCAGCTGGCCCCCAACCCAGCTTCCCCGCTCCTCTGGCTGCCTCGATGTCACTGGGGATTGGTGTGCATTTGTGGCTTTTAGCGGGCACACATCTCCCTGCTTCAGCCTCGCCCTCGGGAGCCCAGGGACGGGCTTGGGCCTGGGAGCCCCCTGAGCCAGGGAGCAGCCCTGACCGTCCTTTTCTCTGTTTTTCCCTGACGTCAGAAGGCAGAGTGCTTATTCACTTTGGAAGCGCACTCACAGGAGCAGAAGAAGAGGGTGTGCTGGTGCTTGTCGGAGAACATCGCCAAGCAGCAGCAGCTGGCGGCCTCGCCCCCCGAGAGCAAGGTAAGTGGCCGCAGCCCTGGCTGCCCGGCTTCCCCTTGGCCAGCCTGGACCCTCAAGCCTCCGAGTTGAGCTTGGGACCAGCTCCAGCTTAGGACTTGGATCCGAGCAACAAGCTCTTGGCAGGGAGGCCCGTGCTTGAAGGTCTCTCCCCTTTGGCATTTCACTGGGTCTGTTGAGAGGGTTTCGCACTGCTCAGGTAGAGTGACAGAGCCTAATGGAGCATGGCCATCAGTTCTCAGCTCTGTTGGATGGCTTGCCTGTGGCAAGGTCTAATTTGGGTTGGCCTGCTACTGCTGCCTGGCATGTGGCCCCCCTCTGCTATTGGATAGGTCGTGCCCAGGGGCAGCAAGCTGGTGCTTAACACTGGCCGAGGGCAGGCATCATTGGGAGGAGATGTCTGTGGCAGAAGCTGTTCTAACTCGATGCAGGCCACTGCCAAGTGGAGCCAAGTGGAGTTTGCCGGGGACCGGGGGCCGGCCAGCTGGGGCACCACGGAAGATTAGAGCCTCCCAGCTGAGTCTGACCTGGGATAGGCACCCCTCAGCTGGTCCCATGTCCCTACTGGAGGGAATGGGATGGGAGCTGGACCATAGCCTTCCCCTGGCATCAGCCGGATGCCAGCCACAAGGCACAGTTGTATTTCCCATTTGTGAGTCACGCAGGTGGCTTCCCTTTGGTGAAAGTGTTGGAAATTTTGGAATTTGGTCTGGTTGGCCGCGAAAGGATCTGCGTGGTTGGTCTGGCTCAGGGGGAGAGGGTGAGTGGCAGTGAGTGCCAGCCGGCGAACTCTCTGGTCTTGTTTCTTCTTCCCCAGGCTTTCAGCCGGCATAGGGCGGGGGCCACGGGGACAGGCCTCCTGAGGAACGGCAGGGGTGCACGGCCGCTCCCCAGCTCTTCCCCAATGAAGGGAGTCAGAGTCTGAGAATTCTGTCATTCCAGACTTGAACGTTGTCCTGTTTGACGCTGGCCAGGGGCAGGAGTAACTTCGATGAGGGAGGACAGTGGGAAGAGCGGGGGCTTTGAGTCACACGCTACTGCTGACTGGCGCTGTGACCTTGGGCAAGTCGCTCTACTACTTGGTGCTTTGGTGTCCCCATCTGGGAACAACAGCTCCTCCTCCAAAGGGTTTCTGGGAGGATGAAATGAGACGGTGCATATGCAGTTCATGGCACAGTGCCTGGTATGCAGTAGGTGCTCAATCAGTCATAGTAGATGGGTTGGGCAATGCTCCCACCTCTGCCCCAGCTGCTTACTGCTACCCTCCCACTGCCAGGTTCTTCTGCTGAACAGAGACCTGAGTCTGAGGCTGTAGGCTGCCATTTTGGTCACAGTCAGAAGCCAGGCCACTCTCTTCAGCAGGGCGGTCCCTGGGATGTCCCATGGCTGAACTCACGCCCCCCGGCTTTCTTCTATTTGGCGCTCAGCTCCTTCTGGTCTGGGTGAAAGAGTTCTTTCTGCTTGAACTTCAGAGTTTGCAGGCTCTGGAGTGTGTGGGCAATAAGTCTCTCTGCCTTTGGTTGGGAGGGCAGCTTAAGCAACTGAAGATGGTCTGAGTTTCTTTTTTCTTTCTTTATTTTTTGTTAAAGTTTATTTATTTATTTTGAGAGAGAGAGAGGGAGCACGAGCAGAGGAAGGGTCAGAGAAAGAGGGAGAGAGAGAATCCCAAGCAGGCTCTGCACCATCAGCTCAGGGCCCGATGAGGGGCCCCAACCCACGAACCGTGAGAGCATGACCTGAGCTGAAGTCAGATGCTTAACCGACTGAGCCACCAGGCGCCCTAATCTGAATTTCTGAGACAGGCCTTGGTCCCGGCAGACTGCAGACTTGGCTGGCTGGCGCTGGAAGGGCCCCAGGGCTTGGGGCCTGGCTTCAGGGCCATGCCAAGACATACAGGCACCCTCGGCTGGCAACAGGTGGCCACCGCTTCAAATCAAAACTCTTTCAGTGTGCGTTTAATGGAGAAGCTGTGTGTTGGGTGGTAAAGCATACTGAAGGAGGGCCTGGCCACCGAGACAACCTCTGAATTGCCTCCTCGCTGAGAACTGGGCCCTGCCGTGGCCCCGGCACACCCCACTGGCTCACCCTCCTTAGAGGGGAGTTATGTAACCATCTCTTGTGAGGTAGGCCCCTTGGGGTCTCAAGCTCCCCCACCCCCACTCCCGGCATACACACTTAAAGAGCCTTAGCAGCTTATTTCTTCTGGTCACTTACAAAAAGCTCCCTGAGAGAAGTTCCGGTAGATAGGATTTTCTCCAGTCCCCTAAAGTGGCCTGGGGGCCACCAGCGCCCAGCTCCACCAGGTCCCGGCAGCCTTGGAGGTGAGCATACATATCTTGGCCAAGGCCTGGGCCAAGGCCTGGGCCACAGCCTTTCTGCTAAGGTTGCTGACCTCCAGGGAGAGAGGAAAGGGAGGGCCAAGCAGCGCTTAGGCCCCAGCTTCTTGCCTTTCAGGCGGAAAGAGTCCCATTTGATCAATTTGTCCTGAGTAGCGTGCCTTTTTTTTTTTTTAACGCCTTTTCTTTGTTCTTTCTGGGAATGTTCCGCCTTCTGCGTTCCAAGGGGAACGCTGGCCAGGCTGCTCCCTGCCCTAACTTGGACGTCTGCCTCTCCGGGGAAAGAGGGCTTTGCAGGGCAGCTCCCCGAAGCCCCCTGCTGCCCCTTCTCAACCCCGTTCAACAGTGTTTGCTGGCACCCTGGATTGGGGGACTCTTCCCACATCTCAAGGGACGCAAAGTTCTTCCCAAATTTGCGAAACATAAATGGGACGTCCTGAATGCGAAACGCTTGTTGGCAAAGGTAGAGGGAATGGGAAGAAGATGGATTCGAAGGACAACATAGAGGCTGGTGTACTGCCTCCTGCGGTGTGACCTCTGGCAGCTGCTTCCTCAGTGGTCCCATTCATGTTGGCCACGTGGCCCTTTCTAGCTCTTGGAGCTTTGTGATGATCGTGAAAGCTTACCCTGGGAGATGACCCTGGAGGGCCTGGGGTCGTCCAGTCTCCCGCAGGGAGCCAGACCCTGCACATTTCCACGTGACTTGATTGTCTGGGAACTCTGCTGCCTTTAGGGGCCAGAGCTTTTCTGTCCCCTCTCAGGGGTGGGGCAGTCACAGGCGTGCTGTGCTGTGTCTCAGGTGCCTGTGGGTTGCAGGTTGGGGATTGGGGCGGGGAGGTACGGCTGTGGCAGTGTGGGCACAATGAGTCAGTGTCCAGCCTCCATTCCTTCTCTGGGGGCCCCGTTGCCTTTCTCCGGCTCACTCTGAGCTGACCTCGATAGGCAGGAGGCTGCTCTGGGTTGCCCCATGTGAGCTCTCCCTCTCTCTGTAGAAATGAATGACCCAGCTTCCTTCTGCTCACCACACCCTTCTTTCTTATCAGAACCCCGCTCACTTGCTTCCTTATCTGCTCCTGGAGGGAACCTACCTTTCTTCTGCCTGAGATCACTTTTACTAGACCATCCGCCACAGCAAGTGCTATGATGCTTCTAATCTAGAACAACTCACAGGTGGTCCTGCCTGTGGCCACTGAGGTTCTAAGCCAGTAGGGACAGACAGCTGCATATTATTTTGGTTATCCAATCAAATATACATCATAAATGCCTGCTCTGTGCCAGATGCGAGGTCAGGTCCTTCGGGGTCACAGAGATGGATGAGACCTGTCCTATGGAACTCTCCTTTAATCGGGCAGAGGTGACTGGGAATGGCAATCCACGCATTAAAGGCTGTGCCTGATGGGTCCCAAGAGCGGTCCGGTGGGGTCACAGCTCCACATTCATTGCTTGTGCAGTGGACCTCTGCCAAGCCCCCACCATGTGCACTGCACTGGCCCAGGCCATCGATGGGGAACCTCCGAGGAGAGTGGCTTCTGACAGCCATCAGGCACCAGCGGGGTGCAGTGCAGTGCCTGCTCTGTCCTCAGGGTGCTCCCTGGACGCGATGGTGGGAATGCTGGTGTGAATGCATGGATGGACTCTGCCACACTCTTTCCTTGCGAGATCGCAGTCCAGTGGTGGAGACAGATATGCCAACAGACTGCTCGAAAATAATATAGCAAGTGATATGGGAAATGTAAACTCTTACCACTCTGTGACCTCAGGGGAGGCACCGAGCCTTGCTGAGACTCAGTTTTCTCATCAGTAAAGTGAATGGATTAACAGGGTTCTCATGAGGATTAAGCTCATGCAATGTGCACACAAGAAGAACTCTGTGAACTAGCTGCTATTATTGTTATTTTAAAGCTATGCCTGTGTAGGAAGATTCATCTAGCGGCCTTGCTTATTGAAGCGGAATGCTGCTGCTCTGAGATCATGTGATGATCGCTCCATGCCACTTCCTGGTAACCGCCTGCTCTATTCCAGGGCCCAGGCAGGGAAACTGAGGCCTCCTGGGTCTGCTCTGGCTGTGAGACTTCTCCCAGATGTGACGCCGAAGTGCATGCCACCTTGTCATTTCCACTGGTCAGCTAGAGGCGGGGCCCCGGAGATGCCAGGGTCTGTCTGGGCACCTTAGAAAGGAACAGGGGCAGGTCCTGGAGTCAGGCAGCCCTGGCCAGAGTAGACAGCGAGCTAATTCCAGTTCTGTCTGGTTCCACAGAAACTCCACCCTTATGGCTCTCTCCAGCAGGAGACGGGGCTGGCCAACTCATCCAATGCTACCCAGGATAGAAGCTTTACCTCATCAGGACAGACTCTGATTGGCTGAGCAAACCCAAGGGCGGGACTCTGCTTCTGGCAACTTAACCCTTTCTTGGGCATCCCCTACCACACAGTAACCTCACCTCAACTGGATCCAAAATGGAGGACCAAGATGGTGGGCCTAGGGTCATCCGAAGGGAGTGGCCCCACAGGTGTGTGTGGACTGGCATCAGAAGGTCCCAAATGGCGAAGACTGAAACTTTTTCCCCACAAGGAAGAAGGAGAAGACATAGCATCTGGGCTCCCTGTGGTTCCAGTGCCTGCCTTGGGGACAACAGGAGAGAGGTTGGCAGAGGTCAGCCCTGATGGAGAACAAAGTCATCGTCCTCCACTGCTGGAAGATATCTCTACTCTTTCACTTAGTTTTTGTCTGAACTCATTCATGCATTTCTTCATTCAGCGGCTATTTTGAGGACATCTACTTTATGCCAGGCTCTAGGCTAGGAGCTGGGGATTCTGTGGAGAACAAGGTGGACACTGTCTCTGCTTTGATTAAGATTTCAGTCCTGGTAGGGGAGTGGGCATTAAATAGACCAACACCAACACATACACACACACGCACACACGCAATTACAAACTGATCACCTATGAAGAAAAAGATTCCTTTAAGAGAGAATATTATTTAGATTGCTGGGGAGGGGGGAATTGTGGGAGGGGGATGGGCAGGGAATTATCATAACTTTTAAGTTGAGACCTGCAGGCCAGAAAGGAGTTAGACAGTCAAAGACTTTGGAAAGAGTGTTCCAGTAAATGGAACAACCTGTGGAGAGTACCTGAGATGGGAAGGAGCTTGGCGTGCTGGGGCCAACAGAGGCCAGGCCAGTGTGGCTGGAGCTAAGTGGCGAGGTGGGTGAGGGCCAGATCATGCATGGCCGTGGTGGTTAATGTTTTACTGATTTCATTCTTGATACAGTGGGAAGCCACTGAAGGCTTTGAGAAAGGGAGTCAGTCTCAGGTACATTTCTAGAAGATCAGAAGGTCCAAGGAGGAACCCAGGCAGGTGTGAAGAGATCAGTTAGGGGGTCCCTTCATTCTTCCAGGTGAGGAGCAATGGTGGCCTGTCCTAGGTAGCGATTGGGGATGTAGGTATGTGAATTTCCGGACCCTCAGATATGGTCAAGGCTCTGGGATGAGAAGAGAGAATTCCCTGCCCCCCCACCTCCCTTTGTTCTCTACTTTGTCTTGCTCTCCCAGTGACCTACTAGGACCTACTAAGGGACAGTGATTGGAGCCCAACCGGCTCACTGCCTGGAGCCCAGGATTGGACAGCTCTCATACCCTTCTCTAACTGCCAAGACCTAGAGGGAGGGAAGCCCAAGGTCACGGGTGTGAGTGACAGAGCTCGTACACAAAAGGTATGTGTAGGACCATAGATCACTTGCATAGAAAAAGGAGGTCAAAGAGGCTAGAGAGATGGCTCAGACCAGAGAAGCCCCTGGACCTTGGATAGTCTCTGCATCGTGTCCTTGAAGACCTTCTCAGTGTCTTTAGAGAGGGCTCTTATGCCTGGTGAGGTTGCCCAGGTGCTGTGGCCACTTGAACTCCAAGAAGGATGACCCAGAAGAGAATATGTCCGTCACCTCCCATTTAGGCAAGATCAGATACCCCCTGAACAGGGGATGGGACGTATCTGCCAGTGACCAGGCTGATGCCGTCACCCAGCAGGGGATTAGGCTGGGCCTGCAGCAGGGCAACTGATACACAGCATCTGTCGGCCAGGACTCAGCCCGCAGGGTTAATTCTGAGAGGCGGAGAGGCTGCGTCCGCACAGACAGCAAGCTGCACTTTGATTTCATTTGATTCCCTTATAAAATGACATTAAGGGGAATGTGAGGCCCAGGAGGCTCGCCTGTCTGGGAAGGCAGCAACCTTGACTCTCCCGGAGCTGGTGACCTACCTCTGTCCACCAGACAGGTGCAGAGGACAGGAGCTCTGGCCACAGGGAAATGGAGAATCAGAACACAACACGGAGCCCTGGGGACAGGGCTTTCCTCCCAGCTGGTCCTGACATGCTGCTGACTTGGGGGTCCTAGTCCTGGCCGCTGCTAGGGGGCGTGGATGTCAGCTCTTGGAGGGCCTGGGCCGGTCTTCCCGGTGACTGTGGTGAGCCACAGCGTCACTGCTGCCCCGCTTCTCCAATCGATGGGACAATTCATTTGGCTTCACGGGCTGGAGAAGATGAAATATGAGCGGGTGGCTGCTGCTCCTCGGCATCCCGGTCTGTCCTAGCCGTCCAGGATGATGCACACCCTATCGAAAGTGCATCTGAGACTCATAATCACGGGAAACAAGGCTGGGCCCCGCCCTCCACATAAATCATGCTGAGAAGCCTACACAATGGTCTCTTTCCTGACGGTCCAATTGTCTTGGTTTGGTGTCTGGGGCCCGGGAGCCTGGAGGATGGGAGCACAACCATTTATTGTTGAAAAGGCCATCTGTGCAATTTGAATACAAAGTGATCCCTTAAGTTCCTTTCACACCCTCTGATCCCGTTTTTCATGTTCGCTTGTGTCTCAGGCACTGGGTCTTTTGAAACTCTGTCTCTCCTATAAGCAGCCATGCCCAGTCTCTGCTGGCCTGGCCTTTTGACCCTTTGGGAGCTGGAACCTCTTAGAAATCATGATGACATTTATTTATGTATGTCTTTTTAAAACATTCTTTACTTAAAATATTTTTTGTAAGTTCTGCCACCCAAGCCCTCATGTCTCACACACGGCACCAGTGGGGTCTGCCAAGTGAAGGCAGAGGGAATTTGTGGGAGGGGTCCCCATAGGATAGCAGGGGCTTCTGAGATAGCGACTGGGGTCCTCAGACATTATCTTTCCAGGCCACCAGCAGCCTCGCTGTACAGATGAAAGGGACGAAGACTCAGAGACATTAAATGATTTATCCAAGGTCACACAGCTGGTTTGAGCTAGTCTTTAGACCAAAGCCTTTCAACTCTAACCCATTGCTCTTCCCAGACGCAAAGTTCTGCTTCTTAGGGATGGAAGTAGAGAAATCAATCACCTCCTTCTGGAAGAGGCAGGAGGGTGATATCCTTCACATAGAAGCCCTGGCCCTTTAAGCTCTGGAGCAGATTGTTTAGGACAAATGAACGAGACATCTTCTCCATAAGAGAATATGCTTCCAAAGTTGGGATGTCTGAGGGGCAGCCCAGAAATGCTCAAGAGCTTCACACCCGATGTGATATAAAAGGCAAGGTGGAGCTCCTTAAGACAGGATCACAGGGGCACCGGGAAGGGTCAACTGATGCCCCTTCCCCTTTTGAGTCTGGAGTTCAAGAGAATCAGCAGACACAGTGTTGGGTGCCCAGCAGCGATGGAACTGTGGCCAAAGGCAGAAAGGGACGGCTTCAGGTTCAGGACCTGGAGTCTCGGAAGCTGGCCTTTGACTCAAGCCCTGTTGAATGTGGGAAGAGTCTGCTCTGTGTTGTGGGCCCAGATTTTGCTAATTGACTGGTTCCAACTCTCAGCCCAAAGTGCCTGGGAATCAATTGGACTGGATTTCAGATATCCCCTCAGAAAGCAGGCTCTCTTCCCTGAAAGGTGCAACCGTTTTCCCATCTCTCCAGCTTCCCTCTCGCCCCTGCTCGAGGCCCATCTGGCTATGGACAGACTACCTGTTTTGCTTTCTTGCTCTTTGTCTCAGCTATGGTGCTATTCTTGTTTTCGCTCTTAATGAAGACAGCACGACCTTACCTTCCATCCTCTCTTGATCTTACCTTACCTCAAGCCTTTCTCGGAGCCAAGTCACCATCCTGCAATTGGTTTAAGGGTAGAATAATAACACTAGGTGATTCTAGGAGCAGTTATACTGTGATCTGTGTTGTCTCTTTAATCCTCACTATGGCCTCATGAGGTTCATTATCCCCATTACACATCTACTCTTGTTACACCCAACTGGTAGATAAAGACGCTGAGTCTTAGAGAAGTTAAGAAACTTGCCCAAGGTCACACAGCTAGGGTGGCTAGGATTGGGACATGGCAGACCAGCTCCAGAGCACCTGCTTTTGATTGCTCTGTGCTCCTGCTTCCTGGCAACCACAGACCATCCGAGCTGCACCCAGACCATGTGGGACGCTGTTGTCGGAATAAAGCCTAGGTCTCAGCATGGACCTCAGGTCTCTTGCTGGGTGCACTGTACTCTTGCTTTGTGGTTGCAGCCCAGCCACGCTGCATGATTTCCCCTTCTCCTAACTCCCTGTGCACGTTCACGTTTAGGCTGTTTCTTCCACTCAAGGTTGCTTGCCCTCCTCTGCTGTCCCTGTCAGATGCAATCCTCAGCCTTGAAGGTTTGGCCCCTCTCCTGAGACACCTTTTCCAGGCATGCATCAGAAGTCATGGCTTCCTTCTCTGCATACCATGGTATTTTGTTCATCCTTAGCACAGGGTGTTTAAGCAGACATGTCTCATCTGCAAGACTCTGAGCTCCTTGGGAGCCAGTGGAGGTCATAATCTTATTTATTTCTTATTCTATTACTGCCCGATCCTTAGTACATGCTCGGTAGATGTTGTAGAATTGAATTGGGTCATATGAGTCAAGCCTCTCATGTTCTAGATTTAAATGAGGAAACTGAGGCTCAAAAAAGGGAAGTGACCTGGCCACGGTCATGGGAAAAGTTAGTGGCCAAGTCAGGGTTAGAAGTCAGGTCTCCTGACTCTCTTGTCTCAAAGCGTTCTCTGTTGTATCTCCAATTTGTGAGACCAGAGCCCGGGTTCCCACTTGGCTTATTAAGCAATCTGGCCAGGTTCGTTTCAGGGTCATGGATACTACTGTATTCCATGCCGACTCCTAGCATCCTTGGAGGTAAAGGAGAATTGACCAGAACTGCTCCTATGACTCTCTTCCCCAGGTTTATTGGGCTCCCCTCTCCCTGAGCCCCTTTCCCTCAGGGAAAAGCAGAGCAGGATTCTGAAGGTCTTGGTTCAAATCCCTATTTTGCTGGTAACTCACCGTGTGACTTTGGGCAAATTACTTTATCTCTCTGATCATCTGTTTTCTTTACTGAGAAAAATGAGGGAGTTGAATGTAGGGGATCTGCAGGAGTCATCTTCAAAGCCTCAGGACTTTAATAGCATGTTACAGAAAGAAAGAAAACAGACATTTTGGTCTTCACATTGAAATAAGAGTGTATGCACATGGATATATACAAATGCTATACGTGGCTGATATGCACCACATACTCATGACACATAGGTATACTTGTGGATTTTTTATGGGAAGGGTCCGCATCCCCGGTACGCACATTATAAACACACCCCTGCCTCCTCCCCACCGAGCGATGCCTCCTTCCATGCTGGCCCCTGGGGAGCCAGTTACAAGGAGCTCTCCAACCCAGAGTGTTCCCCTCTTCCTTCTTCCTTTCTACTCACTGCACTCTTTTGTTTGAACTTCACATATATACGTATGCACGTGTGTTCTTTAACCTTCCCAGCTACTGGGGTTATGGCCTAAGGCTAACTTTCAAGTGAAATTTGCAGTAATCGATATGCGGTGCCTTTCGTTTCTCATGTGGTCAGAATCTCCTTTGGACTCTTCCCCAGAAGTCACCAGTGACCTGTTTCGTTGCCTTTAATGTACATCTTTTACTCAAACAGTACTCCAGGTAAATTTTCTAAGACAGTGTCTTTTAAATGTTTGCGGTTTTCTGTTATAGTGTTCTGTTGGCTCTTGTGGAAGAACGTTGAGGGTTCAGTGGGCTAGCCTAGGAAGCTGACCACCATTTATAACACTGGTTTCAGTGGGAAAATGCATCCTGATCCCCTAATCAACTGTCAGATGGACTTTGGGAGCACAACTCAGCACATATCCCAAAGCAGATGAATATAGCGTTTATTTTACGAATGACTAGAATTTTGATAGAATCATAGGCCCTGGGAACATGGAACCGAAAATCATCCCTCCTCTTACACCAAGATGAACTGATTAATAAGCTGATTTATAGAAACCAAGACCGAGTTGGGGCATTCAGTTGGGTGGCTCAGTCGGTTGAGCGTCCAGCTTTGGCTCAGGACATGATCTTGCGGTTCGTGGGTTCGAGCCCTGCGTCGGGCTCTGAGCTGACAGCTCAGAGCTGGAGCCTGCTTTGGATTCTGTGTCTCCCTCTCTTTCTGCCCCTCCCCCACTCATGCTCTGTCTCTCTCGAAAATAAACATTAAAAAAAAAAGAAGAAGAAGAAGAAAAGAAACCAAGACCAAGAGAGGGGTTAGAACTTGGCCAAGGGCCAAGCAGTTGGTCTAGAATTGTAAGTAAGATGCAAACCCTTAGCCTCTAGGCCAGTGTTCCTCTTCAGTGACTTTTGAAGACTCGGCCATGTTGATGGCAGGGAGGGGCACAGATTGTCCTAGAGATGTGCCCCTTGTCTCACTCAGCTGTGTTGTCATTAGGAAAAGTAAGTCACCACTCCGGGCTGTAATGGAAATAGTGAGAAATGGTCCAGCTCATGGCGGGGGAAGAGGCTGTCTAGTCAGCTGGCTGGTCTGTAAATTCCTGGTGTGGTCTTGCTGGAGCGGAATGAATGGGGCTGCTGTTTTACCTGGAGCTCTGGGCATGGCGGGGCTGGTGGAGATGCTCCCTGTGGTCTGCTCTAAAAATAGTGGTGGGAATGTAGCTGAGGGGAAGAGGAGGGGGCTCCTTTGGGAGCTGGGTGGGGTGCCTCACCCCTTCCTCTTCCTGCCAGGCCCTATGTGAGGAAGGGCCGTAGATTCAGAGGACTTAGATCTGGGAGGGTCCTGGAGCCATCAGCCCTCACACCCTGTCCCGCAGGCCGAGAGAGGGGAAAGGCTTGGCTGGCGGCTGTTGAGCCCAGGGAGAAGGTCGCAGCTGGCAGACTCTGCTCCTCCTGCTGCTTTGGCAGGGCAGCTGCAGGCCTTGGGAGGTTTTCTCTCACTGCCTCTGGGCGTGCACAGGGCCTGGGAACTCCTGGGGCCGGATGTGGTTGGGCTTCCTGAAAGTCGCCCGGCAGGCGAGCAGTACCGACTAGTCTGCCCCAAGCCCTGACCTCTGCCAGCTGGCCTTCCCTCTGCTGGTGTCCCCACCCTCGCTGACTTGTTCTTCTGTCGCCCCCTGGACTGTCTGCAGGGATGGTGGACAAGGGCCTATAGGACAGAGGGCCGACCAGCTCAGGACCCTTCTCTGCCCTTCCTCAGAAACAAGCAGACCAAGCTGAGGTAGAGGCAGGGACCTGGGTTCAAACCCCAGCTCTGCTTCTCACTAGCTGTGCGATTACTGACGGATCACCCAGCATCTGCCAAATGAGATGCCGACGGGAGTCTTGTGAGGATTAGAGGGGCTGGTCTGTGCAAAGTGCCTGGCATGTCGTAGGTACAGTACTGGGGCCATTGTCAGATCAAGTGTAAACACATGCTTGACTTTCTGCAGCCCCCTTTCTTGGGGCTTCTTCCAATGGAGGTGTGGCAGATGTTTTTTTTGTTTTGTTTTTCGGGTTTTAGTTTTTCATTATTGTTTTTTAAATGCAGTTGACTTTTGTTGTGTTGTTACAAAACTGCTTCATGTTTGTTATGAAGAAAACATTTCATACAGTTGAACCAGGAGAAGGAAATGAAGTTCACCCTTAATTCCAACACCTAGAGATAATCCCTGTTCACGTTTTGAGGTGTATCCTGTCAGGCATGTGTTTATACACACATATAGCTACTTTGCAAACTGGGGCTACTGGTGCACACAACTTTCTAACTTTTTTTTTTTTTTTTCCATTTGGCAACATAGTGTATCCATGTCTCCATGTCAGTAAATGTTATTCTGCAACACCATTTTTAGTGCCTGGGGAGTATGTTATTGAGTAGGCGACATATTTTTGTTTAAATAATCTCCAGTTGTTCAACATTTAGGTTGTTTCCAATTTTTCATTGGTACAAAAACCCGAGATAAAAATCCTTCTGGGTATATCTTGGTATCCCTAGATTCATCGAGTGTGTACATGTTTGACCTTCCACGAGTATTTGTTGAATAAATGAATATTTTGTTAGAATAAATTCCAGGTTGCAGAATTTTCAAGCCAAAGGGTATGAAGTTATAAAAAAGGTTCTCAATACCTATTGCTAAATGACTCCCTGGAATGGTTGTCCTGATTTATGATCAGTACTTTATTTTTATTTCTTAAACTTTATTTATTTATTGGGGAGGAAGGATCAGAGACAGAATCCCACACTCTGCACAGAGCCCAATGCAGGGCTTGATCTCAAGACCATGAGACCATGAGTCAAAATCAAGAGTCAGATGCGTAACTGACTGAGCCACCCAGGTGCCCCTGTGATCAGTACTTTTTTTAAAAATTTATTTTAATTATTTTGAGAGAGAGAGAGAGTGTGTGCGAGTGTGCATGCGTGCGTGCGCACAAGTCGGGGAGGGGCAGAGAGAGGGAGAGAGAGAGAATCCCAAGCAGGCTCTTAGCTGTCAGCATGGAACCAACAGGGGCAGTGGTGGGGACTCGATCCCAGAAACCGTGAGATCATGACCTGAGCCGAAATCAAGAGTCGGCCACTTAACTGACTGAGCCACCCATACCCTCCTTTGATCAGAACTCTAAATTGACTGGTGTATCCTGCTTTGCCCAAGACTTTCCCTTTTTAGCACAAAAAGGGACTTGGGCAAACCTCTTAGTCCCAAGAAAACTGGGAGTTTGGGTGAGAGAATGCCCATTTCTCCACACCCTCACCAACACTGCATTGCTACATTTTTAAGGAGGATAATTTCTTTGATTATTGGAGATGTTGAATATTTATTCATATGCCTTTTAGTCATTTATGTTGTCTCTTTTGTGAGTCGCTTGTTCAAGTCTTTTGCACATTTTTTTTTAACTGGGCTGTTTATAGTTTATTAGTTGACAAGAGCTCTTTATATAATAAGGATATTTTTGTGTTTTCTTTTTTATTATTCTTTAAAATAATGTTTTAGATTGTTTTGGATCGATAGGTAGTCAGTCATGTCTATAAATTGTTTTGGTAGCAGCTTTTTGAGATATTATCCATATATCAAAGAATTCATTCATTTTAAGTGTATAATTCAATTTTCTTTTCTGGTGTTTTCACAGACATGTACAGTGATCACCACAATCAATATTAGAATATTTTCATTATCTCCAAATGAAACCATACCCTTTAGCTGTCACCCCTCATCTCCCCTAGCCCAAGGCAACTGCTAAGACACTGTTAATGGGCTTGCCTATTCTGGACAGTTCATATAAATGGAATCCTATAATATTTGGTCTTTTGTGACCGGCTTCTTTCATTTCGCATCATGTGGTCAGGGTTCATCCATACTGTAGCAAGTGCTAGGGCTTCATTTCTCTCTAGGACTGAAGCCTATTTCATGGGTGGATGGAACCATGGATATACCCCGTTTTATTTATCCACCCATCCATCGATGAACATTGGAGTTGTTTCTACCTTTTTTGCTATTATGAATAATGCTGCCATATATGCTTGTGTGCAAGTTTTTGTGTGGTCACATGTATTCATTTCTCTTGAATATATACCTAGCCGTGGGAATCCCTGGATCACATGGGAACTTTAACTTTTTGAAGACTTGTTAGACTGTTTCCCAAAGGGGCTGCATGACTTTGCCTCCCCACCGCCAGTGTGTGAGCATTCCAATTTCTCCACATCCTCTCTAACAACACTTGCTATTTTCCCATTTTAAAAACTATGGCCATCCTAGTGGGTTTGAAGTAGTATCTCGCTATGGTTTTGAATTGCATTTTTCTGATGACTAATATATCTATAAATTTTTTAAAAATATATATATATTTTTTGCCTTTGATGTTACGGTCTTCACCACAAGGTTATATAATCTTCTCACACACACCCTTGAACTGTATGGTTTTGTTTTTCAAGTTTCACCCCCCTCATTTCCTAATTAATGTGTCTATTCCTACAGCAGGTTAAGACTTAATTACGATAGCGCCATGATAAGTGTCTGTTGTGTTACAAGGCTGCTCTCCCGTTATTCTGCAGAATTTCCTCTGAAATTCTACACCCTAATTTTAGTCTGCCAGGGGTTTTACCCTTACCTTTTCCATAAATGTATTTCAGTATTAGCCATGACACCAGATCTAGAATAGTTTGTCCTCACCTCCTACTGCCCATAGTGAATGTGTTAGCTAAGCTCATACTTCTCTTTGGTTTCCTCCGTGCCTCCTAGGGATTGTTGAAATCATCTAGAACTTTAGTTTCTCTTTTTCCCCTGATTTTTACCATTTGAAACATTCGTTCTGTTATTAACAGTCATTTATTTAGGGGTGCCTAGGTGGCTCAGTCAGTTAAGCGTCCAACTTCGGCTCAGGTCATGAACTCATGGTTTGTGAGTTCGAGCCCCGCGTTGGGCTCTGTGCTGACAGCTCAGAGCCTGGAGCCTGCTTCAGATTCTGTGTCTTCCTCTCTCTCTGCCCCTCCCCCACTCACACTTTGTCTCTCTCTCTCTCTCTCTCTCTCTCTCTCTCTCTCAAAAATAAATAAACATAAAAAAAGAGTCATTTATTTAAATTGCATTTAACTCCCCAATTATATTCTTAGCAGTTAAGTGTGTAAATGTTTCAGGTACCACACCATCTCGTTGACTCCTTGATTCTCGTTGACTCCTTGATTCTGATTCTTTTTTTTTTTCTGGAGGGCTCTCCTGAGTAATTTTTCCAGAAGGAGTCTGTGGGTGGCATTCTTTCTTAGTCTTTGTAAGTCTGAAAATATTTGCCCTCACGTTTGAGTCATCCCTTTCCTAAGTAGAGAGAAATCTACTAGCGCCTTTCTTCTCCAGAAACCCGAGAGTGATGGTCTGTCATCCTAGCCTTTAGTGTTGTAAGAAGCGCAAGCACTCAGCGGATTCTCAGAGGTTTCTTCATGGACACTAGCAGGATTTCCCTTTCCAATCTTGGGAATTTAGACATATCACCAGATTTTTTTCTAGCTGTTTGCTCTGTCAGTAGCTTTTCCTGGTAGTCTTTAGCTTATATTAGTTCAGGCAAACAGGTGAACGGTGGTGCTGTTCTCTAAGCCAGGAGTGGTCGAGAGGGACCAGTTTGGGTGACAGGATCCTGCATCCCAACTACAGGTGTAGGTGCTGTGATGGAGGCCGAGCTCATGGTTCTTGTGGAAACAAGAACATTTAGACCGAGGCTTCTTAGACCACCTGTTGGGAAGGGCCTTATACTTTTATAAAACTCACACCACATGTGATTTTTCTTGCCGGCTTGATAACACCCGGACCAGCCTTGTACCCTATTCAGTAGGCCCAGTCCACACTGGTCTTGCGTTTGGGTATCATGGCCATGTCAAATTGCTACAGAAGTTTCCAGACACTTGATTTTGCTGCTTACTGTATTGCAAACCAGTAACAAGAAGTTTGCAGATCAGGACCATTCTGCGGACCGCACTCTGAGTAGCACTGACCTAGTCAAACCCCAGTGCTCATTTTAGGAACCAGGAAGCTGAGGCCCAGAATGGGGATTGGTCTTGCTCTGGAGCTCAGAGAAGACAGCAGCGAGGTCAGCCTTTCAGTCCGGTCTTTCCTCTGCTGACCCTCGTTTGCAGGGGCCGGGGCCTAAGCCTGGCAGTCCAGGCAGTGAGCAGACTCTGGAGGCAGTCTCTAGCAGCCAAGGTCACGAGGCTGGCCTCCACATAGCTGAGTTGGTGGCTCTGTGCTGAAGGCTTCCCAGGAATTTGGTAGTCCAGATCTGGCCTGACCCTGGAGCTCCCACAGCACAGTGGGTTAGAGATTGCTCCCCACAGCCTGAAATCTCCGGCCAGTGGGTGGCTGGTTGGACTGAAGCCAGGAAGGGAGATGGTCTTGGCCCTCGGCCACCTGTGCCTCCTTGGCTGCCTAAGGCCAGGCTGATGCTACCGAGGTGACAATGATGTGGCCCAGGTTGGAGGCAACACCCAGCCAGTTCTTGGGGATGGCTCTGCAGGTGGACATTTGGTCTCCTGGCTTTTACTGCCAGCAGGCCTCTCCTTGTGGCTGGGAGATCTAGCTCCCGTGAGCAGACTGGGACTCGGCCTTGCTGCCTGAAGTTGCTGAGGAAGAGGAAGATGGCAGGAGGAGGAAAGAGCTCAGGGAACATGACTCGGGAGCAGAGTACACAGGCTCAGAGCATGGGCCGTGGGGCCATGTGGCCTGTTTTGCCACAGTTTTTGCCATGTAACCTTTCTGTACCTTGGTTTCCCTGTCTGTAAGATGCACCTGTGGCTCAGTCAATGTTAATGACTACCATCTATTACTACATGCCAGGCACCACATCAGGGCTTACTCGTCTGTGAGACCCTCTGCGGATATTTTCCCATTTAACTTTACTCTTAAAAAAATTTTTTTTAATGTCTATTTATTTTTGAGAGAGAGAGAGAGAGAGACAGAGACAGAGAGAGAGACAGAGTATGAGCAGGGGAGGGGCAGAGAGAGAGGGAGACACAGAATCCGAAGCAGTCTCCAGGCTCTGAGCTGTCAGCACAAAACCTGAGCGGGGCTCGAACTCACGGACCGTGAAATCATGACCTGAGCCAAAGTTGGACGCTTAACTGCCTGAGCCACCCAGGTGCCCTCATTAAACTTTACTCTTTACATCGGTGCTCTCAAGGTGAACTCCGTCCTTTTCAGCGGATAGCCACAATAGTGACGACACAACAACAATGACGTTACTTACTTGTTGTTACACACTTACCGTGTGCGGGCCACTCTCACTTGGTCCCCCACAGGGCCCAGTGAGGCAGATTGTAATAGCCCCATTTTACAGATGAGGAAACAGAGGCTCAGAGACACTAAAATGACTTGCCCAAGATATGTCACACTCAGATTTTTTTTTTTTGGACTCCAAAGCCTGTGCTCTTTCTAAAAACCACTGACTGAACTCATTCCTTCAGTGAGAGAGCCTGGAGGCACCTGGGATTGGCCACTGAAAGTGGCGGAGCAGAGCTGGGCCCCCTGGAAGGCTGAGGCCAGTAAGGGGGAGGGGACTTACCTGGGTTCTGCAGACTATAGGCCAGAAACCCCCATGAATTTGAACTTGAGGATGGCTGCTCTGTCCTGGCCCACCTCACCACTGGCAGCCTGGGCCCCAAGAACAAGGCTCGTGCCCCCAGGAAGAGCCAGGTACCTGCCTGTAGCAAGTGGAGGGAGAGTGTGCCCCCTGGCATTAGGGTCACAGAGGCCAGAACATGCAGGACCGTCCCTGCCCGCAGCGTCAGCACCAGCGTTGGCGGTGTCCGTCCTCCAGGTCACATCTCGGGAGCGGGCGGCTTCCCTGTCTTCCCGTGCCCACCATCCTGAGAACAGCTGTGCTCCAGCACATGCAGGGATTCAGCGGTTACTGACATAACAAATAAGTGCGTCCCCCCTCTTCTGTGGGGAGGGCCTTTCCAAATGGAGTCTGCAGCCCTCTTAAACCAGTGATGGGAGACCCGATGAGTAAAAGCGCAGAAATTCCTGAGTTAGCAGATTTAAAGCTGGGGCTGGGGTGGGTGTGTGCAGATAACCCTACAGTTTCCTAAGGCAGCTCAGGCTCATTGTGCTTTTTTATAGTAGGTAGGGCAGAGGCAGGGCTCTGCATACCCGGCCCAGGCGTTCAGTGCCCCAACATCGGAGCACAGCCCTGCCTCTTTCCTTCTCCGGGGAGAACATTCTGGGGAGAATTGAAGGCCCAAGCAGCTGCTGGTGGAGGCTGGGGTGGTCTCCGTCCATCATATGCTCTGGAATTCCTGGGACCACACCTCTCCCTGGCTTGCGCCCGGTTTCTGCCACAGCGGCATCACCCCGCTTCCCAACCCGGAACCACAATTGCAGTGGACTTTGGATCAGAAGCTGGGACAGGGAAACTTATTAAATAGCCTCTGGCCAGGAGCCTCCTTTCCTTGAGGAGGGCATTGCCAACACTTGGCCTCCTTCAGGTAGGGTCTGTAGGAGAAAGGAAGGTGGGTGGCTCTCCCTTTGAGCAGGGCTCACGATGAGGTCTCGGGACCACAACAGCAGGCACAGTGCAGGCAGTGAGGGAAGGTGGCCGATATCTGGTCGCAGTGTGGCCGCAGGGCAATGGCCTGTCCAGTTTGGGCTGCTGGAGCCTGGGACTTTGGGGGGGGGGGCTCCCCTCGCCCCAGAAATGGGAGGTGCATACACACGGGTTTCCTGCTGACCCTCCCTGGTCCTAACCCTGAGAGCCGCTGCCGGCTTGTCTGAACAGTGAGAAGTCTGCCTGCACAATTGGGCCGCCTGGCCGGCCAGCTTCGCAGGGTAGCTGGGGGCTTGGCGGTCGCATGGGCTGCCCTGCACAATGGTGCAGGACACGGTGGAGGGTGGACTGTGCTTGGCCCCTCGCTCTGCACTTACTGGTATGTGACTTTGAGAATGGTTCATAATTTCTCTGCCTCTGTTTGTAAAATGGGGACATTAGACATCGTATCCGATAGGGCTATTAAGGTGTGATGAGTCAATAACTGGGAAGTGCTTTGAACAGTGCTGACATATAGTAAGTGTCACATCAGTGTTTGTTAAATACAATATGCAGGTCCATAAACGGGGCCCAGGCCCTGAGTGCCCAGGTGCCGGTCCCGGTGGCCTGTGGGCCACCTAGATCTTGCCGCTCCCTGGATCCCAGTTCCTCCTGTGTTGAACAGTGCCATCATTTATGTAGATCTGAGAAGCACTGGGGTGCAGTGGAAGGAGCACTGGACTGGGAGTTAATCCCTGATTCCAGCCCTGCTACTCAGTTTCTCTGTTTCCTTGGGAAAGTCACTTTCCCTCTCTGGGCCTCAGTTTCACTGTCTGTAAATGGGGAATAGCAGTGAGAGACCTGCCAGGGCCCTTCTGGCTTAGATAGCCTGAGTCTCTGTGACTCCCCTTCCTGCCCCAGGCTGTACACTGTGAGGCCTGCCAGCCTCTCTGATTTGCGTCTGGGGTTCTGGAGTGGCAGAGAGCAACGGCTGCGTGGGCTCCCCTAGGCTCCTACCCTTGTCCGGCAGGCTCCTAGGCCTCAGCGTGCTGACCTGCTGGGTCTTTTCCTCGTTATCCTTGGGCTCCAGAGTGAACGCGTTCTGGATCTGTTCCGGACCCTGCTCCCTGGGCTAGTGGAGCTGCCCTGCGCACCGTGGCACAGTGTCTAATTACGGACTTACTAGTCTGCCTGTGTGGCTGACGTCTGTCTCCCTCAGGAACTTTGTGAGTACAGGGCCCCGGTCTGTCCATTCTCTACTGCATCCTGAGGGCCCAGCACAGAGACTGGCAGGTAGTTGGTGCCCTAGAACGGTTTGTTGATTGAGAGGTGAGGACCCAGCTGAAACTTGGGGACTCCTCTCGTGGTAAAGGACCCTATACTTGGGCTCCCCACCCTAAGCAATCTTATCTCAAGTGCCAGAAGTTCCACCCTGGGAACCGGTCAGCCCCACTGGAAATTGGTCAGCCGCCCTGGGACTGGACTCTCTTGAGACTCACCTTCTTAGTTTCCCAGAATGAGGTGGGCCCTGCTCCCCAGGGGCCTGCAGGATGACAGTCTTCCAATCTGGAAGGTTCTTGGGCCCTGCAAGAACTGCCTCGGCTCTGCCCCCAGGGCCGAGACAAAGTATTGATTGGGGTTTGTAAGTGACCTGTTCGGATGAGGGCTGTTCCAAGTGGGCCCCAATATAAAATGTTTTCTTACACCTGCATGTGTGCATATGCTCGTCTGTATGAGATAAGACGGGAATGGGGCGCCTGGGTGCCTCAGTCAGTTAAGCGTCCGACCTCAGCTCAGGTCATGATCTCACAGTCCATGGGTTCGAGCCCCGCATCAGGCTCTGTGCTGACGGCTCCGAGCCTGGAGCCTGCTTCGGATTCTGTGTCTCCCTCTCTGCCCCTCCCCCACTCACTCTCTGTCTCTCCCTCTCAAAATAAAGACTTAAAAAAAAAACCAAAAAAAGACAGCAATAGAGGCAGAGGCAGAGGCAAGGAGATGAGCAGAGATAGACAAGCAGAGACCTTGAGACTAACACAGGGAGAGTAAGAGGCAGAGGATGACTTCAGCCCAGGGCCACCAAGGCAGGGAGAGGTGAGAAAGGAGCATAGGGGCGACTTCTGCCCGTCAGTGTTTCTGTGCAACGTCCCAGGCTGCCTGCCTCTCTGGCAGTAAAGCATTTTCAGGTTGGGGCTGCTGTGGGATTGGCACCTCCAGCCTGGGCCCCATGCACAGCCCAGGGCACAAGTGTTGACATCGGACAACCAACTGTGGCGGCTGTCGCCACAACGTGAGACAGCTGGGCGCTGGCAGAGCACCTCCTGCGGTGGTGAACTCCGCAGGGGTTACAGGAGCGGGCGCCCTGGACTTGGCCCGACGGGTCTTCAATCCCGGCTGCACAGCCAGCTAGCTGTGTGACTCCGGGCGCCGGTGGCTACCATTCTGGACCTTAGATTCTTGTCTATTGAGTACGGTGAGAATAGCCCCTGCCTCACAAGGTGCTGGTGAGGATTAAATGAGTCCGCAAAGGCCACGTTCTGGGAACAGTGGCTGGCGTGGGATCATTGAATGCTCTCTGAATCCCACAGGTGGGCAGGTCAAGGGTTGTCAGCCCCATTCTACAGATGAGGAAAGCAAGGCTCAGAGATGGGCAGGGACTTGCTCAGTGATGTCCAGGGCTCTTTCCTCTGCTCCCCCCACCTCCACCCAGCCACGGTCCCACTGTGAAGGGATGTCTCTCCTTCAGTTGTGGCCATCGTGTTGTGGAGGAGGAAGCCCCATGCCCTCTGTCCATCCGATTCCCCAGAATTTGACACATGAGGGCTTAGCTCTAGCTACACGGGAGGCTGCTGCTGTCGGGAGGCTGCTGCTGTCTGCCGAGTGAAGCCGCCGTTCCCCTATCCCGAGGGCGACGGCATTCTCAGAAGCAGCGAAGTGTTGGCTGAAGGACCCCTTGGAGTTAAATTGCAGCCGCCCACTGGGATGCGAGCCTCATGGGGGTGGGGGTGAGATGGGAAGCCCGGGTGATTGGCTCCATCCTGCCTGAGCAGCCGCTGCTGGCTTTGCTCTGCTGGAGCCGGGGAGCCCTCAGCATGCCTGTGGGGTGTCCCCGGCTGGGGATCCCAGAGCCCCCGGCTGCCGCCACCGACGTGAGCCACAGATGCCCCTCCCTCCAGAGAGGCACTTGAAGGGCCAGCCCAGGCCCTGGGGGCGGGCCCAGGAGAGCCAGGGCCCGTGCGAGAGTGTGTGTGTGTGTGTGTGTGTGTGTGTGTGTGAGAGAGAGAGAGAGAGAGCATGTAACCCAGGAGCCGGGGCCCCTTGCGGGCTCAAGGACTGGCTGGCCGAGGACGAGAACGCTTCCTGAGACATCCCGCTCTCCTCCTCCCCGGGTGAAAGTGGCTTGGGAAATCGGAGTTTTCTGTGTGATGGAAGAAAGAAATCCAGAGCGGCAGCCGCCGGCTGGACAGGGTGTGTGTTTGGAAAGGAGGAAGAGGAGGAGGAGGAAGAGGAGGAGGGCAAGGAGGAGGAGGAGGAAGAGGAGGAGGGGCGAGTGATGCAAGGGTTTTGAAAACGCTACCTAGATGTGGGAGGTGGAACCTGGTCATTTGGTTCAGCTTTTCCCAGCAGGTATCGCTCCCCTGGGGAACTTGGGTAAGTCCATAAATAGCTCTGCTGACACAAAGGAGCTCTGTCTGGGGAGGGCGGCCGCTTGACACGGGCGGCCAGGCGGCCAGGAGCTGCCACAGCCACGGCCGCCTGCCTGCCCGCCTGCGGGAGGAGCCCGGCGGAGACCGGGCTGGCGGGCCGGCCGGCAGGAGCGGCAGCCAGGAGCCTCCTGGGTCCCTGCTGGAGTGTCCTGGGTAGGTGCCTTGGTGACAGGGGGTGTGTGTGGTGGGTGGGGGGCTCTTGTCCAGGCCACCCCATGCCTCTGTTTCTATTGTTTCTTCCCCAGGGCAGCCATTGATGGCATGTTGCAACTAAATCGTGTGTATTATGCTCTGAGATAGCTCTTTGTGCGTGTGCGTGTGTGTGTGTGTGTGTGTTTCTCAGGGTTGAGGACCCGCAGGGCTAGGGCTGTGCTACCACTGTGTGCTGCTCCCCACTTCTAGGCTGGCCAGCCAGCCGGCTTTTCTTTCTGGGAGAAAGGAATGTTTGGTGACCACAAGTTGGGACACTGCCTGGAGAGGGAGCGTCCGCCAGCCGCGCTGGTGATCCTGTCAGGGATGCTGACCGCGCTCCTCCGGCACCAGGGATGGCTGCTCTTGCCTACTTCCGTGTCAGGGAAGGAGGTGGTCTGGGGGAGGGTGGTCTCAGTGGGGGGCTTGGCTCCGATCGAGAGACTTTTGCTGAAATGTACACGGGAAGCACAAGCGGGGAGGCTCCGTCTCCTGAGCCCCTGGAGGAAAGTCCTGCACCTGCTCCCTTGGCTCCAGTTGAGATCTGTAGGGAGGGGGTAATTGTTAGAGACCTGATCACCCCGCAGAGCTAGCCGCTCTGAGGAGACAGAGGCCAATCACTCTGGAAGCCCCACATCTCTACTCTTGTCCTGAGGAGTCCAGGAAGAACCTTTGTGCTCTGGGACCTTAGCCCGTGGTCCAGACTGGGAAGGGGCTGTGTCCACACCGCAGGTCTTCGGCCGGGACCGGGATGGAGGACTTCTGTCTCCTGGAACAGTGAGAACAGGATACATGGGTGCCATCACCCTCCCTGAGCTACGCAGCTCCTCTCTGAATCCGACATTCCTGGCTCAAGATACCTGGTTCAGCACAGGGCCACCAGCCCCTTCACCGAAAAACTTCCATCTCCTGCTGCCCTCAGGCCTATGGCTGGGGGCTCTCTGCCTCCTCTCTTTAGATGGCTGGAGTGGGTATATCTCTGGGAAGGACGGAGCTTCAGTGCCTGCCCACCAGTGCCCGCGGATCCCAGCTGGGGTAGGGCGGCCACAGTCAAACTTTCCACCAGGGCCCCTGGAGTCCTCTGCGCCCAGCCAAGGGGCACCTCCCTTCTTCCCCAGCCCTAGCACGTGGCATGGCTTAGCCCAGGGCGGGCCTTCAGGGAGCCAAGTGCCACAGCAGGGCTTGCTTCAGGCCCAGCCTGGCATCTGAAGCAGTCAGGGGGACAGTGTAGATGGAGGCCGCCAAGGCAAGTGACCCCCTGTTGGGAAGTCTTCAGGACCTTGAACCAGGAATCATTGCGGGGACTTTTGATGATAGAACTTGGTATCAAAGAAACCCTCCCGCCCTCCAGCTTTCTTGCCTTTGCACGTGTCCCCGCTGCCTGGAAAGCCCTTTTCTTCCATCCAGGTCTTAATCCTGGAGAACCCACACTTCTACAGCCAGAGCAGCACTCCTATTGGAACCTGTGTGTCCGCTGGTGGTGGCCCCCAGGGTGGCTGCGTTCACATCCTGTTAGGTCTTATTCATCTCTGGATCCCAAGAGCCTAGCCTGCGGCCCAGGACATGGTAGGAAGGGTCTAGGATGGGCTTTCCTTGAGGACAAGCGCTGAAGTCCAAGTCAGCTCCTCCTGCCCATCTTCTTGCTCTTTGTGGCAGAGAGTGGGCCCTACCGACTTGAGGACCTGGTGCGGCGTCCCTTGGGAGGAGACCTAGTTTCTGTGTGGGGCGAGGGGCTATTTTGCTCCCATAGGGCCAAGGGGTTGGGGGGTGGGATTTGACAGGAGGTGGGACAGGGAGAATCTTGGCTTCAACCTGTCTGAGGTCACGGTCTTGAGAGCCCAGCCAGGAGTCATGCTGGGCTGGGTGGTGTTTACACCATGGCCTGGGCCATGGAGGATGGAAGGGGAAGCCCTGCCACTGTGAATGCAATGTCCATGGTCCTCTGCATGGACTACAGCGCCAAACTTGGGCCCCCTTGGGATGGGCCCCCAATCACGGAGGTGGATCTGGGGTTGTGTGTGAGAGTGGTTCTCAGCCAGTGGTGTACCTGGCTTCTCCAGAAGAGGCACCATTGAGGAGGGTGTGCCCATGCCCAGCTGGGTCCCTGGAGGCCCTGACACGTCTTCCTATTTAGTTTCCCAAGGCCCTGGAGATGACTGAGTCCCTGTGCCTTCTGGGCAGACAGGAGATTAAGGCAGGGGAGGAAGGACTTGCCTGAGGTTACATGAAAACTCAGCAGTCAAGTGGAGACGAGAACGCAGGTCTCTGGTTCCCCAGCCCAAATCTCTCTGTCATACCAACTGGGTGACTCAGAGTACCTGGCTTTCATCTTGATGTCCCCCCATTTTCCAGACTCCCCAGTGACCCATCCCTTTCTAGAACCCCTCTGGCTTACCAGCTAGAACCTGGCTCTCCTCTGAAAAACTATGTGCAGTAGAGAAAGCTCTTAATTGGCCAACAGACCAGAGACTGAGGCACATTCTAGCTCCTACTCACTGGATGATCTCAGGCAAAATTTTCCCCGCCCCCCCTCTGGCTCAGTTTCCCCTTTGGAGAAACCAGAAGCTGGACGGGGCACCTTGCAGCCATCCAGTTCTTTGATTCTCTGCGGACCCTCTTCTCTTCTGAGTGTCACTGGTCAAGGCCGGGGTCTGGCTCAGCAGGGAAGCAGCCCCTAACCTGTTATTCAGGTGGTTTTGGTCAGAGGCCTGCTCATGCAAGCAGGAGCCCAGGCCAGGGCCAGGGAGGTTTGTTGTTTGTGGAACCAGGCCGTTTCCAAGATGTCATTGCTCAGGGAAAACCGTCATTCCTCCCAGGGATAAACAAGGCTGCTGATGGCTCAGCCCGCTAAGCCCAGAGAGGCTGGAGCCACTCACAGCAGGCCAGTCAGGCTCAGCCCCGGGGAGCTGCCACCTTCTCCTGCCCAGCCAGCTGCACCCAGGCCTCTGGGATTGGGGCGGGGGCGGGCAGGACTGGGGAGAGAGGGGTGTGGGGTGGGGGGACGGCCAGGAGGTGCTTAGCAGATTAGAGCCTCCAGGCACAGCAGAGAGGGCAGGGGTCCCAGGAGACCTTCTTACCCTCTTTCTCTGGTGGTGGGCTTCCAGCATCCCTCCAGATGTATGGATAGCTGCCAGGTGTGCCCTCTGTCCCAGATGGCCCGGGGCTCGTCCCCTTCCCTTGGCTGCCATGGGCCAGCCTGCTTGCACCTGGCACCGTAGATCAGGCTGCTGCCGGAGAACCGTCAGCAGCTCCCAACTTAGAAAGGCAGGGGGTGTGGGAAGTTATCTGGAACCGGCCGTGCCTTTCTCCGAGTGGCCAGGTCTCTCTGTGGTGTCCTCAGTTACCTCCTGGTGGGGTTAGCCTCAGGCCAATAGCAGAACTCAGGCACTCGGGGCAGGGTGGCAGAAGGTGGCGGAACATGAGGGGAGGGGGAGAAAGAGCTGGGCAGAGCCTCTGGGAGCCAGCGAGCTGGCCACAACCTTGGAAATAAGCTGGGGGCAGTGGGGTGGGGTGGGGGGCCATGGAATGGAAGGTCGTGTGGCCCCGCGTCTCCTTAAGTCAGGGGTTGCAACCGACACCCATCTGGGACACCGAAACCTTGATTAACGGAGTTCCCCGCTGCTCTCAGTAGCAGCTCTGAACTTGTCTTCTAGGCCTGCCTCCCTCACTTTCACATTTGTTAAACACTTACTAGGTACCATGCACTGGCCAGGTACTGGAGGTATAGACGTAAAGGGCCCAACCTTCAGTCTATTGCTAATGATGGGCACGTGATGGATGGTAACAACACAGCTCAGCCCTCAGGGAGCGGGGAACCTTGAGGAAGCTTCCAACGCAGCCTGGGAGCCTCTCTCTGCAAAGCTACCTGCAGGAGGCGAGGCAGAGTGTGGATGCATACGTGCTTGTCCATCGAAGGAGCAGGTCTCTATCCCGGCCTGTCCAACCTTCTGCAGTACAGACATGATTCCTGTCCACCCTTCTGCAGCGTAGACGCGATTCCTGCCTGGCCACAGAAAGCACCTGTGTGCGTCCAGGCACTGTCCTTCTAACCCCAGGGGAGGCTTGTGCCTTGTGTGGGCGCGTGGCTCTGGACTGAGAAATGGGCTTTCCCACGTTACAGCTGTGTGCCGTGGGCAAGACACTGAACCTCGCCTTGCCTGCGTCTCTTCAGGCAACGGCCTAGCCTCACTGGGTTAAATGAGATGATGTGTGTACATGATGTGCTCGGTGTGCACTAATGCTGAGTCGTGGCGGTGGCTGAGCGCCCCTCGTGCGTCACCCCACGGTGGCTGTTCTTGAACAAGATGATGTGGGTGAGTGAGGCGCTTGGCATGGGGTCTGACACAGAGTTGGCGTTCCGGAAATGGGAGGTGGTGTAGCGGCTTTTGGGGGAGTCGGAGTGTGCTATCAGAGATGTGCACCAAGGAGAGAGGCTCAGGGCCAAAGGAGGGAACAGGGGGTGGTGGAACACCGGGGAGAGGGCTTTCGTTTGTCTTTAAATAAACTTCTCCATTGAAATGCAACATAGTTACAAAATGGTTGGAACTATATAGCTGATGAATTTTCACAAAGTGAACAAACTCTCCAGGTCAAGAAATAGAATATTCTAGTACCCTGGAAATACTCCTGCACTTTCCCGTTTCAGTCACTACCGCCTTAGAAGTAACCTCTGTCCTAATCTCACTGATTAGTGTTGCCTGATTTTGAACTTTGTATACCTGGAATGACCAAGCATGACCTCTTTTTAAAAGCTTTTTTAAATGTTTGTTTATTTTTTTAGAGAGGGGGAGAGAGACAGAGTGTGAGCAGGGGAGGGGCAGAGAGAAAGAGGGAGACATAGAATCTGAAGCAGGCTCTAGGCTTTGAGCTAGCCGTCAGCACAGAGCCCAATGCGGGGGCTCAAACTCACGAACCGTGAGATCGTGACCTGAGCCAAGGTTGGACGCTCCACGGACTGAGCCACCCAGGCGCTCCAAGCATGCACCCTTTTATGCTGACTTCTTTGGCTCTGCATTTTGATGATGAGATTTGTCAACATAACTGTATGAAGGCTTATTTTGTTCGTTCTCACTATGGTAGGATATTTCGTTGTGTGAATATGTTGCAATTTATCCCTTCTCCTGGCGATGAACATTTGGCTTGTTGCCAGCTGGAGGTTAAAATGAAGAGTACTGCTATGGAGAATCTCACAGATGTCTTTTGATAGGCTGTGTATACTTTTCTGCTGGGTAAATACCTAAGGTTTACAGTTGCTGAGTCATAAAGTGGTATATAATTAGCTTTAGTAGATACTATCATGTAATTTTCCCAGGCGTGATACCAGTGCCCTCTCTGAGCTGTGTAAGAGAGAAGCTTATTTCTCCACAGCCTCACTACCACACCAACCAGTATTAGATATTGTGATAACTAAATATGGCTTTAATTTGCATTTCCTTGGTGACTAATGGGGTTCGGGACCTTTCCATATGTTGATTGGCCACCTCTAAGTGAAGCACCTGTTCAAGTTTAACCCTCCCCCCTGCCCCCATTTTCTACTGGGTTGTTTTGTCTTTTTCTTATTGGTTTGTGGGAGCTTAAAAAACATGCTGGGTATGTTAGACATGGCAAACATCTCCTCTTCTTCTGTGTCTTGCCTCTTCACTCTTTTCAGGAGCATATCCTCTGAAGTAAAGAAGTTCTTAATGCAGCCCAACTTGTTAGTCTTTTTCTCTACAGAGAGTGCCGACTGAATCCCGTTTCTTTGCCTGTTACAAAGTTGTGGATGTGTTCTATGTTATCTTCCAGAAGTTCTGTTGTTTTATGTTTCATATTTAGATCCAAAATCCACTTGAAACAGATTTTTATATATGGTGGATGGTGAAGTCAAGACTCATTTCCTCAGGGTGGTTATCCAATTAATGGAAAAACCATCCTTTCTCATTGTAAGGGATCATCATCTTTGCCAGAAATCAAGGGGGCAATACACGTGTGGCTGAGCTAAATTTTGAAGGCTGAGTGGGAGTTTGCCTGGTGGACAAGGGTGTTCTAGGTATAGTAAGCAGAGGTTTAGAGGTGCCTGAAAGTGGAGTGTGTTTGGGGAACTACAACTAGTTTAGACTGGCTAGGGGGAAGAGAAGTGGCGTGGTAGGGAGGTCAGGTGGCAGGGGCCAAACATACAGGGTAAGGAGCTGGGACTATTTGAGGGGGATGGAAGGGTTTGCCGCAGGAGAGGAATATAATCAGGTTCACTCGAAGGAGATGAGAGAGAGTCCCAGGCCAGGAGGAGGGTTTTGGAACAGAATGCAACCCCAGATAAACCCTGCCTCAACGTCACCCCTTAGCAGAGAGTGTGTCTGCTTCAGGGAGGCAGGGATGGAGATCACAGCGTGCCTGGAGGGCCTTGGAGGTGACCTTTGGCCACAGGGTTGTGGCTGAGCCCAGTGGCCAGATACCCATTCTGGCGTCCTGGCATGGAAGAGTGTCTTCCCTCAATTACTCCCACCCAGTGCCCCCAGCACTGAAGGCCCGAAAGAAGAATATTTCAGGAACTGGGACAGACAGACAAGGGTTGGGGTCTTTGAAGAGGGGGTGCTTTCTGCTTCTCCTGCCCTCCATGTTCCCACAAGGAGACCTGGCCATACCTTGAGCACTGATTCCTCCAGGCTGGCTGAGATTCAGAGCTGGGCAGACCTCCCCCCCCCCCCCCAGAAGATGTGGCCTGGAGAGGGGAGGGATTTGGCCCAGGCCACACAGGGAGCCGGACTGACCCAGCCTCGGGGGAAACCGAGCACAGGCTCAGCTACCTCTCCAGCCTCCAGGGCCTTTGGTATGGGCCTCCTTGTCCTCCCCTGAAATGCACACACAACAGTGCCCCCATCTTAGGGGGCAGAATGTGCCAAGGGTCCTCTCCCAGAGTGGGATGCAGGGAAGGGGACTGATGCTCTCGATGATGATGACAGCAATAAGTGTGATTACAGGAACTGGAAATGTTCATCAAATACTTACGATGTGGATTAGCTCCCAGCAGTCCCGTGATGTAGGGACTAGCTGCTTATATCCCAATTTACATATAAGAACATTGAACCTTGAACAGGGGAAGCAGCCTGCCCAGAAGTTAATGGCACCAAGCTAGGAAGTGGCAGAGGCAGGATGTGAACCTGGGTTTGTCTGTCTCCAGACCTCTGTTCTCCACCAGCATTAGGCTTCCCCCGCCCACGACCCCTGGCTCTGAAGGCACTCTCTGATCTCAAAGCTGTTGCTTGGAGTGAAGCCTAAGATTGCGGTTTAGTCCCTATATCTGCTATGAGGGAGAGCCGAGTGGTGGAGAGGGAGGACCCCCCGGTGGACTGTGCACCAGGCCCTGCCCTCTGCCCCATGGGCCGTGTCACACTGACTCAGCCACAGGGATAGGAAGTGAGATTCGACCCCAGACCTGCCTGATTCCAAATCCTGGTCTCATGACCACAGTGCTATTTGTGCCCATCCCTGGGGTCCTCCTAGCTTGGCAGAGGTTTTTTGTTTGATCAACCCAGCATAGAATATCACAGAGAAGCCACACGCTTCTGGCTCTCCCCACGCATGAAGTGGTCTCTGGAGGGAGACAGTTGGGGAAGGTCACCAGGGGTATGGAATCCCACCCCGCCCCCCCATCAGGTGAGTCGGGCACCTGTCCCTCGGTCTCCATCAGTTTGTGGTAGGATCAGGGCCCCTGGGTCTGGTATCGCTCACCATGCCTAGCACAGTGCCTGGCCCAGATGGGTGCTTGGGAGGGAGAGGGTGAGGAAAGGCAGTGAAGGGGCAAGAAAGGAGGAAAGAAGGCCGTGGGGTAGTAGAAAGAGAAAGGGCTTTGGAGCCAGGCTGGCCATGGTTTCAGTTCGTCTCTCCTACTTACTTGCTTTGTGATCTTGCACGTTTCTTAACCTCTCTGGGTCCTATTTTCCTCATTTGCCAACTCAAGCCAATGATCCCGACCACACAGGGCTGTGGGGGGTGAGAGAGTGTACAGAAAGCAACTGTCATGGAGCCTGGCATCTGGAAGACACTCAATTTATGGTTTCTCTCTTCCTCTCTCCCCGCCATCTTGTTCTCTGTTTTCTGTTTCCATCATCTCTGGCTCCACTTCCCCTGTCTCTCCAGCAGCACATAAACACTGCTCTCGGGGTCCAATTCCAAGTCCAAATTCCTTACCATGTCCATGCTTCTGCTCCATGGAAACACCTGCACTTCCTCGAATGTTCCATGCTGTCTCTGTCTCTGGCCTGGATATCCTCTCCCATCCCTGTCCCCATTACCTCCTCCAAGAGCCATCCCCATCTTTCCTGCTGCCTCTGTACCTGCCCCCTGGAGGGGCAGTAGGTGGGTAGGGGGTTGACATGAGTCCTTCGCCTGGTTTTCTGCCCCATAGATCAGCATCTTCCGGGAAGGGAAGGTGTCTTGTCACTGTTGGCCCTGCACAGGCCCTGGCACACGGCTGGAGATCTGTAGGTATTTGCTGAGTGACTCTGGGGGTGGAGGTGGGGGTGGGAAGGAGCCAGAGACACAGTCTTGATGAGGTAAAACAGGGCATGCCCAGGACCACAAGAGCAGGGCAGGCCGGCGTTGGCAGGAACACAGAGAGCCCCCTAGCCAGGGCATCCCAGTGAGCATTTCACTGGGCTCCAGGGATGGGCATGAGATGGACTTGAGGAGGTGGACACAATAGGGAAGTGAGTCTGTGTGGGCACACATGCAGATCAGATGGAGAAAGGGGTGCCAGGTAGGAAGGGGAATGGTGGCGGGGCCTTCAGGGGGCTGGTTCTGAGCAGAGAGCCCAGAGGTGGGGCAGGAGAGGCCCCTGGGGCTTGGCGCTCTCCTTCTGACGGAGGCGTGTGTCCCTATGGGGACAGGAAGCAGCTGGGACAGCCCTGCTCTCCACTCTCACGCCTCTCAGGAGAGAAGAGGGCCAAGGTGTGTGGAAGGGGTCTTTGGGCTGTCGGGGCCACGAATCCAGGCCACCCACACACACTGAAGCAACGGCGTCTGGGACCCAGGGGAAGCAGTTTGGCAAGGTGGGGACGGGGGAGCTTTGCCCGGGAAACTCATACCTTGGGAACTGCTTTCCCTGCCCAGTGAGAAGCCAGGCATTCAGGATGGGGCCGGGCAGCTCACTAAAGCTCCAAAGGCCAGGCCTGAGGACATGTCCTTCTGGCTTGCCCAGGTAGCACTTCCAAGAATAAGGAAGCTTCTAAGAGGGGTCGCCTCATTTCTCATTCCTCAAGGGCTCTTCTTCCCTGTGTGTTGGCTTCGTCCCCACAGTTTCTGGACTGGAAGAGCTCTGTGCCTCAGTATTCCTTTCAGTTAGTGGGTATGCTCCCTGTTGTGATGTGTTGCCGTCCTGAGTCCCCAACAGGCCCATGAGTAGCTGTGGGATCCTTTAGGGATCCCACATCTTCCCTTCAAGACACCTTCCCTTCCCGGAAGATGCTGATCTATGGGGCAGAGAACCAGGTGAAGGACTCATGTCAACCCCTTACCCACCCATTGCCCCTCCAGGGGGCAGGTACAGAGGCAGCAGGAAAGATGGGGATGGCTCTTAGAGGAGGTAATGGGGACAGGGATGGGAGAGGATATCCAGGCCAGAGACAGAGACAGCATGGAACATTCGAGGAAGTGCATTCAAACTCCTCCTTCCTTTCTCTCCTGCAGTTGGGCCTCTGTTAATAGGAAACATGAATGGGTAGCCGACTCCAGGGAGCTGGCCAGCTCCTTATCTGGGGATGAGGGGCCGCTGAGGTCATGCCTCTTCTTCACCGGCTCCCCATTATGGCGGGAGTGGTGTGCGTTGGCACCAGTCTGCATTCTTGTCCTGATTCTGTCGTATGACCTTGTTGCATGGCCTCCCTTCTCTGGGTCCCACTCCCCTTATCTGTTAACTGGGGCTGCTCCCCAGAATTCTCTGCGGAGTTAGAAAGAAGTCAAGATACCAGCTCTACTCTTAGGGAATCTTACCCGGTAGGTCTGGAACTGGGCCCAGAGAGAGATATTTTTAAAATCCTCCACCGGTGATTCTGAAAGGTACCTCTCTTTTGAGAACCAATAGTCTGGATCAGTGCTATTTTTAATGTGCAAATTAATCTCTTGGAATCTTGGTAAAATGCAGATTCTGATCCAGCAGCTATAGGTCGAGGCCTAAGATTCTAGAATTCACATGGGCTTCCAGGTGCTGCTGCTACTGCTGGTCCAGGGGCCACACTGTAGGTCCTAAGATTCTAGATGGTCCTGTGATGCTCACTGGATCGCCCATTCATTCATTCATCCATTCATCCTTTCGTTCTCATCAAAGACTTATGGGTAGCGGTGGGAGGTGAAGCCAGAGGAAGGCAGAGCCCAGACTCTCTCAGGGCTACAGGATTGGGACTTTAGCTGGAGGGCACTGGGGAGCCTTGTCAGGGCTTTAAGCAGGGGAGTGACAGGGTCAGATTTGCATAAAAGGCTCCCTTGGCACCGCGACCAAAGGAGTCTGGTCCGAATCAATTCTGGTGGGAAATGAAAGTATCTGGGGGGAGATGGTGGTGGTGGAGGTGGAGGGAGTGGAGAGATTATTGTTTCCTAAGTTAACAGACTTTGTTTTTAGAGCAGTTTTAAGGGATTGAGAAGAAAGTATAGAGAGTTCCCGTATACTCCCTGACCCCACGCTTGCATAACCTACCCTGGTGGAGTGATTCTGAAGATATCCCAAGGGGCAGTCAGGAGGTGTTGGTGGCCGGCCAGTTGGTGTGGGGGTGGTAGTGAAGGGACAGGGAGAGAGGGTGGTACCAGTCCCTGGTTTGGGCAGCTGGTGGTGGCATCATTGATGGAGTGGACTCGATTCGGCATGAGGCGTGTGGAGCTGAGGGCACGGCGAGAGATGCAGAGGGACGTCTCTGTCTCTGTGCCTGGGCTCTAGCCACCCATACCCCCTCTGGTCCCCCAGTGTGCAGGCGTCCCTGGTGAGCCCTCCCCCTGCCCACTGAGCAGATCTGGGGCACAGTGTCCTTGCAGAGTGGCCTTTCCCACATGGCGCTGCATTCTCTCCTGTGGCACTTTATGGTTTTCCTGCCCATAACACTCTGCATCTGTTATGTGTTTCTGTGGGTGACCGACGATGTGGCTCAGGTCAGTCCTTCCTCCCTGGCCTGGAGGCTCACCCGGGACAGGGATTGTGTCTTTCCGGTTTCCCGTTGTGCCCACAACACCTAGGACTGCTCGGGAGCAGCGCTGTCTCATGAGTACTTGGTGAACACTCACCCCTGGAATCCAAGCGCAGGAGACAGGTCGGGGCCGGCAGCGGGGGCTGGGCAGTGGCCAGATGGCACGGATGGTGACTGAACCCCGGGGGAGCAGATGGGTGCACAAGGGAGTGTGCAGAACTGAGAGGGGCAGGGGCCTGGGACAGGTTTCTACGGATAGGCTGAGAGGCCCATGACCTCACGTGGTCATCGGATGGCTGGGAGGAAATCCAAGGAGGGAGATGTCGATGCTGGGCCGCCCTGCGGCAGTCACAGCTGCTGTTCTAGGGCTTCCCCTGGCTGCATGGTGCCAAGCTGTGGGCGCACACCAGCTCAGCACTCCTCCTGCACCGAGGAGCTGTGATGAATCCCATGTTATGGTGGTGGAAACTGAGGCTCAGAGAGGCTATACCTGAGGTCACCCAGCCGGTGAGTGAGGCAGGGGTTGTTGGTCTCCAGAGCTCTCTCCATGGTACGGTACTGTCTCCATCCTCCATGTTCTGTGCCAAGCCTACCATGTTGGGGACTGGGGTGGGGGAAGAGAACTGCCGGGAGGCCCTGAGCTGGCAGCCAGAGGCAGAGGCAGAGGCAGAGGCGGGCCCAGGGGTGTCCCAGCCTCCAGGTGTCAGGAAATCAGGCTGAGAATTTGCATCAAGTCTGGGCTGGAGGAGCTAAGCAAGGCAGTGGAGGTTCCTGGAAGCCAGCATCATGCCAGGGACCCAGAAACCAGGGAGCTACTGGGGGAACCCAGAACGTACCAACCTGAAGGAGCAACCCCTCAAAAGTCAGGGCTGGAGGTCAGGCGCTGGGCAGGAATTCAAATAACCTTTCCCTTTCTCTAGTGACCTTCCAGCTGACAGAGCACTTTCCTGTCCTTTCTCAGACTTGGTCCCCTCAGCCCTCTGGGAGGGGGATGGGGTGTGTGGGAGGAAGTGTCCTCACATCACAGCCCCACATGGTGGCAGAGAAAACCAGAAGTGATAGACAGTCACCCAACTAGCAAAGGATGGAGTGAGGATTCCAGCCCAGGGCTTCTGGCTTTACATCCAGCGCTCTATCTGTAAGATCCTAGCTGTGTGAGGGGGACCCAGAGACAAAGGCAAACCCCAGTTCACACTCCCCACCTCCCGAGCCAGTTGCAGGAAGTGGTTTTCCAGGGCATCTGTGCTGGAGGTGATGAGTCATCGCGGAGTGAGAGCTGCAGGTTGACTCTGGGGTCAGCAGAGCAGCTGTGCGACGTTGGGCAAGTCACTTCCAGGAGCTTGCTGCCACCCTCCTCCCCCAGTAGCAGGTGTGAGGGCAGGCGGGGGGCTCTGGGGTGCAGGAGATGCCCTGGGAGTCCTGCCCGCCGCCCTTCCCAGCCTGTTTTGAGTCCCAGATTGGACTGGGGGTGGGATTTGATTAGATCCCGAAGGGCAGCTTCCTTTGGAGGGCCTGGCTCATTTCCTACGTGTGTCTAACGGGCACGGCACACACAGAATTCACACAGGTCCAGCCAAGCCAAAGACGCGAGGGATGGGAGAGATACGGACTCCCCACAGCAAGGGGACAGTAAGCGACAGAGCACTGTGGACCCAAGGCCCTGGGCCAGCAGGCCGATCTCTCTGGAGCGCTGTGGCCGGATTCTTATCACCCCAACCTGTTGCAAAGCTGCCTAACCGGGTTTGGCCGGCTGCCGCTACCTCCTCCACCAGATGCGTTTGGACCAATTGTCCAGCCTCTTGTTTTCTTCTGCTCAGCAGAGGGCAGAGATTATGTCTGTCTGTCCCTTCAGGGCCTTACTCAGTGCCTGGAGAATGAATGACCGCATGTGTGTTTGTATGCGGGCATGTCCCTTAGCCCTTCCCCCACCCCCACATCCTGCTCACACTGCCCAGGGCGGTGTTGACACAGCAGGGCTCTTCGCGTGTCACTCTGTTCCTCATAGGACAGTCCCACGCCTGGCATCCGTTGGGACATGCTCTCATCTTGAGCTCTTTTCCTGTCCTAATTCCTTCACTCGCCACTCCTCCCCCCTCCCTCTCCCCACAAATATCTGAGGTTTCCTCTATTTGCTTCAGAACCTGACTTCCACAAGGCACTACCAACCCCGGCTCTCCCAGGAACACTGGCCTGACCAAACCTATCTGGGCATTCACACGAGCCCCGCCCTGGAGCACAGGAAAGAACCAGAGAACTGGGGTCCTTTGCGAGTATCTGCCCTGTGTGTGCGCCGTGCCCAGGTTCGGGGCCTTAGGGAGTGTTCATTAGTGTAGACTCCTGGGCCCACCATACTTGGGTATGTGGACCCAAGGAAGCCCAGAGACACCCTTGGCCTGGAGACATGAGTGCTAATAGTAAATCAGCCTCTAATTTCTTAGGTCATTCCCTTAGCTTCCGGGACCTCAGTTTCCCCATCTGTAAAATAAGACTGGACTAATGATAAGCCACCATGTTATCAAATGCTTCATCTGGGCCGGACCCTGTGGGGAGCCTCGAGGATAGTCGCGTGAGTCCAGGGTGATTTCGTGGCCCTGTTCCAGGTGACCAGTTGGGAATCAAGAGGGTGAGAGGCTTGCCAGAGACGCACAGCTGAGTGACACCACTGACTTCAGGGCACCCTCAGAGCCCTGAGAGGTCGTGGGTGGTTTCTCTGCTGCCTGGGGCGGGCGGGGGGGGGGGCCTGGGGACAGCGGCACTTCCCCTCCTGGCTTTGTTTGGTTTGGCCTCAGTCTGGGGCAGGATTGGCAGCGGCTGGCTGACTTGCCTTTCTGGTTTTGGGTCTGTGGCTGCGCTTTCCCCCGGGGTAGGCGGGTCAGGCTCTGCCACTGCTGGGACAGGCCTGGCCCCACCCCCACCCCCCAGGAAAGGGGAAATGCGGCCTGCTCCCCCCACCCCACCCCGCCTTCAGGGCCACTCGTGCCAGGCCCTGAGGGGCACCGGTTGCTGCTTCCTTCTGTCTGTCCTTCCAGGCCCCAGGTCTGGCCCAGGGGGAGGGTGATTAAATGTGGGTGAATTCGGGAGCTGGCTGTTTGTTTTCCTGGAGGAGAATGCTTCCCTGCGGGTGGGGTGAGGGGGGTGAGGGGCGAGGACTGGGCTGCTCTGGAATGAGTTCAGAACCAGAGCTGGGAAGAACAGCCAGAGGCCCTGCTCCAACCCCAACCGAGCCTGAGCCTGATTGGTGATTGGTGCGGGTGCTATGGGGCACGTCTCTAGGTCAGAGTTCGGGCTGGGCCTCAGTCTTGCTGTCAGTCAGCAGGGGAGGGGGGCTGTCTCTCTCCCTGGGAACAGTCTGATGAGGCTAAAGCTTAGATCTTAGTTTCCAGATGAGATTTCTGGACTGAGAGGCCTGTTATCACAATCACCAACTTTGATTCTGGGTATTTGACCAAGTTTGCTTCCGGGGGTCCATGGGAAAGACATGCTATTTGAGGTTCGTGACTTGAGCATTTCCCTTTAGATCCACTGTTCAGTTACCACCAATACCACCACTAGCATCCCGTTTACGAGTTTTATACTTTTGGGGTGCCCGGCTGGCTCAGTGGGTAGAGCATGCAGCTCTTGATCTCCGGGTCTTGGGTTCAAGCCCCACACTGGGCGTGGAGCCTACTTTAAAAAAAAAAAAAGCTTTATACCCTCTATGTTATATTCTCCTGATTTGTCACTTGGGCATGTTGGTTATCTCATTTAATGGGCGGAGACCTTAAGATCCAAAGGGTTTAGTGACTGGCTTTCCCTGGTCCCACTGTATGATTCACCATCTCTGAGCCTCAGCCTCCCGCTCTGTGCACTGTGGATTTGGAGTCACTGATGTTTCAGAGTCTGAGGGGTCCCCGGGTGGAGGGTAAGATCCCACCTGTTGGTCTGATTTACAAGACAGGGAATCCATGGGTGGGTGGACACCTGTCTTTGGCTGTGCCTAAGAACCAAACCCTGACCAGATCATCCTAGAGTCCTCTGAGGCCCTGCCCACTGCCTTGCTCAGCTCCCTCTCCACTGGGGTGGAGTGGTGGGGGGACACCTTTCACTTTCATGCTCCCAGGTGGTGGCCCTTACCCACACTGTGCTTTCACATCCCTGGTGCTCTCAGATGTCAGTGGGACCCCTGACACATGTGGACAGCACCCTACCACTGGAGCCACTGACTCCCAGATATGAGCCTGGCTGGGGCTTCACCGTCACAGACTCCCTAGGGCTTAAAAGACTTCTCTGCTTTGGGCATAACCTTTCAGTCCTGGGCAGCTCGTGCAATAGTGGGAAAATCACTGCTCTTTGCCTCAGCATTTTCATCCATCAAATGGACATTAACGGTCTCTACAATAAGAGCCCTTCACCTATGTTCTGGGAGTACTTACCTCTCAGATTCTCAGCCAGTGTCCGTGTGTGTGTGTGTGTGTGTGTGTGTGTGCATGTACTTGTGCACACACACACTGCCATATATCTGTACACTTCCTGGGGATGCGTGGCCACTTTCTCCTTCAGGTGGCTGTGGCCTCTTGATGGGTGAAACCTGGATTCCAGATAGTCCTCATTCCAACATTCCAAATCCTTGAGTGTGCTGAGGGGCCCAGCCTGGACTTGAGTCCTGCCTCCCTTGTGTGGCCGCAGTGCTCCTGGCCTTCTCTGAGCCCCAGTGTTTCTGTGAGCAAGCTCCCTTCCAGACTGCAGCAAGGGCCCTGTGTTTCCTGTTGCAAATAAAATCTGTAGGAATCCAGCAAAACCCCCAAGGGTTCTGAGGGTTGTATGTCAGGCAGGAAATGCTTTCTTTGCTGTGCAGAACTCCTCAGGTTCCTCCAAACACAGTTTAAAAATCACTGGGCGGAGGATCCCTCAGTGAGGTCCCGTGTGCCTGGGACATCTGTTTAGTCCAAATAGGGCAATACTGTGACGTTCTGGTTTCATTCCAGTTTACTCGCTTCAAAGAGATGCTTAAATATTCAGAGCGAGTTCTTGTTTGAATAGGGGATTTTTAGAACTTTGGTTCAGGTAGAAGATACCCTTTGGCCAGGTCTGAGATCCTATCACTTTGTGATTGCTCTGACTTGGGACTTGGGTTGGTTCTGGTCCACGAAGGCAGAGACTGGCTGGCTCCTCCTTTACTAACCGAGACGCCATGACACTTCCTTTAGCGGGCCGCTGGGAAGGTCACGCGAGAGGAGTGTTTAATCTGGCGTGGTCCGGCCACACAACAGGAGCCAGAAAATCGTGGCTACCTCTCCTTCTTCTCCCACTAAATGACTGACCGCACTGTTGACAGAGCAGACAGAAGATTGAAGCAAGGAGAGAAGGGTGGGAACCCATATACGGCTAAGCCAAAGGGGCTTTCAGCTTTCCATCAGGCACTGAAGACTCTGGGGTGTCGGGTGTGGGGTTCAGGCCACTGCCTGAGTTATTTCAGCCTCTGTGATGCTGGCTCATGCAGTACCTCGTAGCCTCTCATTCTGAGCTTTTCTTGTTTGCTTCTTGTCTCCCAGATGTTTGAGCCGGAGGCGGATGAGAAGAGAGAGATGCCCTTGGAGGAAGGGAAGGGGCTGGGTGCCGAGGACCCTCCACCCCACAAGGACCCCTCTCCCAGCCAGGAGCCTCCCTCAGGACAAGACTTTCCACCCAACAAGGAGTCCTCTTCTGGCCAGGACCCTTCTCCTGGTCAAGAATCACTGTCCAGCAAAGACTCGCCTTCCTGCAAGGAACCTCCTCCAGGCCAGGAGCCCTGGCCAAGCAAGGACTCCCCACCATGCCAGGAACCCCCTGCCCTCCCTCCCTGCCAGGACCTTCCTGCTAGGCAGGAGCCCCCTCCAAGCCAAGACCCACTCAGCCACGACCCCCCTGTCATCCAGGACCCCCCTGCTCTGGAGCTGGCATCCTGTCAAGACCAGGGCCCCCTGCCAGCTGAGGAGACCACAAGCTCTGGGGACCCACTGGCAGCCACCGGCGATCTGCCTGTGGCCTCTAGGCCGGCCTTCGTGATCCCTGAGGTCCGGCTGGATAGTGCCTACAGCCAGAAGGCCGGGGCGGAAGGGGGCAGCCTGGGCGATGAGGAGGATGCCGACGAGGCTGACGAGGGGGACGAGGAGGAAGAAGAGGAGGACACGAGTGATGACAACTATGGAGAGCGCCATGAGGCCAAGCGCAGCAGCATGATCGAGGCAGGCCAGGCTGCTGAGGGCGGCCTCTCCCTGAGGGTGCAGAACTCCCTGCGGCGCCGGACACACAGCGAGGGCAGCCTGCTGCAGGAAGCCCGCGGGCCCTGCTTCGCCTCCGACACTACCTTGCACTGCTCGGACGGGGAGGGCGCCACGTCCTCCTGGGCCATGCCCTCGCCCCGCACCCTCAAGAAGGAACTGGGCCGCAACGGGGGCTCCATGCACCACCTTTCCCTCTTTTTCACAGGACACAGGAAGGTGAGAAGGCCACGGGTGGGTGGGCGTGGGCAATAAATGAGGCGGTAGGGAGGAGGGAGGCGGATCCCGGAGGTGCAGGGTATGAGCATTGGCCCTCCCACCCCTGCGCCTCTCTAAGCCTTCCAGGGAGCCTTCTACCCACTTGATGGAGAATAAAGCTGGGGCGTGGAGGGACCAAGAAGGCAGCACCTAGACTTAAGCCCGTGACTCTGTGACTCCAAAGGCTGTGTTTTTACAGCTCCTTTGGACTAGGGGTCCTCCGAAAGTAGAGCGGCTGTGGCCTCGCCCAGGACACTGTGCATTTGGATCCAAAAGGTCTGAGACATTAGCTGGAGAGCTGTCTCCTTGTCTATAGAATGATTTAGATTAGGTCCAGGCCTCGCCGGACTGGACATCCATCAGCCAACAACGACAGCACACATCCACCCTGCGCTGGCATTATTCTGAGCAGTTTTATGTGACCTCACTAACGCTCACAACAGCCTGCGAAGTAGACACCGTTGTTGTTCCCCACAGATGGGGAAACCGAGGCACCGAGAGGTTCTACCCCCGGGCGCCAGGCCCCACAGTTTATAACTGTCTGAACCAGAATTAGAGTCTGGCTCCAGGGCTGGAGCTCTTAACCACCATGCTATTTGCCTCTTGCAAATATTTATAAATAGATGAATAAGTGTTTATTGATTTCCTGCTGTGTGCCGGGCCCTGTGCTCTGTGCCACTGCAGGGCCGCGGGAATCCTCGAGGCTGATCTCAGCTCGTGAGTAATGAGTTCTCTGTGGTGCGGGTGGGGAAGATGGCCCACCAGTGACAAGATGGCATCATGGCCTTGAAACCCACTAGCCAGCTTGAGCCCGGGCTCTGTCTCGTACTTACTGTGTGGCCTTGGGTGAGTCATTCAGCTCCTCTGAGCCTTAGTATCCTCCTGTGACAAGCAGAGATTAATGGCTGGCGCTCATGTCCCAGGACGGTTGAGAGCCTGGAGCCTGATGACATTGGCTGGTGGATACTGTCGAGGTGCTAGCAGCCAGTGCAGTGCAAGGCGTCGTTATGACAGTGTTGCAAGCTTGGTGGGTGGGGGCGGGCCAGGGCCCAGGGAGGGCAGCTGACCCCCAGCGACCTGGGAGTTCAGGGAGGAAAGACCTCAGGGCCTAGGACCATCATGGAAAGCTTGCGGAGAAAGATGCCCCTTGGCTTGGCCTTGATGGCTGAGCAGGTTTAGAATAAAGAGAGGCTGAGACGGGCATTCTCTGAAAGTGGACGTGACCTGGACAAACCGTCCAGGTTTGGCCAGAGCAGAGGATTCCTAAAGTGCAGGGATGACAGATACATGGCCCTCGGACTGCCATTCCTGCCTCCACACCCGTGGCAGACAGAACTAATGGATTCTCGCATGTTTCCCCACCGAGCTGGGACATGGCCCCGGAGGCCTTCTTAGCCTCAGCCACTAGCAATAAGGCTGACGTGGCACTTTAGGAGGACACCTTCTTCTGCAAGGTGGTTGGACTGGAAGGGCAGGCAGGGACCCCCAGAAAAGGGCCTTAAACATTGGGCCCAGGAATTGGAACTAAATCCCAAAGGGCTGGGACTGGATCTATTTCCTTATCCATAAACACATGTGGTTCTCACTCTGTGCTCCTTAATCACCAGGAGGAGGTTATTAATATATAGATTTTGAAGTCTCCATCCCCAGACTTCTGGAATCAGAATTTCCAGCAGGTGGTGCCCAGACCACCTGCATTTTAAACAAGCTCCCCCAGGGACTGTGATGTTCCCCTGAGTTTGAGTATCACCATCTTCGGCCATTTCTTGATGCAGGTCCTGTAAGAGAGGGTCCAGAACTGTGTCCTACCCAGGTGGGGCCTCAGGCTCGCTCAGACCAGGCCTGGCCGCCCCCATCTGGAGGGCGCCGAGGTCCCAGGCCTCACCGCCTGCCGGGCCTCCCGACCCTGCTCTCGCACCCCCTCTCCAAGACCCTTCCAAGTTCTGTTCTGTATGTAAATACGAATGTTTATATACAGACAAAGTCATACACATTCATGCGTATACTCCTAGTTCCCCGAAGCAGCTGATCTCAGTTTCTATTCTGGGGCAGATAACTTCTGTGTTGGGGTGTCCAGTGGCCCAGGCCAGCTCTGTCCTGTTTCAGCATCCTCCTTTGGGAGCCCAAGGTTTTCACTGGCCCCCCCCTCTTCCCCACCCTCTTTTGGCCTCTTGTTTCCTTTCCTGGGCCTGAGTGACTGTGCTGGCAGGGGCCTCAGAGGCTGCCCTGTGGTGGCTGTCCTTCCGTGGTTTCCACCTACCCGGCTTTGAGTCCATCTTTGTGTATATCCTGCTTACCCCAGGCAGCTGGCTTCAGTAAGAACGCTGCCCTTGAGGTCTAAGCTGGACTAGCCCCTGGTCTCACTCCATCCCTCACGGGCAGTGGGTCTTGGGCAAATGAATCCCTGCCCTTCTCTGAGCCTCAGTTTCTTCATCAGCGAAATGGGTATGGTAATAATACCTCCTTTGTAAGGTTGTTGGGGAGATTTAATAGCCTGACTTGGGTAAAGTGCCTGGTACTTAGCGCTTGGTAGGTGTCTCATAAATGGGAATCATATTGCTGATGATGAGACCGAGAGAGCAGTACCAAGAGTGGTGACAGTTATGCCAACACTCACAAAGTGCCCCCAGCTCCCTGTTCTGGCCTTCCCAACATTGCTGTAAGGGGGGACCCCTGGTACTTGTCCAGGGGACAAGCCTGGAGCCTGAGGCCGAGGGAGAGGTGTTTTGTCCCAGGCCACGCAGCGCATAATGCCAGAGCTGGGCAGTGGCCTCACTCTGGCTGTATGCAGACCCTGCACACCGTAGCTGGTGAGGGACAGGCGGTGGGGGCCAGCAGCGGTGGGGAGGCAGTGGGCTCCCCCATGACTTCCATCCTCCTGGCTGGGGCCTGGCTTTCTTGGGAGGGTCAGCTGATGCCTACAGGCCACTGTTTCCAGGCTGCTCCAGGCAGGAGGTAAAGAGGCCAGGGAAGTCTCCAGGCTGTAGAGTCCAGCAGACCTGGGTTCACATCTCAGCTCTGTCTCCTCTTCTTGGTCCTGAGACCTTGGCCAAGCGATATCTTTCTTTGAGCTTTCATTTTCTCTTCTAAAGTGGAAGTGCTAAGCATTCATGGAGTTGTCCCAGAGATTTAAGGAGTTGCGGTACATAGAAAGCTCTGTGTCCATGGCAGTGATCCTGTCATGATGTGAAACGCAGGCAGACAGCGCTGGTGTGGCCCTTGGCTAGTCATTGTGTTGCAGTCCTGAGGCTTAGGGCAAGTGTCCTGTCCCAGGGGAAACAGTCCCTGTGTTAGCCGTACCTGTCACCTTGTGCACCGAGTGATTTCTGCTGTGAGTAGGAGTATCTGAACCACACAGATCTGAGAGATGGTCCATTCGCCACGGCCATTTTACAAATGGGCTGCCTGAAGTCCAGAGAGGGCATCTCCCCACCAAGGTCATCCCCTGGGCCCGGCTCCCGGTGCTGAGTTGAGTTGCCTCATAGCGCCCCCTGCTGCCACACTCCTGCCTTGCTGGCCGCTCCCTGGCGACCCTGCAGGCAGACCCACAGGCCTGCATCTGCCCTTTCCCTGGGAGCCAGGGACGCCCTGGGTGTCTCTGTGTCCACGCCCACGTTGCTGCCATTGGATTCTGCCTCGGCCTGGCCTGGCTTGGCCCGGGGTCATGGCTCATTCTTTGACAGTTGGGAGACAGAGGCTGCAGGCCCTCCCTGGCCATGCTTCCTTCCCCACCTCCTCCTACAGGGACTGGCTTGGGCACAGGCTGCCCGCAGAGGGTGCTAGCCCTGTCCCTCCAAGCTTCTCGCCTAGGCCGGAGGTCAGACGAGAGGGCCCCTAACATGCCTTCCAGCTCCAAGATGTGATTACATCTTCTAGTCTCCTATTTAAAAGAAGCTTAAAGAAGAGTTATTTCCTACATCTAAACAGATAGATTTAGATCCAGTGTTTCCACAAGGTTCTATGGGGTCTGCCAGGCAGGGCCAGGTCAGAGAGAGCAGCCAGGCCTGGCCAGGTGGCCCCAGAAGTTGGGTCAGGATCAGTAAGAGAAATCGATGAGGCCCTGCTCCTGAGAGCCCTCAATCATGGGCGGGCTCTGGAGCCAGACCTGAAATTCTGCTACTGCGCAGCTCGCGGAGCCCAGGCAAGCTGCTGAGCTGCCCTGGGCCTCAGTTTCCTCGGCTGTAAACTGGGGCAAACGACAGCAAACAGTTCTTAGGATTGTTGCGAAGAATAATGAGATAAAGGAGGTTAAAGCTCTTTATCGCAGTGCCTGACGCGTAGTGAGTGCTCAGTAAGTAACAGCGAAAGCACAACAGCTGATAGTCACAGAGCTCTCACGCGTTCCAGGCACTGTGCTCAGCACTTCATTTGTATTAACTTAATGGATTCACACAATACCCCTAGGAGGTGGGTCCAGCTATCATCCCCATTTTACAGATCAAGAAACCGAGGCACAGAGAGGGGTTGTAACTTGGCTAAGATCAATTAGCTAATAAGTCACTGAGGTAGGATTCAAATCCAGGCAGTTTAGAATAATTGACACTCAACCACAGCTGTTATTATGGTTATAATTACAATAAGAATTATCGTTCTTATTCCAAGAGGGGTGGGGGCTGGGCAGGCCCCAGGGATTCCTGCCTGGAGGGAAGGGAAGGCTGGTGGTTCTGGGCTCTCCTCCTTCAGCACGGAGGGCCCTGTGGCGGGTAAGGCAGTAGGGAGATGGGAAGGAGAGGCCCCTGTGTGCTGGGCACTGGGCAGGCCTTGCTGCAGCTCCTGAAGGGGGAGCCTTGGGGCCCCCTGTGGGGCTAGAAATCAGAGCCCTGACTTCATGGCTCAGTTCCTTCTCTGTCTGGCCTGCAGCTCGCCCTCGGTGCCTGGGTTTCCCTAGCTGCTCTGGGGGCCAACTCCCAGGGCCTGAGCTATCAGCCCGATCAGTGTGGGTGGGTCCCTGCCGAAGATGACCCCCTCCTAGCAGTGGAAGGAAGAGCCCATTTCCCAGCAGCTCAGAGGCTGGGGGTGCGGCGGGGCGGGAGTGGTCCCCAGGCCCATTGTGTGGGCTCCATAAAGTACGGAAGCTGAGGTTAGAATGGCAGGAAGCCCAGCGCCCGTGGCCCTTTCCCACGGGTGGGGGCTTCGGGCATTGCCTAGCCCGGCCGGCGTGACTGCAGCCTGTGTGCGCAACGGGGCAACAGATATAAGACTCACTGAGCAGGGAACGCTGGCAGCCCCGGTTACAGAGGCCACCAGGATTGGGCCACAGGTGCCTAGACTTTATCCTGGCGAATCTTCCAACAGCCATGGGCATGGCTGTCACCACACCTATGCCATAGCTAAAGAAGCCGAAGCTGAGAGGCTAAGAAACTCCTCCACAGTCAGTGGAAATAGGATCAATGCCTACTTCCTGTAAACCCAAGCTCTGGGATCGCACACCACAGGTGGGCGTGTGCCTGTGTGTGCACGTACACACACGTGTTTACAACCCCGGCTGGGCAGCCTTCTCAGGAAGGAGGTGGCATTTCCCCTGAGTCTTTTACTGAAAACATTCAAAATGCGCCCTCTCCTTACATTTGAGTAGCAGCATCCTCTGGTGAGAAACACGGGCCTTAAATGCACACAGGCCCAGATTCCAGCTGTTATTTAAACTCTGAGTGCCTTTGGGCAAGTGACTGAACTTCTCTGAGCCTCCTTTTATTGACTTGCTTTGAAGATGAGCGAGGGAGTACCTGGATAACGTGCATCTGGGGTCTGGGCTATAGTATGAGTCCCATAAATGAAGTTATAATTCCATCCATCCATCCACAGTGGGTACTTGGCTGAGGCTCATAGCCCCCCCTGCTGGCCATATCTGGAATAAGGCCACTTTTCTTTCTTGAATTAAGAAAGCTTTAAGCCCAGCTTTATTTTACAAATGAAGGAACTGAGGCCCAGGGTGGGGCTCATGAGGAGTCAGAGCTGAGGTCCACACCTGGTGGCATGCTGTCTTGTCTTGGGACATAGTGTCCATGCCCAGCCCACTCTGAGCTCTAGCGCCTCTCCCATTGCAGAACACTTCCTGGGCTCCCCGCTCTAGGGTGGCACTGTTGGCACTCTGGGTTTCCCCTGGAGGAAGGTGGACAAGCACCAGCAGGCCAAGGGGAACAGAGGGCAGCCCTGGTAGAGATGGTGGGAATCTGGAGGGGTCTGGAGAAGAGGAGTGATAGACTGGGAGGAGACGAGAATTGGCGGGACGGGAGGGAGAGGAGAGAAGGCATTCCAGGAAGGGGGCAAAGCACAGGCAAAGTGGGGGACAAGGTGAGGGGTACAAAGTGTGGGCCCCAGTGGAGCAATGGGGGATAAAGCAAGCCGTGATTTAGGCAGTGAGGGCTTCAAGACTCAATTGTTCTTGGTCTGCTTTCCTTCTCTTGATTCATTCATTCACCTGGCAAATACTTGTTGAGCTCCTAATGTGTGCCAGGCCCCGTGAAGGTGGGCCAGGTGGAGAGAGGGCTTGCCTTTGAGAACTCACAGCCAAGCAGAGGGGACAGATTTAGAGAGAGCCATTTCAAGTGTGGGGGGAAACTCAAAAGGGGTGATGGGGGCACACCCTTGGTATAGGGGTGCTCCCCAGGTGAGGAGGCATTTAAGTGGCTTACCCAAGGTCTAGGTCTTTCCTGAGGCTAGTCTTGGGAGTAAAGCAGGATGGGAGAGTCACAAAACCATCTCCCATGGAAAGTATAGCACCTGCAAAGGCCTGAGGTGATGGGGAAGGTCAGGTGAAGACATTCCATTTGGCTGGAGGGCAGGGTCAAGGAGGTTGCTGGAGCGGGGGTCAGGCTGGAGAGATAACTGAAGAAGTGGTAACTGAGGTTACAATGCAACTTTCTGCCCAGACCCTGTGTATCATGTTACGGAGTGTGGATGTTACCCTGGGGACACTGGGGAGCCATGGAAAACATTCAGGCAAAAGAGGTTCTCTCAGGCTTGTGCAACAATCCACTTTACGCATTGCCGACGAATCCCAGGTCTCTGTCAGACCTCAGAATCCCCAGTTAGTCATTATGATCTCGATTTTGTGAAATTAAGAAGCAGCGGCTCACAGAGAGACAGCGAGTGGCTGAGTCACACAGCAGAGCCCCTGCGTCAACCCTGCTCTCCACTCTGCCCTACTGCCCGCTGTGATTAAGTGCCACGTCTCTGGCTCTGCCATTCTCGCCGTGTCTTTCACTTCTCCCCTGAAGCCTGGGTTCCTAGTTGCATCAGGGGGAGACGCCTTTGGCTGGGGTGGAGGGGGGGAGTGGGGCTGCCAAGCCAACCACACTTCATGGACAGGCTGTTCCCAGGAAGGGGTCTCCCTATCCCTCACCTGAGGGGTAGGAGCTTTGCAGGAGTGGGGTGGGATGGTTGGCTGCCTTCGGATGCCCAGACTGTAATGTGGCCCTCTTTCTTCCACAGATGAGTGGGGCTGACGCAGTTGGGGATGATGATGAAGGCTCGAGGAAGAGAAAGAGCAAAAACCTGTACGTTGCAAAGATCCCTGGTCCTCAATCTTGCAATCAGGGGGGCTCCCCAACCCCCTTTTCCTCCTCTGTCCTCGAACTTGCCTCTCCTCCATGGGTCCAGGTGGGGAGAAGGGGCTGTGTCCAGTCCTTCCCTAGACAGATACCAGACACCAGTGAGCAACAGGAACCTAGGACTTAGCAGTGGCCCCAGGGGAGGGTCAGCAGGGTCCTGAGCATCCAGCACTGCCCTCAGCATGCACGCAGAGCGATGCCACGTGCTGATTCAGTACCTGGAAGCCCCAGGGAGCCGAGCAGAGGCAGCCAGCCAGGCTGTCCTGGCCCCGGCCCAGCCTCTGAGCCAAGTAGTGGCCGAGTGCCCTTGACAAGTTCTTTGCTGCCTCTGAGAAAGGACTGAACCAACAGTCGACTGGGATTCCCCCATTTTCCTCCTAAGCTCTTGAATGTTAGCCGTCCTGGGCATTGCCAGGAGGTGGCGCTGCTGGTCCAGATGGCATAGCTGCCTTTGAATGCCTGGAGTTCATGGAGCCGAGGACTCCTAGAATCTGAGATAACAACAGAAATAACTAATATTTATTGTGCCAGGCCCTGTTCTATGTGCATTCCATATATTATCTAATTTTTTTAATGTTTTATTTTATTTTTGAGAGAGAGAGGGCCCGAGCGTGAGCAGAAGAGGGGCAGAGAGAGAGGGAGACACAGAATACGAAGCAGGCTCCAGGCTCCGAGCTGTCAGCACAGAGCCTGGATGCAGGGCTCAAACTCATAAACCACGAGACCATGACCTGAGCTGAAGTCTGACGTTTAACTGACTGAGCCACCCAGGCGCCCCTCTTTACCATTGTGTTTATTTTATATTTCCTTTTTTCTTACTCACTCTATCTTACAAATTAGTAAATTGAGGCAGAAAGACGCTAAGTACTTGTCCAAGGTCACGCAGCAAGTAAGCGGTAGACCAGGGATCTCAAGCCCAGCATGCTGGCGCTAACGATAGAAATAGAAATATATAGGTATTTTTTCTTCAGAGCCTGTTCTATTGAAGCTCAGTGCAAAGCACTCCGAAGGAGGTTCCCAGCAGCCCTGCTTGGTAGCCTTTGAGCCCCTAGAGATGAGAGCCCATACCCCAGAGCCCACCCCTTCCATCTCTTCAAGGCTCTGATTGGAGGATAGTGTTCTTTTAGCTTCCTCTTGTGGGTCCCTGTTCTGCCTTCTGGACCCACGTGGGGACACATGGCGCCTCTCTGAGCCCTGCCATCCTGTCATACAGAGCACTGTGCCCCAGGACGTCACATGCTGGCCCCCCAGGTCCCCCTGGGCTTGCTGAGGGCCCCAGTCCTCACCCAGATGGCTGCCGTTCTTGGCCTTAGCTCACTGGTGCAGCCTGTGAGCGCAGGGTCCCCCTCCCCGGGCAGCTGCCCCAGACCTTCAGGACATGGTGGCCTCAGCTCTTGTCTGAGCATTTTTGCCCTCGGCAATGTGCTAAAACTTTACGTGCATTTTCTCCTTGCTTCTCCTTACAACCCTAGCAGCTGGTAGGTACTATGACCATCCCTTTCTGATGGATGAGAAAATTCGACATTCTGGAGCCGGGATCTGAACCTGAGGCTGTGTGGCTCCAGATCTCACACTTAACCCCCACAGGGTACCATCTTCCTTAAGGACTTACACAGGGTGCCCCATAGGCCTTAATGCCACCTTAAGCTCGAATAACTTCAGAAGTGTGAATTCTACAAACTTACAAACACCCGTCTGAAAGTTGAATTATTTTTGTTAATGTTTACTTATTTTTGACAGAGAGGAGAGAGAGAGAGAGGGAGAGGGAGGAAGGGGCAGAGAGAGAGGGAGATACAGAATGTGAAGCAGGCTCCAGGCTCTGAGCTGTCAGCACAGAGCCCCATGTGGGGCTCGAACCCATGAACCATGAAATCATGACCTGAGTCGCTTAACCAACTGAGCCACCCAGGCGCCCCAAAAGTTGAATTATTTACATTCCTTTTACGCTTAGGTAGCACTGTGATTTTGCCAACGCATTCTTAATTTCACCTTTTGGTTTCAAGTCAGCATTTTTTATATTTAGAAGGACAGAGACCAAAAATGAAAATTAAAAAAAAGTATCATTCAAAAATCACAAAATTGAATGTGCCTTAATAAAATTACATAATTAAAATTCCAAATGACATTTTTGAAAGTTTATAGGATTTGTTCTTCTGAAGTTATTTGCGCTTAAGATTGTACTAAGACTTTTGGGACATCATGCATATTCTTGCCTGCTTGTATCCGAAGCCAACGACTGAGGCTGAGGCCAGCAGCCAGGAGGTGCCTGATTGGGGGGGGCGGGGGGAGGCGGGGTCTAGGGACAAGGGGGACAAACAGGAGCATGGGACATTTAACCCCTTTCTTGCCAGCAGCTTTGCCCAGCTGCCTCCTGGGGGCGTGGCAAGACTAAAAATGATTCCTGGCTAAAAATAGCCAGTCCGGCCACCCCGGTGGGCAGAGCCTCCGCTCCCTCCCTCCCAGCAATTTGCTGACTTGTTTTCTCCTCCTTCCCCTGGCGCTGCCATGGCAACGGGGAGGCGATCACAAATAACTGGGTCTGGCTCGCAGCCGGGCGGGCCCCAGAGGCCGCCCCTTGCAGACACATGCCCCTTTCACGGGCGCCCTCTCGGGGTTGGCCAGGAGGGATATTCCCCCCACTTCCTCGGCCCTCCCATTTCCTGGCTCCTCCTGTCTGAGTCCCAGCCTGGCCCGCGCCGGGAGTGCAGTGCTCCGGCCGAGATCCCCCCCAGTGCTCCGGCCGAGATCCCGGCGAACGCTCGGCTGGCCGCAGCCCGCACCGCCGCTGCCTGGCGCCCGGGACGCCGGCTGGGGAGCCGGAGCCCGGGGGGCGCTCCTTGCAGACCACCCCGGGCCCCAGGGTGGGGGGCCCCGCGGAGATGCTCCGGGGCCTGTACCTCACGCGCAACGGGAACCTGCAGAGGCGGCACACGATGAAGGAGTAGGTGCCTCTCACCCCAGCGCGTGCCCTTCCCACCCTGCGTGTGCAGGGGCTGAGTGTGCCGGGCTGACCGACTCCCTTCTCTGCTTCTGCCCCCAGAGCCAAAGACATGAAGAACAAGCTGGGCATCTTCCGGAGGAGAAACGAGTCCCCTGGGGCCCAACCTGCGGGAAAGGCAGACAAAATGGTGAAGTCATTCAAGTAGGTCTCCCCTGCCCCCCTGTGCCCCCCCCCCCAGGCACTCGCTGGTCCCCAGGGAAGCAGGGCTGGTGGGGGGCTGAAATGGAAAGGGATTGTTGGGTTGGATGGATGACTCTCTCTTAGAGAGAGCTCGGTACCTAGCGAGCAGTAGCACTCATAGGGAGCAGTGAGTCCTGCTCTGGGAAGGACAGCCAGGCAGGGGCGAGGTGGGAGGTAGAAGTGAAGCGGCCCCCAGAAAGGGGGTGGGCCCCCCTCTGGGCTCCCCAGCTGGGCTGTGGCTGGAGGGCAGCTGACAGAGCCCACCCAGCCCCAGCCACCTCACTCCCCCGAAACCTCCCGGTGCCTCACTGTGCCCCTTCCCTCACCCCTCAGGCCCACCTCAGAGGAAGCCCTCAAGTGGGGTGAGTCCTTGGAGAAGCTGCTGCTTCACAAATGTAAGTGGCGGCCAGCCGGCTTGCTCCCCTCCCTGTATACCTCCCTTCCTCTTCTCTTTCCTCCTCTCCCAGACCCAGAGATGAGTCTGGTCCCAGAGAGGTCCCCTCTCCCTCTTTCCTGGGTCCCAGCAGGGACCTCTGCTGCTCCTTGGGCTGGCCTTGGAGCTGCTTCTGCCTGGGCCTCGCTGGCCACGGGAGCTGGCATTGCCTGCAGGAGGCCGCTGGGACCTGCGTGCTCAGCCCCAGATTCCCAGAATAACAATAAACATTTCCACGTACCCAGGGCTTACACTGGGCCAAAGGGGCCCCGCATCTCATGGGCAGGATCCCCTCTGGTCCTCGCAGGGCTCCAGGAGATAGGCTCGTGCCCCCCATTTTACAGAGGAGGGAGGTGAGGCACAGACAGGGGAGAGACTGGCCGAGGCCCACAAAGAGGCCGAGTAGCAGGGGTGGGTCCACATCCCTGGGCCCCCGTCTCTTAGAAGCGGGGGTTATCATACTAAGCTCCCAGAATCCGCACCCTCAAGGCCCCTGGAGGGGAAGTTGGGCGGCCAGAGGGCAGAAGGAGCTGGTTCTGCCTCTCACAAACGGCCTGGCCTTCTCCCCACAGATGGGTTAGCCGTGTTCCAGGCCTTCCTTCGCACCGAGTTTAGTGAGGAGAACCTGGAATTCTGGCTGGCGTGTGAGGACTTCAAGAAGGTCAAGTCACAGTCCAAGATGGCAGCCAAGGCCAAGAAGATCTTTGCTGAGTACATCGCCATCCAGGCGTGCAAGGAGGTAAGGTCTCAGGCTGGGCCTTCGGGTCCCCCGTCCCCATCCACAGTGGCGTTTCAGCGATCATAGGGACCTGGCAGCCTCAAGGAGCTCAGGAAGGGGAGAGGCCAGAGTGACCCTCGGGGACCATGTGTTCAGGGAGGAGAGGAAACAGACTGGGGCCCTGGGAAGAACAGAAATGGCCACTGTCCAGGCACCTGTGTGGCAGGCACGTGCTAAGCCCTTTATGTATGCGCTCTTTTATTTAGCCCTGACGACAACCTGTAACGTGGGTTTAATATTCTCTTTGTTTTAAAAATGAGGAGACAGTCTCAGAGAACCTAGCCAGAGTAACCAACATCCATGGGGTGCGGCCCGAGCGCCAGACACGGTGGGCAGCGTCACAGTGGATGAACTATTGATTTAATCCCTATCCATTTACCGTGGATGACCTTGCTTGGTCTTCCATACTCTTTGAGGCACATACTTTTCTTCCTAAACCTATAGGTAAGTCAGCTGGGACTCAGAGGACTTAGATGATTTGCTCAGGGTCACACACCTAGGGTATGGCCTGCTGGGGTTCGAGCCAGGCAGTGGGACCTTAGAGGTGGCGTTTTCAGGCCCTATTAAGTACCAGCCTGACAATGAGTGACGGAGCCATGCCTTGAGTCGCTGACCTGAGGGCGTCCACTCTGAACCTTAAGCTGTGGAGCAGAGGGGCTTGGAGGTGAAGGGCTGGGTAGGTCCCATTCTTGGCCCCGCCCCCGCCCCCAGGATCAGCCCCCCTGCAGGGAGACCTGAGCACACCGCCCTCGCTTCGCCTCTGCAGGTAAACCTGGACTCCTACACCCGGGAACATACCAAGGACAACCTCCAGAGCGTGACCCGGGGCTGCTTTGACCTGGCGCAGAAGCGTATCTTCGGGCTCATGGAAAAGGACTCGTATCCGCGCTTCCTCCGCTCCGACCTCTATCTGGACCTCATTAACCAGAAGAAGATGAGTCCACCGCTTTAGGGGCTGCTGGGGTCGCAAGCTCAGTGTTCACGTCAGGCGGGCTGGGCCCCCTTCCCACCTGCCTCTCTCCCCCTGCGACGGAGGGGGCAAGCAAGCCCCCGGAGGCTGTGTCTCCGGACGGACAGACGGACATTCGGATGAGAGGCCTGGACCAAGAGACGCCCAGGCCACTGGATGAGGAGAAGGACTGGCCCCATTGGGTCCCCACTGCCCCGGGACGAGCCGCGCTGAGCCAGAACTGGAGCTGTTGCTCCGTGCTGCGGACACTCAGCATTGACCAAGTTCCTTAAAGAACTGGCTGATGGGGCGGGGGGCCTAGCTGTGGGCTCCAGGGCTCCCCCGAGGGCCACCGGGGCTCGCCGCTCAGACCCTCACCTGGAGTTTTATTTATTTAAACAGTAGTCGGATGCTTGGCACGTTGTCCTGTCATAGGAAATTTTTGCCTCATCAGTGTTCCTAAGTTACAAGTGCAATATTTTAACCAATGCCTTGTGAAAAGCCACCTCGCGGAGAGGGTGGGCACCACTTTCCAGTTTCGGGCACCAGTGGTGGGCAGCTGGGCCTTCCGGACTGATGAGGCCTGGAGGGATGGGTGCTGCCGTGTGACCTGGCCCAGGAAGCCAGCACCCGCCGAGTGAGGTGTCCCTCAGGGGCTCTGGGAAAGCACGGCACCCTCGGACCACACAGCAGCCAAGTTCTGGAGCAAATAAAAGGCCTGTGTTATTTCTCGTTCTTGACCCTGTCTGGGTGTTCCGGGTTTGGGCTTTCCCAGGGTGGCTGGCACTGGGAGGGTCAGTCCGGCCTCTCTGCTCTGTTCTCGCCATCACCTGCCTCCCATCCCAGAGCCACTTACATGATGCACCGGCGATGAGCCCTTCCTGACAGGGTGCCTCCCGGGGCGGACACTCGGCCGTGCTTGTTGTATTTACCATCTCATCTGTAAAATGGGCTCATTTCACAGATGAGGAGAGCAAAGCACAGGCAGGTAGGGTGACTTGTCCGAGGTCGCACTGTTGGCAAGTGGCAGAGACAGGGTTCTGCCTCGGCCCAGCTGGCTGTAAAGCCTGTACCCTGGATGGCTGTCCTCTGCTTGCCACAGGACGGAGTCCTAGCCTGGCCACCGGCTGGCCACATCCCTTCATTTTTCTGCCCCACTTGCCCTGAGATTCTAGTGGGACTTCCAGGTGGCACAGGGCTGGCTGGTGGCGGTGGATGAGGTGGGACAGCGGCCGCAGGTGGACAGGCCCATGCATGCCTTTAGGACGGAAGGAAGAGCTGGGCAGGTGACGAGCAACAGGGCGCGCAGAAGCTCCCTCTGCGTCCCTGGGGAAGGCTTCCCGCTCTGTGCCTAGTAGGAGATGCACATTTAGGAAAGGCCTGCTCTGGACCGCTTGCCTGGGGCGGTAGAGGGGAGCCTGGAACCCAGCCCAAGCTGATGCCGGAGCTGCCCCCACATACTACCTGCCAGGGTCTGGGGCACAGGGGCCTGGGCGTGGCCTGCAGTGGGGACTGGCCCCCTGGGCCGACTTCGGTGAAGCTGGACGGAATTGGTGCAGGAGGGGCTGGGCCCCATCTCCCTGGATCTGTTCCCTGCCCGGGGTCCTGGGCTCACATCTGCCCTCCGTAAGTCGGAGACACAGAGGACATGGGGCTGTGTGGCCAGTCTCCTCCCTGCCTCCCCTCGCTGTTTTCCCAGGAGGCCTAACCTGGGGCCAGGCATACAGTAGGTGCTCAGCACATGTTTTACAGCCTTCTTTTCTAGAACTGGAGGGTGAGCTCTTGCAGGAGTGGAGCTGGGTCTTCCTGCAGGCGCCAGGGGCCTGGCATCGGACTGGCCTGAGCCCTGTTTGGCCTCGTAATCCGTGAAGAGCTTTCCCACCCCACAGCCACCTCCATGAGGCTAGGAGGACGGCGAGGGGCAGAGATGTGCCCCTCATCCAGAGCAAGGGCACCTCACAGATGGCATCCGGGCCTGAGATTTGGGGACCTGAAGCTGGGAAAACAGGCCCAGAGGGGACCACAGTACCACTCCTGTCCCTCCTGGGAGGGCTAGTGGACAGAGCTGGCAGCCGGCGGAGCCCAGGACTTGAGTCTCAGCCTGGCCTGACCGCTCTGGTGCCCTCCACTCGGAGGAGACCCTGTGCCCCTGAAGAGGCTCACCTTCCCCTTTCTTCGGCTTCCAGGGATGTAGCCTTGGGCCAAGCCCTCCACCTTCCCACTCCCGAGTTGCCGTGGAAACCAAAGTTCCGGAGAATGAAGTCAGGCAGACGGCCTCCCCATTTCAGAGGCCCCATTGCCCGGTTTCCATTACTCACACCGGGTCCCTTGGCCCCGAGCAGCTTTGGCTCCGCTGAGCAGCTGGATAGCCCACTGGAAAGGGGCCTGGAGCCTCCTGCACTGGGCCCTGACTGGGCTCCCTGGGGATGCTGGGCACAGCCCTCTCTGCTGAGGCCTCAGTCCCCTCACCGATACAGTGGGCTGTCCCCCACTTTATTTTTTAACATGAGAGGAAAGCACAGGCCCCTTGTCTTCTGTCTGGCAGTCCCAGACTGGTCAGTGTGGGACATGAAGGCTGTGAGGTCATTATGTCCAGATCCTTCCCATTCTACAGAATGGAAGACTGAGGTGGAGGGAGGAAGGCGCTGCATAGAGGTGAAAGGCCCAGGCCCTGGCTCCGTTGCTTATTACTGGATGTAAATCTCAAAAAAACCCACGCAGCCTCTCTTTGCCTCCGTTTTCTCATCTATAAATTGTGCATATTGGCACCTTTCCCAGCGCTTCGACGACTCAGGGAGGTCATGGCTGCGGCAAGTTTAACCCAGAGGCAGGCGATGTGCTCCTTCCACGCAAGCTGCTGTTAGTGACATCATTGTTCGGGGTCACAGGTCAGAGGCAAAGCTCACGCTAAAGTTGTCCAGGCCCGGGCTCTACCCTGATTGGTGCGGACAGGGAGCCTTTCGCCTTGGACCCCAGATCGCTGTCTTTCCAGGAACATTCAGCTAGAGGACAAAGCCAACCTGTTCCAGGGAGTGTCAGAAACAGCTTGTCCTCACGCCACTGCCCAGTTGGCCTGGCAGGGAGCAGTTGGGGTCAGCCTGCAAACAGGGTGTGAAGGGGGGAAAGGGGCGAGGGCATGGTGGGTTAGCGGCTCCCCAAAGGATGCCTGTGGGAGGGCACTCAGCACCTGCCTGCATGTGCCAACGTCATCCCACTCCCTGTGGGCCAGTCAGGCCCCTCACGCCCTTGGCCTCTTGGCCCGGCTTGGGGCAGATGTGGCATCCCCGACCCCCCAGCCGGGAAGAGACCATCTGGTCTAAACTGCTGACTCATGCTTGGGTCCCTTCTTGGGTCTCTGCTGACATCTCTCCTGTGACGGGGAGCTCGTTATCTCCCAAGGCAGCTCAGGGGGGCCTGGGAGCCCCTGGAGGTTCTAAAGTTGCTTCTCTGGGAAGCCAGGATCCTGGGGCTGGGGGGAGGGGAAGTGGGGGCGGGTCAGGAGTAGCCACTGTGGGTCTCCCACCCAGGGAGCCCCCTACTCGCTCCCCGATTCTCTGTCTTCACTTTTCTCTGTTTCTCCCCCACCCCCCATGTCTCTGCCTTGACCCTCTGGTCCCTGTGCCTACTGTCCCCTTGCTAGGTCCCCCTCAGGTCCCCCTCGCTGATATCCTACTCTAGAAAGTCTTCCCAAGTCACCCCTCTGCTCCCTCCTCTCCCTCAGGGCTCTCGTGCCCTCAGGCAACAGACCCTGGGCCTCAGACAAGAGATCACACCATCTGTGAAACATCTGGCTCTGCCTAACCTCTCCCTGGCAGGGCCCAACAGGAGGAAAGGGGGTACCCTGGGCCCCCTGCCGCCAGGGTGCCCATTCCTTGGGTTGGAGAAAACAGCAGGGGGTGGGCTGGTAAGGAAGAGCTTCAGGGCTGGTCCAGGCCTGCTCAGCTCGGATCAGAGTGAAGGGGTAGCTAGGCTTGGGGGAGAGGGCAATGCCAGTTGCAGATTAAAAAAAAAAAATAGAAACTGGGGCGCCTGGGTGGCTCAGTCAGTTGAGCGTCAGACTTCAGCTCAGGCCATGATCTCACAGTTCGTGAGTTCGAGTCCCGCGTCAGGCTCTGTGCCAACAGCTCGGAGCCTGGAGCCTGCTTCCGATTCTGTGTCTCCCTCTCTCTTTGCCCTTCCCCTGCTCACGCTCTGTCTCTCTCTCTCAAAAATAAATAAACATGAAAAAAACATTTGGAAAAAACAGTAGCTACTGGCCACACAAAGGCGCACACCAAGGGCATTCCATGCCTTATCTCCGTCGGTCCTCACAGCAGGCGTGGAGAAGGTCAGAGCGCAGTTTTCCTCTTACAGATGAGAACGTTAACGTTCAGGGCAAATGGAAAGGTGGGTTGTGGCTGAGCAGAGAGTGGGAACCCAGCCCCTAATGCCAGGCAGCCTCGCCTCCAGCCCGTCAGAGGAACTCGTGGAGAACACACGCTCTCCTGGTCTCGAGGGCAGGGCTTTTTTTCTAAGGAAGGACGGGAGCTCAGTCCTTGATCAACTGCCTTACCTCTCCGAGACTCTGTCATCTCATCCATACAATGGGAATAACGGTCCCACCTAACGGGGCTCACGGGGACTCAGTGAGACAAAGAGTATGTGTAAAGCCTCAGTCCGGGGCCAGCCACAGAGGGGCTGCCTCACGTAGGGGCAGATGGAGGGGGGCCTGGGGATGCCACGGAGCCATGGAGAGGTGAGGTCAGGCTAGGCGAGAGGTCAGGCTAGGCGAGCAGCTGTGCAGGAAGAAGCCGCCCCCACTTCGGCTCCATGGCCAGGTTCAAAGACAAGGGCAGGGCCGTAGGAGGGCGGGGTGGGGCCCCAGGGCTCAGCAGAGCCCTCCTTGCCGTTTCAGGAGCCGCTGAATGGCACCCATACCGGCAGGCAGGCGGCTGGCTCGCCCGCAGGTCTGTCCCAAACCCGTGTGTGACCTTGTACGAGGGCCTCCCCGCTCTCGTTGGTTACTTCTGGAAAACAAGGAGAACCAAGCTTTCCTCCTGTCTGAGGACCTGCTCAAGGGGCAGAGGGTGCTCTGTGTGATGTGAGGGGCCAGGATTCAGGCCAGGTGTGTCTGCCTAGGGTGGGGGTGTGGAGGGGGTTGTTCGGACTAAAAACAGAGTCTAGCCCCTTCCCCCTAGAGGGGGGACTGGAGGGGCTGACTGCGATGGAGCCGTCTCTCTGCCACTTGCCCCGGAGTCCCTGTGGCTGCCCTCCGTGTCCTCTTGCCAGGCTGAGCGGAGGAAGGCTATGCTGGCTATTCACACGTTCGTTCCCTTGAGGTAAAGTCCACACCTACCCCACCTCTGTGACACACACACACACACACACACACACACACACACACACGCATGCATGCACACACGCTCTCCAAGTCCAGGCCAGAGCAGCCCCGTCTAGGGGCCGAGCTCAGTTTGCAAAGACAAAGCTCACAGTCCCTGGACTTGCCGGAAGGAAACCAGCAACCCAGGGGCTGCTTCTGCAGCCAGTTGATGGGAAGTCCCTTCCCTCCCTGGGCCTCACCTTCCCCATCTGAAAAATGGGTGGGGGACGTTCCAAGTTCTCTCGAGGAGCCGTCTGCCTCTGACACCTGGGGTTGCGTTTGCTTCTCCCTCTGAAGAGTTCTTGCAGCAAGAACTGCCTCGATCCCCGGAATCTGTCGGTTGCAAGGGTGGAGGATGGTGACGAGGGACATGGGCTTCAGACACTGACAGACCTGGGATCGAGTCCAGACTCGGATGCTTACTCACTGTGTGACCGTGGGCAAGTCACTTAACCTCTCTGAGCCACGATGTCCTCATCTATGAAGAGGGGGTACTAATAGTTCCCACTGATGGGTTGTTGTGAAGAACGAAAGCAGGCTGTGAGCCATCTGCATGCAGCCTTTCCAGCCTGTGTTCGGGTCCTCGAAGGCACCACGCTCCCTTCCTGGGCTCGGCTCTGCTCTGTGCAGAAGACACAGCATCTACCCAGGGAAAGGGCTCACTGAAATGAAAGTGGTTTGGGTTTTCTTTTCTTCTTTTTTATTTTTTTTATGTTTATTTATTTTTGAGAGAGACAGAGACAGAGACAGAGACAGAGACAGAGTCCAAAGCAGGCTCCAGGCTCCGAGCTGTCAGCACAGATCCAGATGCGGGGCTCGAACCCATGAACTACGAGATCATGACCTGAGCCGAAGTCGGACGCTCAACCGACTGAGCCACCCAGGCGCCCTGGGTTTTCTTTTTAATGTTTAATTTTGAAATAATTATATATCTGCGGGAAACTGCAAAGAAATGTCCCGTGTATCCTTCACCTAGTTTCCCCCAGTAGCTACCTCTTACATCGTTACAGTACAATCTGGAAACCAGAGTCTGACATTGGTACAACGTGTGTGTGTGTATAGTTCTATGTTATTTTGTCACATGTGTCGATTATGGAACCGCTGTGGAAGTGGAAACACAGAACTATGTCCCCACAAAGATCTCCCTGGATACTCTTTTATAGTCACACCCATCCCCCACCCTCCATCCCTAACCCCTAGCAACCACTAATCAGCTCTCCGTCTCTATAATTTTGTCATTTTAAGAATGTTATATAAATGGAATCATGCACTATGTGACCTTTTGAGATGGTCTTTCTGCACTCATCATAATGCCCTTGAGATCCATCCAAGTTGCTGTGCGTGCCGATACTTCGATCCTGTTTATTGCTGAGGACTGTTCTGTGGTGTGGACGCACCGCAGCTGGGGTGCCCGTTCACTTATCGACAGACATTTTCATTCTTTCCAGTTTCCATATAAAGCTGCTACCAGCAGTCATGTCGAGGGTTTTGGACACAAGTTTTCATTTCTCGGGGGGTAAATGTCCAGGAGTGCAATTGCTGGGTCAACCAGTAAGTATAGGTTTGTAAGAAATTGCTACCCTGTCTTTCCGAGTAGCTGTTCCGTGAGAGATCCAGTTTCTCAGCCTCTTTGCCAGCATTTAAATGTTGCCTCTGCGTTTTTTGCTGTAGCTGTTCCAATAGGTATGTGGTGCTGTCTCCTCAGATTTTCATGTATATTTCCTGAACGACTAGTGAATGGTATCGGGCATTTTCTCCTGTCCTTATTGTCCGTCGGTATTTCCTCTTTGGTGAAATGTCTCTTCATGTCTTGTGCTCATTTTCTAGTTAGTGTTTGCTTTTTTACTGTTTTGAGTTTGAGAGTACTTTATTCTGTGAGTGAACCCTTCATCGTATGTGTGATTTGCAAATAATTTCTCTCAGTCTGCAGCTTGTCTTTTCACGCTGCGAATGCGCCTCTCGCTAAGAAAAAGCTTTTTAGTGTCGGTCAAGTTATCATTTTTTTTTCTTTTAGATCAGACTTTGGGTGTTACGTCTCAGAACTTTTCACCTATCCCTAGGTCTGGAGATTTTCTCCTACATTTTCTTCTACATGTTTTATAGTTTTATACTTTATAGTCTCCATTAATTCTTATGGAAGATGTGAGGTTAGATTGAGGTTCTTGGGTGTTTTGTTTTGGCGTAAGGATGTCCATTTGCTTTAGCATCGTTTGCTGAAAAGACTATCCTTCTACTGAATTGTTTAAAAAACCCCAGCTTTATTGAGATGTAACCACAAATCATATAATCTACCTATTTAAAGTGTACAACGCAACAGTTTTTGGTATTTTCACAGAGCTGTACGACCATCACCACAATCGATTTTAGAACATTTTTGTCACCCCCTAAAAAAATCTCTGTACCTATTAGCTGTCAGTCTCATCTCTATATCCCCACCTTCCCAGCTTTGGGCAACCACTAATCTACTTTCTGTCTCTACAGTTTGCATCTTCTGGACATTTCATGTAAATGAAATCGTACAACATGTGGTCTTTTCTGTCTGGCTTCTTTCACTTAGCCTAACATTTTCGAGGTCCATCATGTGGTAGCATGGATCAGCACTTCCTTTCTTTCTACTGCTTAGTCACATTCCACGGCGTTATCCCACGTACCATGTAATAGATCACATTTTATTGATCCATTCATCAGTTGATGGGCACATGAGTCGTTTCTGCTTTTTGGCTCTTCTGACGAGTGTTGCTATGAACATTCATATGCAAGTTTTTGTGGGGACATATGTTCTCAGTCCTTTTGGATGGAGACCCAGGTGTAGGGTCGTAAACTAATTGCTGGGTCATAGGCAAACTCTATGCTTCACCTTTGGAGGACGTGTGTTTCGAGCCACAGCATTTTACCTTCCACCAGCAGTACGTGAGGGCTCCAATCTCTCCACATCTTTACCGAACACTCGTTACTATGTCTTTTTTATTTTCGGCATCCTCGTGGGTGTAAAGTGTTACCGTGGAATTGCTTTTGCACTTTCGTCGGAAATCAGTTGGCTGTCCTCGTATGGGTCTACTTTTCAATCCTCTGCTCAGTTCATTGATCTCTGTTTCTGTCCCTCCACCAGTGCCGTACAGTCCTATTACTGTAGCTATATCATAAGTCTTGAAATATATAGAGTGATTTCCCCATTCGTTTTTTATTTTTATTTTTTCAAAATTACTTTACCTATTCTAGTTCCTTTGCCCTTCTCTACACATTTCAGGATAATCTTGCCTCATCTACCAAAAGTCCTCCTGAGATCTTGATAGTAAGTGTGTTAAACCTGTATTTCAATTTGTGGAGAACTGGTATCTTTACTATGTTGAATATTGCAATTCGTGAGCCTACCGTGTCTCCTCCTTTATTTAGATCTGCTTTGATTTCGTTCATCCGTACACAGTAGTGTTCAGCACACAAGTCCCAGTATCTGAGATTTAAACTTAAGTATTTCATTCTTTTTTGAGTGATTGTAAATGATATTATAAGTTGCAGTTTCCCAGGTGCCTGGGTGGCTCAGTCAATTAAGAGTCCGACCCTTGATTTCCGCTCAGGTCATGATCTTGCGGTTTGTGTGTTTGAGCCCCACATTGGGCTCTGCGCTCACAGCATGAGGAGCCTGCTTGGGATTCTTTCTCTCCTCTTTCTCTGCTCTTCCCCTGCTCACGCTCATGGGCGTGCTTTCTCTCTCTCTCTCTCTCTCTCTCTCTCACCTCAAAATAAATAAACTTAAATTTTTTTTTAAAGTTGCAGTTTCCACATGTTCATTGCTTGCATATTGGAATACAGTGGATTTTTGTATGTTGACCTTGTAGCTTGTGACCTTGCTGAATTCAATAGTTCTGGGAGGTCTTTGGAGGATGCCTTGGGCTTTTCTGCACAAACAATCACGTCATCTGCAAATAGGGACAGTTTTATTTTTTCCGTTCAGATCTCTATGTCATTTATTTACCTTTCCTGTCTTACTGGATTTCAGTCTTTCACCAGTAAGTATGATGTGAGCTGTCAGTGTTTTATAAATGCTATTTGCTAAGTTATTTTATTCATGTAGCATGTTTATATGTATTTATATTTACATAGATTTATAGAGGAAATTTACTTATTTATATACGACTTGCCCTTTATCCCGAATCTGCTAAAAAGTGTTTTCATGAGTGGGTGTTGAATTTTGTTAACAATTGTTTTTGCATCGGGGTGCTTGGATGGCTCAGCTGGTTAAGCATCTGACTCTTGATTTCTCTTCAAGTCCTGATCTCATGGTTTGTGGGATTGAATCCATGTCAAGCCTGATGATAGCTCAGAGCCTGCTTGGGATTCTCTCTCCCTCTCTCCCTGCCCCTCCACCGCTCGCACTTTCTCTCTCTCTCTCTCAAAATAAATAAATAAACATTTAAAAAAAACAAAATTTTTTGCATCTAATAAGCACAAAAAAAATTTTTTTTAATTTTTATTTATTTTGGGGAGGGGAGGAGAGAGAGAGAGGGAGACACAGAATCTGAAGCAGGCTCCAGGCTCTGAGCTAGCTGTCAGCACAGAGCCCGACGTGGGGTTCGAACGCATGAGCTGTGAGATCATGAGCTGAAGTTGGACGCTTAACCACCTGAGCCACCTAGGCGCCCCACAAACACTTTTTTTGATTCAATTGGTATGATCGTATGACTTTTCTCGTTTAGCCTGTGAGTATGGTAGATCACACTGCCTGGTTTTCAAGTACAGAGCCAGTCTTGCATCCCTGAAATAAACTTCATTTGGCAATGGTACATAATGTTTTAATACGTTGCTGAATTCTGTTTGCTAATATTTTGTTAGGGATTTGTGCTTCTTATACATGAGCACTATTGGTCTGTTTTCCTTTTTTGTACTGTCTTTGGTTTGGGGGTCAAGGTAATACTGGCTTCCTAAAATGAATTGGGGAGTGCTCCCTCTCTTCTATTTTCTGGGACAGATTGTTTAGCATTGGTGTTTTTCTTTCAGATGCAAGTGTATTTTAAGCTGCTGTTTGAAGCTTGTCTGCTGTTGTCCCATTGGCCAAAACAAGTCACATGGCTGTGGCCCTTGGAGGGAGCAGGAGGGACAGGCCACCTGCAGCAGGCAGAGGTGCAAACGCACAGTGCAGAGGGAGTGGGTACTGGGAAGGGCAAAGAACTGGGGCCCATGGGGCAATCACAGAGCCCCTGTGAGCTCACCTTCCGCTGTATCTCACCCCACTATACTCGCGGCTGTAAGCACCCACCGGCCAGTGCATGCTGGGCCCTCCTGGAACCTGCGTCTGCCTGACTGGCCCCTCCTAGCAGGGGCTTTTAGATGCTGTCTGTGCGATATGGGTACACTTGATTTAAGCACAGTGTAGAAATCAAATCCCCAGTGTAGAAATGACAGAAGATCTTTCTTCAGAACAATCAGTGATCAAATTACAAGACTGTACGTGAGTCCCCCAAACAGGATTTAATCTACTCAGTTTGGTTTATTCCCATTTTTCCAATCGTTTCATTCGCCAGCCTTTCCGTTGGTGACTACTGTGTTTGTGTCCATGGGGAATTCAGAGAAGGATGAAATCTGGTCCCCGAAGATCTTTGCAGCTTGTTACCCCCACACCCATCTCTGCCCTATGTCTGCACCCCCACACACACACACTTGCACCCCAGGACCTTGGCACGTGTTGTTCTCACATCTTTCCCGCCACCTCCTTACCTGGCCATCTCCTCAACCATCAAGACTCGGCTCAGAGGGTGCGCCCTCCAGGACCACTTTGCTGATGTCCCGAGTCAGGAGGAGGACACTTCTCTGAGCTGTCCCAGCAGCATGCTCCGGTGACTCAGCGCTGGGGTACCACTTGTCTTTTTCTCTTCTGGACTGTGAGACCCTCAAAGGCTGGACATCAGTGGCTGTCTGGGTCCCCAGCACCCAGCCCAGGGTCCAGAGCAGAGCAGGAGCTTGACAGCTGACAGCTGAAGGCCTGAGTGTCTGTAGGCTGACCGTGGTGATCACAGCCCACCGGCAGAGACTCTGGGGTCACCTGATGTGTCCCTGGTGAGCAGCCCCTTTCTCAGGCCTGGAGGGGTGCGCTAAAGGCGCCTTTCTGTCCTCAGCCCTCAGCTCCTCCCTGAGGGCTGCAGACTACACCTTAGAGAGGAGGGGTCAGAGGAAGCCCGGAAGTGAGGGTGACCTCCGTCCCTACCTCAGCGAGGCATGGCCTCGAAGGTCAGGAAAGCCTGGCCTTCCGGGCCCTGCTCCAGGGGGCCTGGGCTTCCCTCGGAGACAGAGATGCATTCCCAACAGACGGGACTTCCCCCAGCCTCTCATTGTTCTGCTGTGCCCTCATTCATCTCCTTGCTTCTATTGTTCCCACCACCTGGAGTACCTGTCCCTGCTTCCCTTTGCTTTGCCCATCATGGCCTGATCTTCCAGGCCTTTCCTCCCAACCGGCCATGGCCTGAGGCTGAGTCTGCGCCAAGGGTCTGCCCTCAGGGAATTCTAAGTGGCCTCGAATTTTCCACTACATATTTTGTGGGTGTGAGTTTGGACTCTCCCCTGAGGGTGACCTGGGAGCCGGCCAAGCTGGACTTGGCTCAGAGTAGTGGCCGGGAAGAGTGGGCAGCCCCTGCCCCCCGGAGCGAGATAAGCAGCTGGACCCCAGCGCTCCGCTGGGACTATTTTCAGCTGCTGCTTCCCGGCAGGCCGGGCCTGCTTTGGGGCTGGAAGGAGAACAATGGGCCATTGAACCTTATCCAGCCCTGTGCCCTGGGAGGCCCTCGGAGGGCAAGTGACAGCAGCGTGTGTGTGTTGGGGACTGGGGGCTGTGCTTGCAGGCCCAGGGAGGGCGGGGAACAGAAGGACAGAAGCTGCCCGCCCCCCACCCCCACCTCCCATGCTGAGCAACCGGACAGGCAGGAAGAGATTCTATTGAGAGCTCTTAGCTCTTTGTCAGACTTCCTGTGGGGCCAGGTGCTGGGCCAGAGTCGCTCCAGAACACTCAAGCCAGACACCGGGTTAAGCACCGCACATGCTGTCTCCGATGCATCAGCCTCATTGTACAGATGTGGAAACTGAGGCCCGGGCTCAGACACGTCAGTGACTTCCTCACACAGCAAGGAGAGGAGCAGTGGGGACTCAGACCCAGGTCCTCCCTATCTCCCTCCAGCGGGCGGAACACAGCAGAGTGGAAGTTTCTACCCCAGCCCGCCCCTCTCAGGCCTTCACGGGGACTTGTGGGCTTTTGTCCCTCTGCCCTAATGGCTCTGACTTCATGAACCACCTTGGGCACATCGCTTGCCTTCTCTGGGCCTCAGTTTATTCCTCTGTACAATGCGGGGGCGAGGGATTGTGGAGGGGGGAACCAGAGGCCCGTGGGATGGGGAGGGGTCGTGCGTGGTCAGGCCTCGTTCCTTTCCAGCATTTGAGGATTTGAAGAGCCGTGAACTGAAGTTCGGTTCATCCCGGAAGCTGTTCACCGGAAATGCTCTCCGGGGTGTGCTGGGTTCGCGGCTCTGTCCAGTGCCTTCGAGAAAGTCAGTCCAAGGGAGCGGGGGCCATGAATCGGCGATGGCGGGGCCCTGAGAGACATGCATGGAAAGGACCGTGTTGGCTTCCACAGACCCACGGGCCTGGACGACAGAAGTGACTTCCTCACCGCTGCAGAAGCGGGAAGTCCAAGCTTCAGGTGTTAGCGGGTTGTTTCTCCTGAGCCCTGAGCCCTCTCTCCTTGCCTCGCAGATGGCCACCTTCTCCCTGTGTCTCCACATCATCCTTCCTCTGTGTATTTCCCCTTCATAAAAGGACACCGGTCCCATTGGATGACTTCATTTGGACTCAGTCACCTCTGCAAAGGCCCTGTCTCGAATGCAGTCACATTCTGGGAACCTGAGGGTTACGATTTCAACGTGTGGACCTGGGAACACAATTCAGCCCAAAGCAATGGCTCTTTAAAATAACTGACAAGGGGCGCCCCGGGGGGCTCAGTCAGTTAAGCGTCCAGCTCATGATTTTGGCTCAGGTCATGATCTCACAGTTCATGGGATCAAGCCCCGAGTTGGGCTCTGCGCTGACAGCTCGGAGCCTGCTTGGGATTCTCTCTCTCTCTCTGCCCCTCTCCCGCTCACGCACTTGTGCTCTCTCTCTCTCTCTCTCTCTCTCTCAAAATAAATAAACTTAAAAAATAAATAAAATAACTGACAGCAACTGCTTTGCATATGGGCACAGAGTGACTCTGTCTCGGGTGAGGCCCCTGTGGGGGGTCTCCAAGGAGCTAGCCAGACAAAGGTCTCCATCCTAACAGGAGAAGGGGGAGGGGCTCCAAGAGGGAGGAGTTTCCAGAGCTTCTCAGGGGTCACATCCCTCCCTCCCCATCCCAGCTGGTAGGAGAGTCTCCGGGGTCAGGGACGACTGACGCCCCCACCCCGGAGTTGTGCCGTCCTGCATGGGGACTTGTTTGCGCACTACTGTAGCTCTCCACCAGTCCCACAGCACCAGTGAGCTCTGCTGTCCAAATGAACTCTGCACCGCAAGGCCTTTGGGATAAGGTGGGTGGTGGGGTGTTTCTAGACGGGAGCCCAGTGGGCCACTAGGGCAGATGGCAGCCATAAGGGCAGAGAGCAAGGAGGACCGATGAGGACATCAGCCCTGCCGAAATCCACATGAACTCGGGGAAGGCACGCCAGGCTGGAGGGTGGGGACTGGAGTTAAATCTTATCACAAAGGACAGCAATAACCGGAGGATATGGGGACACTACACAGTTCTACCTGGGAAGAAGGTGCCTACACTGGTCTGGACAGGTGGATATCAAGGAAGACTTCCTGGAGGAGGTGAAGACTAAGGAGCATCTTTTTTTTTTTTTTTAATGTTTATTTATTTTTGAGAGAGAGAGAGCATGAGCAGGAGAAGGGCAGAGAGAAGTGGGGGGACAGAGGATCCAGGGCAGACTCCATGCTGACAGCAGAGAGCCTGATGCAGGGCTTGAACCCATGAACCACGAGATCATGACCTGAGCGGAAGTCAGACGCTTAACTGACGGAGTTACCCAGGGGCCCAAAGGTGGGTCTTTAAGTGTGCATAAGAGATTGCCAGAGGGGGGCAAAGGCGTTCCAGGCAAAGGATCCTGTGAGGACATAAGCCTGGTGTCTGTGACTCTGAATCACATCTTGCTGGTCAGTCTCCCATGTGCAAGGCTCCTGGTGGGAGGGGTTCAAGGTGAAAAGAGAGGACGCTGCCCAGACCAAAGGGGGGCTGGAATGTTCAGATGTGACTAAGGACTTTAGTACTGTGGGGGGTGGGGCAGGAGAGTCTTTGAGCTGGGGGTGTGGCCAAGCGACATGACCCCAGGGAGGGAGGTGCCTGATGGCCTCTGATTCGTCCCCAAGTACTGGATTGGTGAACAGGGTCGGGAGCTCAGCGTGAGGCGGCCGAGAGGTCACAGAGGGCCACCCCAGGCTCAGCCGGCCGTTGGTGTGGCTGCTGGCTGGCATTTTGACGAATGGCCCGCCTGTTCCAAGGAGGGCTTGATGGTGGCTTTCCAAGAACGGCTGTTTCTTTCTGCCCTGCAGCTCCCGCGGGGGACAGGGGGGAGGGGCCTTCAGGCCAGTCAGACCCCGCGTGTAGCTCACGCTGACCAGGGCAGCCAAGGACGGGGACAGGACACGCGTCCATTGGGTGCCTCCCCTGTGCCCGGCCCGTGCCAAGCACAGCACACACCTGTGCGTGGTTCCCCCGCCGTCCCAGGAGGCAGCTCGTGGTAGCCCCGGTTTCCGCACGAGGAAACCAGGGCTCAGGGAGGGAGGAAGGTTTGTCCAAGGCCCCCGGGCTAGAAAGGCCAAGACTCTGGGTCTTTCTATCCAAAACTCCCATCTCCCAGGAAGCTCCCCTTGGCCCCAGCTGGGCTGCCTCAGGTTCTAGAAGTAGGGATGGGCCTCTAGCAACCTGGCTTGGCTGGGACGAATGGAGAGGTGGGCGGAGGGAAGCCCCCCCCCCCCCGCCAGCTGTGTCCTGCTCCAGCCCCTACCTGCCCCTCCTGGCTCCCATCTGGGCAGGGCCTGTGTCTCTGAAGACAGAAAAGGGGAGCCAGTGCCCCTCATGGAGCTAAACCCTACATGGCTCCAGAGCCTTCTCCTCTCCATGTGGCTGCGGGGGGCCTGCCTTCACCTCTGTCTCCCCTGTGAGCCTGGTTTCTCCTCTGATAAAATGGGGCGATGATGCCCCCTCTCTGGGTGGGCGTGAGATACAAGCGAGGCCATGTCTGTAGAGAGCCCAGGCCCCCAGCCCTGGCTCGGGGCACCGTTGCTGGGATTGCCGTGTCTTTGCTTGCTGCCTCTTTGGAGCTGAAGGCCAGTGCGCCGCTAGGAGGGACAGGGACCTGGGCTCTGGCAGCGCTCCGCGGGTAACACTGGGCCACACTCTTCTCTGAACTTCAGCAGTATTGCCTGTGGCCCTTTGGGCTGGGGATTTTAGGACGGGGTGTCACCAGAGGCCAAGTTTGGTTTTGACGCGAAGGGCAGGGTCTTATGGGTACAAATACATCAAATGGGCTCTTTCTCTTCAACTGCTTTCTCTACCTTTTGTGATTTCCCCCAACAAATTGCCCTGGAAATGTCTTGAAAAGGTGCCGGGTGGGATTGTGTGTCAGGGGAGAAGCAGAGACCTTGTCCCCAACATGGTCCCTCTTCCAGATATGCTTCTGGCCTGATATGTCCCAGCATCCACATGCAGCATACATCGCATACACACGAAACGTATCAGACACACATCACACACACATTATGCACACCGCACCCTACTCAGAGCACACATCTGACACGTCACACATCCACAACACAAACCATGCCACAAAGACACACAATACACATACACCTACAAAACACACAAACAACATTATACACATTCTCCACCGCGCATGTCACACAACACAGGCGACATTCAGATGCATCACACATAGAAGTGCAACACACGCCTGCCCGCAGAACTCTAGTACATTTAGCATCTTTCTTTTTTTTTTAATTTATTATGTTTATTTATTTTTGAGAGTGAGAGCGAGAGAGAGCGTGAGCAGGGGAGGAGCAGAAAGGGAGAGACACTGAATCTGAAGCAGGCTCCAGGCTCTGAGCTGTCAGCATAGAGCCCGATGCAGGGCTTGAACCCACGAACCATGAGATCATGACTTGAGCTGAAGTCGGATGCTTAACCGACTGAGCCCCCCCAGGGCCCCCATTTAGCATCTTTCGACTGAGAAAATACATTTCAATAAAAACTCTGAGTTTGGTGATGCTCAAAAATGATTTGGTATTTCATTCAACCTGACCGTGCCTTCAGACAGTTGAAAACCAGCCATCCAAAGAGACATCAGACGCATTCTTAATTCTGGTCCCAGATAGTGCCTGGGTCCTATGCATCCAGGCACCCCAGTGGGAATGCTGCACACCCCAGAGCTCTGGGGTGCAAAAGTGGGGACCCCTGGTTCAAGCCACCATTCAGTCTCCCCCTTCCAGGGGGACTTTCGGCTCCAAGTCTCTTGCTCCTCCTCCCATGCGTGGTTCCCCTCTATCTACAGCACAGGCCTGACATTGTGTGCATGCATGTGAGTGTATTTGTGTGTGTGTGTGTGTGTGTGTGTGTGTGTGTGCGTGTGCGTGTCGGGGGAGGGAGGCAGGCATCGTGCCGGGCAGCCCTCGCCCTGCCATCTCTATGAGCTCAGGGACCGCTGTCCTGAGGATCCTTCTGCAGAGAAACTTCCCGGTCAGCTCCACCCAAAGGGAGAGCAGATGGAAAATTGGAGCAAGCCCTCATCTTGGGTCAGGGAAGAAAATATTCTTTTTCCCCCTCGTCTCTAAAAATATGCTCAAGGCTTTTTTGAGCCTTGATGCAATAAAAACCAGCTGTGGCTTAGAATGGCCCCCGCAGCTTTTGCCCAGGGAGAAGGCAAACAAAAACAGCCGTTGGAGGCGGGGTTAGTGCCTGTGTCTGGGCTCCGGGCCCAGCTTCCAGCTACCTCCGCCCTGGAATTGTATCCCACATGGGCACCGAGTAGTCCCCTGTGTGGGCTCAGGGCACCAGGGGTCACTTAGCCCTTCTTTTTTTAATTCTTGGTGCAAGGATGACAAGATGACAGGAGGTGGGTGTCATCTGTGACTTGGATTCTGCCCCTAAGGTACCCCTCATCTCCTGGGGGACACAGATGGGCACTCAAGGTACCCAGAGCCAAGCTAAAGGGGTCCTCTGGTGACCTAGAGGAGGGAGAGGCCATGCCCGATATGGGGGACAGGAAGGCTTCCCGGAGACATTTGGATGGCTTTAAAGGAAGGAGACAGGCAAGGGGGTTCTAAGAGGAGGGACCAGCTTCAGCAGTGGCCTGGGGATGGGGACAGTGGTTACCATGTGATGACCAGAATGTAAGGCAAAGGTGGGGGAAGACAGGGGGATCAGCTCGGGGAGGTAGATTGGGATCCTGGATGCTGGGTGAGATGTTCTGTGTGAGCAGAGGAGGGACTTGTCTAGAAGTGGGCTGCTTGGAGGGCATTGGAGGGGAAGTCTGGTTGCCTAGTTGGAGCAAAGGTTTTATAGGAGAGGCCCTTAAAGAGGAAGTGCATCTTCTACTGGGACCTCCTGGCATCCTGACCCATCCATCCCCGCGGCACAAGCCAGTCTGGAGCACGGAGAGGAGCTAGGGATTTGGAATCCAAAGATCTGGATTCTCCTTCTGATCCTGCTGTGGACCCCTGTGTCCTTGAATAGATCGCTGTCCTTCCTAGGCCTCTACTTTCCCACCTGCAAAATGGGATCATGAGTTCTTTCCTTTTCTCTGGTAGATCAGTTCTGGCCCATGATGCCCTGATGACATGTGGGGAAGAAGAAAGACCCCAAAGAGGGGATGGGACTGGCTTCCATCACCCAGCACACCAGCGTGGACGCGCAGGCTCTGGAGGAGGGCTTCCTGGTGAGGATTTGTGGTTCGGAGAGGCCCCTGGGGCTGGCCTCTGGCCACGACTGTGTCAGCCTTGCTGCAGGTGAGAAGCAGTGAGGTCTGTTCCTCCATCCTGGGGAAGGGACTCCAAGTGAGGCCTAACAGGGACCCTCATGTCACCCTGTCTCATTCCCCCATGGAACCCTGTGAGGTTGGGTTTGTCACCCTCTCACAGAAGACAAAACGGAGGCCCGAGAGGGGAATTGACTTTCCCCGAGACTTCCAGCGGCTGCAGAGGGGAGCC
>CM053568.1:19597417-19632376 GCA_028646485.1 Cryptoprocta ferox | reverse complement strand
TCTCTCTCTCTCTCTCTCAAAATAAAATACATAAAAATTAAAAAAAAAAAAAAAAGGAAAAGTCGGACGCTTAACTGACTGAGCCACCCAGGTGCCCCTGGGCTTTGGAATTTTTAAAAGATCCCAGAAGATTCTAGTGTGCTGACGAGTTTGGGAACCACAGGTTTTCGTGGAAAGTTTAATAAAGGAATTTTTAAAAATAGCTTTGTTGAGGTGTTGTTAACATACGGTAAACTGCACTGACTAAACTATGTAATTTAATGAGGCTTTTTTTCCCCCACCGTCTTCATCATTTTTAGTAAGTGTGTGGTTCCGCGGTGTTGCATATATTCACGCTGTTGTGCAGTGGGTCTCCAGAGCTCTTTTTCTTGCAAAATTGAAACTGGGTACCCAGTAAGCAATTATTCCCTACCTGCGCCTCCCCCGCCCCCAGCCACCGCCCTTCTACTTTCTGACTCTTGGATTCTGCCCATTCTCCGTGCCTCGAGTAAGTGGAATCAGAGTGTATTTGTCTTCTTGTGGCTGGCTTATGTCACTCGGCAGAGCGTCCTCAAGGTTCCCCCGTGTTGTAGCACGTGTCAGAATTTCCTTCCTAAGACCGAATAATGTCCCATCGTATGTGTCGCCACATGGTGCTTATTCCGTCATCCATGGGTAGTTGCTTGGGCTGCTTCCGTGTCTTGCTTTGTAAATAACGTTGCCATGAACATGGGTGTACCAGTGTCCCTTTGACGCCCTGCGGTCAAGTTTTGGGGCACATCCCCGGAAGTGGGATTGCTGGATCACACGGCAGTTCTATTTTTCTTTTTTTTTTTTTTTTTGGAGGACCTTCCATACTGGTTTCCATAGTGGCTGCGCCATTTTGTATTTCCCCCACCTGGGCACCAGACTTCAGTTTCTCCAGATCCTCCCCAGCACCTGTTATTTCCTGGGGTGGGGGGTGGATGATGGCCATCCTAGGGGGTGTGAGGTGCTATCTGACTGGTCTGGGCTTGCATGTCTCAAATGAGGAGTGACTTGGAACACCTGTGCGCTTGCTAGGAGGTTCTGGGTCATCTTGGGAGATTAATGAAAGCATGTTTCACTGAAGTGCGGAGGGGAGTTAAGGACCCAGCAGGGGATTATGATGACTCAGAGACTAGTGACAGCAGGGGGCCTGAAGGGGCAGAGGTCAGGAGGCGTGGAACAGGGGCCGTCTGACAGGAGTGGGGACCCCAGGAGAGGGGCAGTGCCATGGACAGAGCTGTGCCCCAGCAGAGGACGTGTGGAAACTCCCTGCCCTCTCTCTCCGCCTGGTACCCTCTGACCTCCAGCTTGGGTGCAGTCAGCCTTCTGGGGAGCAGGGCAGGGTGAGGTGAATCGAAAGGCAGGGCAAACAGAATTATCTGAAAAGCGGTATCTGTCACTAATTTCGTTTTATTTTATTTTTAATTAATTTTATTATTTTTTTAAATGTTTATTTTTGAGAGAGAGAGACAGAGACAGACAGAGAGACAGAGAGAAAGAGACAGAGCTCGAGCAGGGGAGGAGCATAGAGAGAGAGGGAGACACAGAATCCGAAGCAGGCTCCAGGCTCCGAGCTGTCAGCACAGAGCCTGATGTGGGGCTTGAACTCAAGAACCACGAGATTATGACCTGAAGTCAAGACACTTAATTGACTGAGCCACCCAGGCACCCTTATTTTATTTTTTAAATGTTTATTTATTTTGAGAGAGAGAGAGAGACAGACAGAGAGAGAGAGAGAGAGAGAGAAGCAGAGAGAGAGGGAGACAGAGAATCCCAAGCAGGCTCCTTGTCATCAGTGTAGAACACAACGTGGGGCTTGGAGTCATGAACTGGGAGATCACGACCTGAGCCGAAATCAAGAGTTGGAGGATTAACTGAATGAGCCACCGAGACGCCCCGCTAACTCCATTTTATAGTTGAGGAAACTGAGTCAAGTTTGGCATGACTTGGTCAAATCATCAGACCAAGATTTGAACACTGGTCTAGGAGGTGCCAGCCTGAATATTCAAGCTGTGGGCTGCACTGTCTGCTGGCCGCGGGCAGTGCTCTCGGAGCACGGGAAAGGGCTCCTTCGGCCACCATGCCGGCCCCTCCCTTGAACTTGGTCAGGCTGATCTGCCTCCTTCTCCCTCCTTCCTCTGGCACCATTCAACCAGGTCGAGTGGTGATTCTGCTCTAGATGGTTCTGGGGGCCGGGGAAGGGAACTGTCACTCACTGAAGGCATCCAACTCTGTTGAGCTCTGTCCCCATGTGAGGCTCCAACCTTGACTTATTCTTATCTGGTCCTGGGGCCACTCTCTGGACCAAGCTTCTCATTGTTCAGAAGGAGAAATGGAGGCCCGTCTCGCAGTGGGGACGAGCCCCCTGTCCTCCCGACTGTCACCCTTGGGCCCCTCCGGTGTAGCCAAGCCTGATCTGCTCACCAGAGGCAGTCATATCTCGCCCTCACCTCCCGGGAGCCCACAGGCCCAACATGCTGGGCTGTGGATCATTCTCAAGCCTCCATTAAAGCAGACCCCTGGGCTGCTATCTGCCAGCGCCGTACTAGATCAGGATGCTCTTCCAAACTCCAGACCACGGAAAAAAAACCGGGTTGGTGGGTGAGACACGGGACCAGCCCTTTGGAAGGAGAGTCTGTTTTCAAGTACTTTGATGGCCTCAGTGGCCTCTGTGTGGCTCAGTTGGGCACGGTGGCCACTTTCCTCTCCTTCCAGCCCCCAACCCTGCACTCCCTGTGCCTGGAGGTCCTCCCTTTGTGCACCTGCAGCCCAGAGGCCCTCCAAGACTTGGCCCGAAGAGTCACAGGGTCTTGGGCTGTCCCCCCGGGAAGAGCTAGCAGCCCCAGGTCTAGTGCCTCACTGCGGAGACGGGCCGGCTGTGGCACAGAGGAGCTGAGTGACTTGTCCTGGGCTGTCCTGAGATGCTCACAGGTGCTGGGCGCCGGCGCGGCCGAGGGTCGGTACACCCTGAGCCCTTTCTTCCTGCCCCTTCCCTGGAGCCCTGCGCAGCAATCACCCGCTTGCATTTTTGCAAAGTGATGTCATCTGCAGATAATGGTTTTTCCGTTCCTGGTGGAGCAGGAGTTCCAAATATTGCGCTGTGGGGGAGGGGCTCACGAGAGCCGATTGTCCACCCCTGAGGCGTGGAGAGCTGGGTAGACAACTTCCCACCCCCAAAACACTCTGACAGACACACATAAGTGCAGAAGGCAGGGTTTCCGGAACCGTGACTGCCCCAAACCACAAGGGCCCCCGGAGAGAAGCCTCTCCATCTCTTCCTTGTGCAGATGGGAGTCTGAGGCCCAGAGAGGGCAGGGCCTTGCCTAAGCTCACGCAGTATTTAGAGACAAAACCTGGACTCACACCCCCAACTCCTCACATCCTGGACCCCAAACCCCACAGTTCAGGGTCTCCCAATTTCAGGACTATTGATCTTTTGCGTAAGGGGGGTTTTGTTGTGGGGCCTGTGCTATGCAATGTGGAATGTTTAGTAGCGTCCCTGGCCTCTACCTTTTAGATGACAGTAGCACCTCCCCCAAGTTATGACAGCGAGATACCGTATTCAGCTCTTGTCAAATGTCCCTTCGCACCCCCAGAAGAGAGCCAAATCCTCCTCCCTAGGGAACCAGCGGTGGAATTGTGTATTCTACTGCCCTCCATTTTTAGGATTTTTTGGGGTGGGGGCAACAGGAGAGGCTGGAGAAAATTCCTTTGTCCCCAGGAAGAAAGTACCCTGCTACCTCCTGAGCCCTTTAGCCATTGCCTAGGCAGGAGAGGGTGGGTTCTTGAATCCGAAGCCCCAGGGTGCTTTGTCTGGGGACCCGACTCCCTGTCAGACATCTTCCGGATGTTAAGGGGGTCCTGGAGGGGGCTGCAAGGGGCTGGCAAGGGTCCAGTGCCTCCTCCTAGCTAGGAACACTGCTTCCTCTGACCACTTTTCTTGGAGCAAAACTGCAGATTTATTTTCTTGGGGGAATAAAAAGAAATGCTGGTTTTTGTAATCCCATCCCCAATCCCATCTGGAAAAACCAAGCTCACAGAGCTTGGCTGCCCGAGTTCTGAGGGCTGTGTCTGGCAGAACCCAGAGTCACGATGGGCGCCTGAACATCGGAACAGGCACTGCTGACATTTCCTTTCCTGTTACAAGGTTCCTTGGAATGTTAGCAGCCCCGGGAGGCAGCCCGTGGGCAGGAGGAATTTGGTGGAAAGAAGCCCTGGACAGGCCAGAGGCCAGCTCAGCTGCTGACTTGCTGGGTGACTTCGAGCCATTGCTCTAATCCTTTCTGGGCCTCGATGTCCCCATCTGCAAAGTGGGAGGAGCAGTGTTTCTCAACATGTGGGCCAAGGACCAGATGCATCAAAATCACTTAAGGAATGTGGTTAAAATGCATATTCCTGTTTCCTCCCCCAGATGTCCTCAAGTTTCGAATGAGCTTTCAAGTGATTTCAATGTGCTTAACTTTTGGAACCTACTGTCTTAAAATCCCTACATTTCTCCTCCAGGTCTCCAGTCTGAACCAACTAGAGTTCCACAGGGCCTCCTTTCACCCTTCAAAACCAAGTGTGAGGGTCTCAGCTGAGATGAGGAGTAAAATTATGTGGTGGATCGGGACCGGGCATGGCTCCTGAAAATTATCTGCTTTTAAACTCTTGGCAGGGTCCCCGAAGTCCTAGATCCAACTGAAGTCACTATTGAGGCACTTTATTCCTACAACGATGGAACTCTAGCTGCTCGTTATAGAGTTAGGTTTCAAAATTGTGCCATTTATTATTTTTGTTGGATTGGCCTGTAAACCCTTCTTCAGTCATACATCATTTATAACTGCATTATTCCACAAGAATGCATTTTCCAGATGAGGTCTATTCCTTCTGTAAAAAACTAAAACTAAAAATTCTTTCTTTTTCTATGAAATGGAAGTCTTTCACTATGTGTTACCTATTTATCCATCTTAATTGGGGGGCAGGGAACATAATTTTACTCATTCTGGATGCTTAAGGGCTATCATTGTGAGCTTCAACTATTGTATGCACAATGCTTTTAGGGACTCCTAACTGTGTGGTCACTGGGCACTAAATGTCCCCCAAGATGCTAAATCCTTGTATTTGCTTTTAAAAGTTTTGCTTTGCTTATATTATTGTATTTTGAAATATTTCTGCCTCACAGCAGGTTCAGTTACTTCTTACCATTATCATGATGACGCCCCCTAGTGGCAAACCAGTAACCCATGTGTGTTAGAATTACTTGTATCCTAAGGTGTTCACACACAACAAATGAGAAGATTCTCTGATGAGTTAAGGCCATAGACTTTTTACTTTTATTTTGGAAGCTAAGGGTAGAGGGTAGCTTTTTTCCTTTCTAATTTTAAGCCCAGTTCCAAATGCCTCTGACAGTTTTCTGTATAAATGAGAAATTAGTGCAGATAAAATTTTCCACGTAACTAATTTACATACCAGGTGGATTCGTTTTGCTTCTGAGTTAGAGATGCTTTCATTTCTTCTGCATCCACACCCTGTTTTTGGAGAAAATGCTCCACCCCTAGCCCACGACACAGGACTCAGCTCTTTGGCCTCCTGATCTCACTTGGGCCAATCAGTTTCTGATTAGAAATTTGCATCTGAGACTCAGAACTGGAAAAGGTCACCCGTGGGGAGCTGAACTTGCAGGCCGTGTGACTCAAGGGCTGAGACCGCCGTGGGGAGCTGCCCTCAAGGGTCATGGGCAAGCCCGGAGTGAGCCCGGAAGCTAGGTCCTGGAGTCCCTTGAGCAGAGATACTGGACAGGGGGTGTGGTGGTGATGGTGGGGTGGGGCGAAGACACATGGGTCCCAAGCCCCCGAAGGAGGGGGTGCCCCAGTCAATTCACAGAAACTCGGGACAATGAAAATCCTGAAAGAGAGCCTTGGCCTCTCTCTACTTTGGGGAGACTGAGACCCTGGGAGGGGCAGAGACTGACCCAAGGTCACCTGGAGGGGATGTGGCTAAGCTGGGCCTGAACTCTGCCATGCTTGTTCTGCTTCCTATTCGGACAACTGGCTGAGAGGCGAGCAGGCCATGTTCCCTCTCTCTTCCGCCGCATTCTCATCAACGGGGAATCTGAGGGCCAGGCAGATGCCAGCAACGGCATGCTTTGCTCCAAATGTCTCCCCAAGAGCAGGCCACGGTGTCTAAGGTTCCGCCATCTTCTATTGCTAGAAGTAGCCCTGGGAAGGTGAACACAATGTGTCTTTTTCACAGGAAAGGTTAGTTAACGGTTTGAAAGGCCCACGATAAGGAAGTCCACCTTTATAGACTCCCCAGGCAATTTATACCCACCACACAGTCTAACGAAGATATCCCAATCATTCCTATTTTATGGGAGGAAACTGAGAATCAGAGAGGTGAGGTGACTTGCCCAAGGTCACACAGCAAGTCAGGAGTGGGGCTCAAATCTGCTTCCAGAGCCCAGACTCTTTGCTCTAAAGAGCACAAGCGCTGAGTTCTGGAGCCGGGGATAGGCTGAGGAGTTTGGCAGTTACAAGACAAACATGTCCCACGGAATCATTCAGAGAGGAGCCCTGGCCTGAGAGTTACAGCCAACTGGCTCCATAGTCTTGGACTTCTTTCTGGGCCTCCATTTCTGCACTTCCAAAGGAAGGTTAGCCTGGATGTTCACTGCAATCCCAGAAAAGTCTGTGGGCTGTGAGTGGGACCAGGCTCTGGAGCCTGAAGCAGGAGGACCTAGCGGCAGTCTCTGAAAGTCCAACCGTGGTCCGGGTTCCAAGTGACCAGACAGCGAGAGCATGGACTCTGGAGTCGATTGCCTGGCCTCAGGTCCCCCTGCTCCATCTGCTACTACCTTGTGGGCTCAGGTACAGTACATTAATGGCTCCAGCCTTGATTTCCTCATCTATAAAATGGGGATAATAATAATAATAATAATATCATCTGTCCCATAGTAAGGATTAAATCCGTCAATACATGTAAAGGTAGAACAGGGCCTGACACTAGTAAACAAATAGTGCTGTCGCTTACTGCTTCCATCCCCCACACCTTGTGGTCCCCTTTGGGGGGAAGGGGTTTCAGCTGCCAGTCCTGCCGACCATCTACCTCTTCCCAGATGGGGCGGTGGCCCCGGGATCCAGCAGCCCGTCCCCGTGGGCTGGTTTCCTGGGCAGAGTGAGTCCATGATCACTCAGACATGACACATGGCCTGGCCACCCCCACTGGGACCGCAGGAGGCCAGTCCTAGGCTAAAAATACCACTTTCATGAATGGAGCCAGGGCGGGCCATTCAGGGACCCACAATTAGTGTTTGTGTTAAAACCGAGACTCTGGCTCTCCACCCCTGCACCTCAGTGCCACCCCTCCTGTGCAGCTCTTTCAGGGGAGACTCTGTCAGTGTTGGGGAGATTGTGTGCCATGGCGGGGAGAGGTGGAGTGCACTGATGGGTCCTTTAACAAACAAGGAACCCAATTCCCCTATAACTTTGTTGGGGAGATTGGAAATCTCCCTTTATGTGGAGGAAATGGAAGTTTCCAGAGTTCACAGACAGGGGTATATAAATCAAATTTGGGCTCTGGATCTGGTCTCCTTCCCAAGTCTCTTCCCTTCACCTGCTGTTGCCGTGTGACCGCCCCTTGGGGGAGGGGGCCTGACTGGGCTGAGGGGCTGCCCTGAACGGCTTTTCCTCTCTCCCTGAGACCTAGAGGTGCGGTCAGGTCATGAGGATCGGGGACAGAAATGAGGGTCCAGCTCAGCGAGCAGTAGAGCCAGAGCCACGAGGTGGAGGACAGGGCCTTGGGAGGGCAGACAGAGCAACAGCCGGAAGCCAAGACAGGCAACAATCTTGGGGTGCCCACCAGCCTACCGCTGACCAGACCCTCCAAGATTCTTCCTCCTGAGGCAGGAGCAAGGACTGACATCCTAGGGATGTGACCTGGGTGAGGCTGGCAGGGTGAACAGTCAGCAGTAGGCCGGGACCTCAGACCCCCAAAAGGGAGTCAAGCTCCGCCACTGTCCTGCTAAAATCCCTTCCTGGCTCCCTTACTGCCTGAGCACCTGAGGGCAGAACACTTTGGAATAAATGAGGAAGAGGAACTTTGGGACCCCGGGCCCCAGCCAACACCGTCCTCTCCTAGAGAAGGATTAGGGGCCCTGAGGGGCGTGATGAACAGTGAGGGCTCACAAGGACATGGAGAAGGACCAAGGTCCAACTTAGTCTGCTCAGGAGTCATGGGGACCACTCTGAACTCAGGAAACGCTGCCCCCAACCCACCCTAAGGGATAGCCGTGCCGGGAGGGGGTGGCTGCAGCCCCAGGCTGGAGAAAGAGCTGGAGATAAAGATGGCGGCCCTTCTCCTTTCAAAGTCCTCAAGCTAGATCCCACGCAGGCCCAAAGTAGGTGTTGGGGGGCCTTTAGAATTTGGGGAGTTGAGGCTTTTGGAACTTTGAGAATCGTGGAAATGTTAGAGCTTTGGGGATCTTTAGAAGTCTTGAAACCTTGGAAATTTCCTAACCTTTGGAATGTTAAAATCTGGAGCACTTTTGGAATCTTGGACACTTCTGACATTCTGAGATGTTGAGGGATTTCAACTGAGGGCTCTTTCGATCTTAGAGTGGAAGATGTCCTTTTGATATAAAGATGGACACTCGCCAGCAGACATGGCCCCCCTCCTCCTCCCAGCACTTGGAGCCAGTATTTCAAATCTCCTGATCTTATGCAGTTTTTCATTTCAGATTTTAAAAAATAAAATTAAAAATAAAATCGTGCCTGGGTGGCTCAGTCGGTGAGGCGTCCGACTCTTTATTTCGGCTCAGGTCATGATCTCACGTTCATGGGATACACACTGAGCACGAAGCCTGCTTAGGATTCTGTCTCTCTCCCTCTGTCCCTCTCTCTTGTTCGCGTTCTCTCTCTCTCTAAATAAAAATATAAAAATAAAATTGAAGAGGGACGCCTGGGTGGCTCCGTCGGTAAAGCATCTGACTTCGGCTCAGGTCATGATCTTGCGGAGGTTTGTGAGTTCAAGCCCCACATTGGGCTCTGTGCTGACAGCTCAGAGCCTGGAGCCTGCTTCGGATTCTGCGTCTCCCTCTCTCTGCACTTCCCCTGCTTGTGCTCTCTCTCAAAAATGAATAAACATTAAAAAAAATTAAAAAAATTGTAGAGATCATCTTAAACTTTTTGATGCTGTGTTTCTTAAACAATTGATGACAGTATTTGTTGGCTTATTGGATTTTTAAGATTCCAGGTTTTTTTTTTTTAAGATGAGTTTTGCCTCTCATGTCCTGGATTCACCAAATATTCACAACTGGGATGCGACGTAGCAATCAGCTACTCTCAGGGATGGGGAAACTGTACAGAGAGGGCACAGGATGTGCTCAAGGTTCTGCAGTGATTCGGAGTGAGATCTGGGCTTTCTGGCTCTTGGATCTGAGTGGCACCCACTTCCTTCCCCTTTCTGCCCCCCAGCCCCCCCCCCGCCCCAAAGCACCCCTGTTGTCAGCAGTAGCTGCTCCATCCCTCAGGCTGAGGCTTTTCAATGCCTTCCCACAGAGCTCTCTCCCACTTCCAAGTTCCCCTTCTGCAAAAGTGGGGTTTCGGATTCTTGAGCCAGGCCCAGGCCCACGTGCCTGGAACACGAGATGTGTGTAAGGAGCAGAGATCCTGCCAGGTCACTTCCAGCAAATGGGATGCACAGGGAGATGAGGAAACCCGAAGGTCCCTGCAGCGGGGCCGGGGCCCTTGGGGTCCGGCAAGCTCGTTGGAGAACTAGAGAGCTGTTCAGATCCGGGAACTTTGTCTTCTCCAGTGTCCTTCTCTAGTGCCAGCCCATTAAGCCTTCTCGGTCCTTCTCTGCCATGTCCTCCACCTGCCCCTGTGGGCTCTGCCTCCCCCTGGTTGCGCCTGCCCATGGCACCCATGAGCTCGTGCCTTCTGCAGTCCTGTGGCTTCGCTTTGCCTGCCTTCCTGTATCTCTGAGCTCCGGCTTTCACTCCCAGCTTACGCCCAGTCCCCAAAATGAGGACTTGGTTGGCCTGGAAGTCGCCACTCAAGACAGGCCATGGATTAAATGAACTCCTATACGGCACGGGGTTTCTTACACTTTCCAGGCAAGCCACTCTCCCAGCAACTCCGTATTCACCAACCCAGAAGCTCTCCAAACTCTGTGTAGGGGTTGTTCTAGAAATTTCATTATACAGGCATGATAGGTTTAATCCCTGGCCATTGGTGATTGAATTCCATCTCCAGCCTCTCTCCCCTCCCAGGGGGTTGGAGGCCTTGGGAACAGCCAGCCCCTATCTGGAACCAATTCAGAGCACCACTGCAAGCCATCTCATTAGCATACAAAAGACAATAAACTCCAAGGGATTTGGGACCTCTGTGCCAGGAACCAGGGACAAAGACCAAATGTTTATTTTTCTTATTCAACCTACTGGGCCGCTTCTCCGGCCAGTAGCCAAGTTCAAGATTGGCTGGCTGCTCTTAGGTCAAACACCCACTTTGGTGCAGGCAGCTCTGGCCAGGGTAGGAGCATCGTGCGGCGTGGTGTTTGGTGGCCATGTGTAAGCTGCTCAGATGGGGCACGGGCATGGCAGGTGATGGAAGTGGTGGCTGGGCTCCTCAGTCCGGCTCATACGGGGACCCATCGGGCAAGAATCCCTGCGTTTCAGAGCCATCTTCCGGAACTTCCTCGCCCCCACTCCCTTCTTGTCACCTCGCCTTTGCTATTTTATTTTTAAAAATATTTTATTTTGGGGGCGCCTGGGTGGTTCAGTCGGTTAAGTCTCCGACTCTTGATTTCAGCTCAGGTTTGATCTCACAACCCTGAGATCGAACCCCGAGTGGGGCTCTGCACTGACAGCACAGAGACTGCTTGGGATTCTCTCTCGCCTTCTCTCTCTGCCTCTCCCCCACTCGTGCATTCATGCTCGCTCTCTCTCTGTCTCTCTCTCTCTCTCAAATAAATAAACTTAAAAAAAGAAGCTTTTATTTTTAAATGACCTCTACACCCAACATGGGGCTTGAACTTAACAACCCCAAGATCAAGAGTTACATGCTCTACCAACAGCGCCAGCCAGGCGCCCCTTTCCTTTGTTATTTTAAATGACACATTGGAAAGAAAACAACTGTACAGATTTAGCCTCCCTGCAGATCAGTGCTCCCTCCGCTTCCACGCTCCACCTCTCCCCCAGTTCCCTCTCTTCTCACGTCCCCCCAGTCACTTGGGTCTTTTGTTCATGCCCCAAATAAGCAAAGTCGTTTCTATTTAGAATATTCTTCTCTGCCTCCACCCTACTGCTGGCGAACTCCCCCTCCTCAGGCCCTGCGTGGCCTCCCTCTCTGAGTGACACACACCCTTGTGCTTTTCCTTAATAATACTGCCCAGGCTGGGGCGCCCAGGTGGCTCAAGTGGCTCAAGTCGGTTGAGTGTCTGACTTCAGCTCAGGTCATGATCTCGCAGTTCCTGAGTTCGAGCCCCGTGTTGGGCTCTGTGCTGACAGCTCAGAGCCTGGAGCCTGCTTCGGACTCTGTGTCTCCCTCTCTCTCTGCCCCTCCCCATCTTGCTCTCAGTCTCTGTTTCTCTCAAAAATAAACATTAATAAAATAATAATATTCCTCAGGCTCTCTAATGATACAGCACCATGGAGTAACACTAGAATAGGCCTGGCTTAGTAACAGCTGTTGAATGAATGAGTGAACGAATGAATGAGGTTGAATCAGAGATGATTACAATATACAAAGGCTTATATGTATGAGTGAATTAGGAAAATGAAACAACTGGAATATTCGGTAACAGCCTATTAAAAACACATTTAGTAATCCACCATGGAATTTTTACATGGTCGCTAAAATCACTATTTAAAAGCATATTCATACCCAACATCATTAAGCATTAGGGGAAATACAAATCAAAACTATAATGACATACTGCTTCATACTCACTAGAATGACTAGAATTAAACAAAAAAAGGGGGGTGAAGCAAAATAAGCAGTGTTGGTGAGGATGTGGAGAAATTGGAATTCTCGAACATCGCTGATGGGAATGTAAAATGGTGTGGCCACTTCGGAAAACCGTCTGGTGGGCTTCTTGAAAAGCTAAACATAGAATTACCATATGACCCAGCCATTCAACTCCTAGTAGGTATATATCCAAGAGAAATGAAAACTTTTGTCCACACAAAAGCTTGTATGTGAATGTTCATAGCAGCATCCTTCATAAAATCCAAGAGTGGGAAGCATCCCAAATGTCGGTCAGCTAATGGAGGGATAAACACAGGGGAATCCTGTTCAGCCATAGGAGAGAAGTACCGTGCCGTGTTACAACACGGATGACCTTGAAAACGTGCTAAGAAAACACGCTAAGGGAAAGAAGCCAGACACGACTCCATTTATGTGACCTACCCAGAACGGCAAATCCATACATAGAAAAGCAGGTTAGTGGATGGAGGGAGAGGGAAGAATGGGGACTGGTTGCTAACAGGTCCCAGTTTCTTTTGGGGATGATAGAAACGTTCTGGAATTAGATAATGGTGAGAGCTGTACCACCTAGTGAGTATGGCAAAAGCCACTGAATTGTACACTTTATTATCTGAAAAAAAATTTTTTTAGGGGGCGCCTGGGTGGCTCAGTTGGTTAAGCGTCTGACTTTGGCTCAGGTCATGATCTCACAGTTCGTGAGTTCGAGACCCATGCCGAGCTCTGTGCTGATAGTTCAGAGCCTGGAGCCTGCTTCAGACTCTGCGTCTCCCTCTCTCTCTGCCCCTCCCTTGCTTGTGCTCTGTCTCTCTCTCAAAAATAAATAAACATTAAAAAATTAAAAAAAAAATTTTTAAATAATCTCCACCCCCAAGGTGGTGTTCAAACCCACAACCCCGAGATCAAGAGTCACACTCTCTATCTACTGAGCCAGCCAGGTGTCCCTTGAATTGTATATTTTAAATGGCGAATTTTATGATATGTGAATTGTATCTCAGGAAATTAATTAAAAGCATATTCAATGATAGAAGAGAGTGCTAGTGAATTATTAAAGGGGTAACTCCGGGTACAACGATCTAGCTATAGTACGTACTATAATCTATACAGACCACAGTTTCTAAAAACTATTAGAGAGACAGAAACAGAGAGTAGGAGGTACAGACATGCAGCCACAAACTCAGACATGTAAAAAATGTCATGTCTGTCTCAATTTTAAAAATTACCTTAAATCTGACTCAGACCCTGGTCCACTGGACCAGTGGGAAAATCTCAGACATTCTGGGACTCATTCTTCTCCTCTCTGTCCACACTGACAGGGGAAGTGGGCCTTTTAGGCTCCCTTCAGTCTGGACTCTCCATGTTTCCTTGTGGGGGTTGGGGGAGTGGAGTGTGTTTGGGGTTCATCCTCCCTGGACCTCCTCACAGCCACCCACTCCAGGCCTGCCTCCACCCCAGATTAGAAAGTCCCCCTTGCCCTCCTCACCCCTCCCTCTCTTCCTTTCTCTCTGATCTTAAAGCCCCAGCCCTCCACCCACCTCCCGCTAGGGCACTTAGCACAGGACTTGACATTTTTCTAGCATTTGTCTCTGCAGGTGGAATTATAGGTGGTTTTCATTATTTGTCTGTAAGCTTGTTTGAATTTTCTGCAATGAACAGATATTCCTTTATTCGTTTAAAATAGGACTTAAAAATCCTACCACCTGCTACCTAAGAAAAAGAAATACTTTCCTGCCCACAACGCAGGCTCTCTTCAGCCTCACCCCTTCCCTGGCCAGTTCCACTCGGAGTGGACGGGGATGATGCTAGAACGGCATTGCTGGTGCCTCTTTCCTTGATAGCGATAGTGTTCAAAGCCCAGGGGAGCTGGGCTAGGTCACTCCATCTGGAATTTGCAAGAAAATGGCAGAGAATGCTTGACCCTTGAATATAAAATGCAGAGAAAAGGGAAAGAGAGAGATTTGTGAGAAATTTCTTTGAAGAAAGGTTTTGTCGTGGGGGCTGGGGCATGAGGGGGGCAGGGGTGTGAGGAGGATAAGCCACCTAAAGAGAGCTTGACATGCATTCCCTGAAGTTGGGGGGCTCTGGGGGCTGGAGAAACTGCAATAGCCTCTGTCAGGGAAGGGAGGGGGGCAATGAGGCAGGGATGAGCCTATGCAGGGCCAGGAGAGCTGACCTGCAGCCCTTCCAAAACCTGCTGGAGAGAATCTTCTGGAAAGGGGAGGAGCCTTCACGGGGTGGGGGTCTCTGTGCAGGAAGGAAGAGGGAGAACGCTGGCCCAAGCGGGAGCCTCAGAAAGCTGCATGCAAGTGCACAGAGGAAAGGCAGCTGCGGGCTCGGCGCGCCTCACACAGAAGCAGGCGGTAAGGAGCTCCCCGTTGCTCTCTTCTGCTTTCTTCCTTCACTGCTGCTCAAACCCCGACTGGGCTGAAACTGCAGCCTGGACTGTGCGATGGGGCAGTGAGGAGAGAAGAGGCTGGCCACGGCCTCTGTTTCTGGGCCCGAAAATTCCACGTAGGTCCGGGCACTCTCTTTGTCGCGATGGTTCTAGAAGGATGATCCTTATTTGGGGGCCAAGCAGAAAAGTGGCCCTTCCCCACAGTCGCCCCAGCGACTGCATTTTAAAGATAGTGAGACACAAAAATATCAAGTTGGGTTTTTGAGGCCATGACGGGTCCAGCCTGTCCCAAGAGCTGCTTCCAAGAGCTTTATTTTCAGCAGCTGCTGTGAGCCAGGCCTTGGCCTAGTGCAACAAATGTGTGCCTGAGTTGGCCTCACGGCGCCGCTGCCGGAGGCCGGTGGTCCTCCCGAAGTTCCAGAAGGAGAAACAAAGGGCCGGAGGCATCAGAGTGCAGTAAGCGGCAGATCTGCGGGCCTCTGTGATGGACAGGTCTGCGTCTGAGTCTCTGTCTCCCCATCTGGGGAATGGGGATGTGGTGGGTTCCCTTGCAGGGTCACCAGAATGATTCATTCAGTGACTAGAGGGGCTCTGTGCCCGGCAGGAGAAGCAATCTCCTTGGGCCCGCCCTCCCCCCACCGCCCAGGCACTGTCACCGGCAGGGCCTGGGGCTACATGTTTGGCCTGATGGGCCCTCCCGTCTGGAAGGCATGGCTTGCTGGCACGTTCAGCTTTTGGATTCTGGAAATCCCCCCCCCTTGTGTCCCCCACCCTCCATCTCTGGGCAGCGGACAGCAGGAACCCCACTGCCAGGCTGGAGGGGGCCGGGCCCTGGAAAAAGGCTCGCCGTCTCTCCGGACGCATGCCAGGGGGAGGTCTGGCGGGCGCAGCCTTTCTCAGGCACCGCTCCACGCTAACCTCACTTGACGTCAATGTTTCTGGTTTACTGGGAACCAGGCAGAATCCGTGAGTCTTCAGAATATGAGATGCTGAGGTTTTTTTTTCTGCTGGTGTGTGCCTGGCACCCTCCGGGCCCTTCCAGGGAGGCCCGAGGAATTGGGTTTGGAGAGAGCTGGAGCAGGAGGAACTGAGGGATAAGCAGGGGGGTGGGGGGAGAGCAGTTCTGCTGGGCCGCCCCTCCCCGGTGGCCAGGAGTCCTGCATCCCTGCCTCACCTGCCTTGTGATCTCAGGCAGAGCCAGCTGCCGCTCATGGCCTCCTGAGCCCGTGTGGATGTAGGAAGACAAATAATTTTCCATCTACCGTTCTGAGGTTTGAGCTGAGACCTCTTTTATCTGTGATAAAAGACAGATGAACAAGGGGCGCCTGGGTGGCTCAGTTGGTTGAGAGTCCAACTTCAGCTCAGGTCATGATCTCATGGTCAGTGAGTTCAAGCCCCGCGTCAGGCTCTATGCTGACGGCTCAGAGCCTGGAGCCTGCTTCCGATTCTGTGTCTCCCTCTCTCTCTGCCCCTCGCCTGCTCCCACTCTGTCTGTCTGTCTGTCTCTCTCAAAACTAAATAAACATTTAAAAAATTAAAAAACAAAGACAGATGAATGAGAGAAAACCAAACAACAGTTTATTAACTTGTATACCTCATGGATATGTGAGAGATTTCCAAGAAGAGTAACCCCATCTTAGAATTCAGGCTTAAATAATATCTTTTCTTTTCTTCGTGTTTATTGATTTTGAAAGGGAGAGAGAGAGGGGCAGAGAGAGAAGAAGAGAGAGAATCCCAAGCAGGCTCCGCTCTGTCAGCACAGAGCCTGACGCGGGGCTCGATCTCACGAACCGCAAGATCATGACCTCAGCTGAGGTCAAGACTGAGCCACCCAAGCACCCCTTAAATAGTATCTTCCTAAGGAAAGGGGGGAGGGGATGGGGGCATCTAGGGGAGAGGAAGTGGTTTTTAGGAAAGATGAATGAGCTCTTAGAATAGATGGTGGGCGGTGGGATAGTCTGTGACACAACGTGTCAGGGTGTGGCGTCCACTTTCTAGGGTCCCCTCCTGAGTCTAGAGTCAACCGCCTTGGGGAGGCACTGTGTCGGTTGAGTTTCTTTAGGAGGACCTGCCTTTCGGCAGAGAGGGGAGTTCAGAGAAAGCCTCTTCCTTCTTTTTCCTTCTTTTGCTGGTTTCAAGTGCCCACAGCTCAAAATAATCGACTGACCTGAGTGACACATTGTGGGGTGGCCTTTCTGCTACTCGCCACGTGAGATGGGAGCAACGGTTCCCCACCATCTGTGTGCGTGTGCGCCCGCGTGAGTGTGTGTGCAGGTGTGAGGGAAAGATGGGGGCTTGGGAAGTGGGGGGGGGAGAGCACTCTGATTGTCACAGGGATGGAGGTGGGGCGCTGTTGGCGTACAGCGGGGGAAGACCAGGGATTCCAAATGTCCTGCAATGCACCGGACAGTCCCACACAGTGAGGACTGGTCATGCCTCGTTGAGAAATTCTGGATAAGATCATTTTCAAGGCTTGAGACTTTTGATATTTTAGCATCATTAATGGGAAGAATGCTTAATTGGAGGAAGAATTTTCTTGTGTTGTTATCCTTATCCTCACTGAGCTCACCCAACATCAGGCACCGTGCCAAGGAATGAAGGAGCCCCTCGAAGGCCCCCTTGCCCTGTAAGGGGGGGATGTCTAGTTAATTGGAAGGCCATTTGGTGGGTGTCACTGTGGGAAGTTGAGGGGGTGAGGGGCTGGAGGCAGCAGAATTCTCGTTTCTAACAGATTGGAGTGGGGGCGGCAGGTGAGGAGGGGCGGGCTGCTGGGGAGGAGGGGGTGGAGACCCCTCGGTGGGAGGCGGGGTGGAGAGCTGGGTCCTTGGGAGACAGGGGCAGGGAAAAACTCTTGGAGGCGTGGTGTTGGGGAGAAAGGGATGCTTTGAAACATCAAACGTTCAATATAAAGTTGTTTGTGCCATGGAAACATGTTTCCACATTCCTTCCTCAGCTAAATCGAGGGCCCGCCCACAGGTGCCTTGGGGGGGAATGGGTTCTTCCTGGTGACGGAGGAAGGGGCCGAGCGTTGCTTCCCGGGGCTACTGACTCACCCACACTGAGTTCACTCTGAGAAGCCTGGAGACGAGCAGCAGAGAAACCACGAGAAAAAAACCCTCTCGCGTCAAAATCTTGGGAAGGGCTTCTGAATGGGCGCGAGGGGCTCCTGGTAATCCGGTAATTCTCATCTCAGGGATGACTAGCGTGTATTGAGCGCTCACCCCCAGCAGACTTGAAGAGTCTTACGCAACGGGAGTTAGCAGAGCAGGCTCTCAGTTCAGGTTGGCTGGTCTGGATCCCAGCCCCGCCCTTCCTGCCTGTGTGGCCTTGGCAAGTGACACCCTGGAAGTGTCGGCTTCCTCATCTGTAAAATGGGAGCGATCTCAGTGCTCCCCCTAGAGGCTGCCGTGAAGATCGGCTAGCATAAGCCACACCAGGCCCTGAGCGCAGCACAGGACATCCATTTCTGGGTAGATATCAGTGGTTATCATTAGGACAGTCACTATGCTCAGTATCTTCAGGGACAGGGACACTGCAGCTGCCAAGTGGGTTTACATATGTTCTCTCATTTCATGCTCACTCAGGTTCTGTGAGGCATATACTGAGCTCCCTGCTGTACAGATGAGCAATGCAGGCTCAGAGAGATCGAGCAACTTCCCCTGAGGTCACACAGCTAGCAAGCCCTGGAGTCGGAGTTTGAACTCAGGTCTCTCTGACGCCATCGCCCAGTTCCAGCTGCTCCTCTAGGGGAGTCTGACCGTGGGGTTGAGGTGCCTTGGCAGGTCATGAGCTCCCCGTCACTGATCCCTAGGCAAACCATGGGGGGTTGATGCCCTGGGCAGGAACACGGGTGGCTCCTAGCTCTAGGATCCAGTTCTGCGGCCAGTTTCAGGCCTTGGAAAGGGTTGTGGGAATTTACTGGTGAGCTTCCAGGCCCAGATCATGAGGTTTGAGGGCCAGGGTGTGCTCAGAAAGCCTGCAGACCCAAGAGGCCACCATGGCCCTTAGCACACACAGAGGTGATGTGCGTGTGCATGTGTGCGTGTGTGCGCTATGCATACCGGATCGACACGGCTTTAGTTTCTCCCCCAAGAGCCCCAGCCTTACTGGTGAGGTCACCTCACAAAGAATAGTCTGCACTCAAGGTCGCAGGTGCTGACACAGGATATGGGCACAAAATTCTAAGAGGAAGTTGACAGGCGAGGGCTGGAGGCTTGGTGACCGCTGTGCCCCTGGCATTCTTTATGCAGCAAGCCTGGCTTCTGTTGTCTGGGGCTGCCCAGAGGGTACCCGGCCTCAGGAAACAGGGGCAGTGAGAGCCCCACAGTGGGTCCGGTGGCCTGGGAGCAGGAGACAGTGAGTCAGGAACTTTCTGGGCCACCAACTCATTCTCCCATCCCTTCTTTCCTTCCCGTCGGACGTGGAGTAGGCTAGACTCCTAGGAGGTAGACAGGGTCCTGGATGCCTGACTGGAATTCCTTGGAATTCCCCAAGCTGGGAAATCACAGGAATATTCCCCTAAAAGGCCTGGTGCGTGAAAGACTGGCCCAAAAAGACATTATTGCATCAAAGAAGAGGAAAGCAATTCGGTGCAGAAATTTCCGGTAGGAAAGGTACCCGGGACATTCTTGGGTTGGGGGTGGGAGTGGGGGGCGCTTTCTTCCTGCTTAGGGCAGTGACCTCGCCAAGGAAAAAGAGCAGCTGTTCCCATCACCTCAGGGCTGAGTCTGAGAAAATGGACTGGAATTGCAGTAAGAGGGATTCAGGTTAGATACTCAGATCCACCGGATAAAGCAAGTACTAGAATCTCTTACTCCATATGGGATTCAGCCTGACGTTGTAAACAGGTTCAGCATGGCTGACAGACATGCCCAGAAACGGAGCAAAAATGGAGGGAACAGGGAAGATAATCTTTCCAACCAACAACGGAGTTCTTCGTATCCGGCATATTCCTGGTACTCTGCTGGGTGTCTTGGCAATAGGGACGCGGTCTGTTTCTCAGAAACATGTAGCATATTACTGGAAGAAAGAGCCTGAAAACCAGTCAAAAGTAAAAAATAAAACAAAATAAAACTAAAAACATCAAAGTTCGAATCCAGGACGTAATATTTATTGAGCGCTTGCTGGGTGCTGAGCACTTTGTATGCCAGAGATCAGGGAATACCTGAAGAAATTGTACTGAATGGGCCCATTTCGTGGAGAGGGGGTGGGCTCAGGGAGCCTGCGTCTCACGTACAGGGCCACACGGCTGTCAGGGGCAGACCTGGCTCTCCCCAGTGTGCCACATATGCCCATGCTGGATGCCCGAAACTCAACGTTGGAAACTCAGTATCTGCCGACCCATTCTGGGGGCCACTCAAGGCATCAAGAAGCCTAGTTAGGGATGCAGGTGCTTGAGAGAGGGGGGATCAGAGAGGGCACCGAGAGGTGGGAAGGTGGTCAGGCTAGGTGAGGACAGATGTCCCCAGCTCCAGGATCACTCACAGACAGGAAGTTCGCAACGGATGGAGATCTTCTCGGAGCCCCTGGCTGGAGTGCCTGGGTTTTCGCTGTCCCAGGTGTATAGTGAATGATTCTTGGAAGCAAGAGGGTAGGCCGGATAGGAGCACTGGCTTCGAAATTGGGTGTATCTGGACTCCAACCCAGCTCCAACTCTGTGTGGCCTTGGACAGGTTACTTGCCCTCTCTGAGACGCCACTTCCCCCAACGATTAAACCAGAATACCGCCCTCGCAGGGATGTTACATGTAGAGCATTTAGCCCAGTGCTTGGCACGTCACGAGCCCCCCACAAAAGGGGGCTGCTTTCGCTCAGTTTGTGACCAGGCAAGTCCCGTCTCCGCTTGCTTTCTGGTCTCACTTCCTCCAGATAACCGGACAGCTTCTTCCGAGCGGTTCTGAGAGGCCAGGGCTCGGCCAGAGACTCTGGGCAGGGGCTGAGCAGGCACAGTCCCCATGGAGATCCAATTTCCAGCCCCTCAATGAAGCCAAGTAAACACAGGGGAGACAGCCCGGCTCCCTCAGCTGCCCACTAACAACCAGATTCCCAAGGCCACCGCAGCCGCGGCTGCTCGTCTGAGTGCGTCTGGCTCCAGCGTCCCAGGGCCCAGCTGCTGTCACTCTCCCGAGACACTGGGGTTTGGGGGGGGGGGCGGTGGGGAAGAGGCAGTGCTAGCGGTTTGGAGGCTGCGGCAGCTGGGACATTGGCTGCTTCCAGGAGCAGATGGCTTTTCTCTTGGAGTTTCCCTTTCCAGCTTCCTCCTCCCTCTGCCGATGACTTCACCGGCCCCATAAAGCTGCTGACAGAGAAGATAGAGCTGGAGGTGCTAAGGAAACTCCCTCCTCCAGCCCTGAGCCTGCCGCACCCCCATGTCTCTGCGACTCCGGTTTTATAACCTCTACATTCTTCTTCTGACTTCCCGAGAGAAATCACGTATTTAACACAAGAGCAACTATGTACTAGGCATAGGTAAGCAAGACGTAGAATCCCAGTCTGCGAGGATTTTACAATTTCTGCCTGACGAACTCCTATCCAACCCGCAAAGCCCAGTTCAAATATCCTCTCCAGGCTGCTCATCTCATGCAGCTTCCTCCCTCTTCTCTGCACATGGCCACGTGAGCTTTTCAGGAGCTCTTTGGGGCCAGCTTGTCTCTTGAGAACCTTTACTGGCGCTGCTCCCCTCCAAATTCTCTCACCCATCATTCTTTTTTTTTTTTAATTTTTTTAACGTTTATTTATTTTTGAGAGAGAGAGAGAGAGACAGAGCATGAACAGGGGAGGAGCAGAGACAGAAAAGGAGATACCGAATCCGAAGCAGGCTCCAGGCTCTGGGCTGTCAGCACAGAGCCCGACGCGGGGCTCGAACTCACCAACCAGGAGATCATGACCTGAGTTGAAGTCGGAAGCTTAGCCGACTGAGCCCCGCAGGTGCACTTCTCGCCCATCACTCTTGAGCAACCCATACTCACCCCTCAGATCTCGGCTCAGATGACACTTCACACAGAGTAAGGGCCCCTGGGCTTCACCTTCAAGGTCATTACCATGGCGTGTAGTTTAAGCATTTGTTTGTTTGATTCCTATCTGCCTCCCTCCCTGGAATGTACATTTGACAAGGGCAGAGAGTCTGTGTGTTTGATTGCTTTTGGAATCTCCGGGTCTAATACGTGGAGAACTCTCTCCGTCTGCCTCTGCTGAATGGACCCCCTCTTCCAGGAACTCTCCCTGATTTCCTCAGGTTTCTCTCTCATCTGCACATCTCATTGCTTCCTTTCTTGCTCTGATTTTGTTTATGAATTTTTATTCTGGAATACTTTACACATATAGAAAAGTGCACAAAGTACATGCATAGTTTCCCAAGGAATTTTCAAACAAACTAACTTGACCGCCGCTTAACTACGGCCCAGGTCAAGATAAAGAACATAATCAGCAACTAGAACCCCCGGTGTGCCTTTCTCTCCCGACGACAATTAGCTATGATCTTGCTTTCTGGTCATTTTCTTGCTTTATTGTATAGGTTTGCTATCTACAATTTAATGTATAGATTTAATGTAATAAAATGTATCCGACTTTTCCTTTATGTTTATGCTTTTAAAAAAGTTTGACTTATTTCAGTGATCTCTACACCCCCCATGGGGCTCAAACTCACGACCCCGAGATCAAGAGTTGTATGCTCCTCTGACTGAGCCAGCCAGGCTCAGGTCAAGGTTCATTTTTTTCTTCCAATTGGTGAATATCCAATAGATTCAGCATCACTTGTTGAAACCCATGTCCTTTCCTGACTGCGTCACCTTTGTCATCCATCAGCTGTCCACCTGTGCTTGGGTCTGTTTCTAGATTCTGTTCCACTGGACTGTGTGTCCATTCTCGTACCAATGTCACACCTGCCTGCAGCTGTACTTTACTGCGCTGCAGCTTTATACTGAACCTCGACAGCAGGTAGGGCGAGCCTTCCGTCTTGTTACTCTTCTTTAAGAGTGTTCTGTCCCTTTGAATTTCCATCTGCATTTTAGAATCAACCTTTCAAGTTCTGCCAACACACACACACACACACACACACACACACACACACACCCCTGAACTTCGGCATCCAAGCCTGCACTGGATTATAGATGTTTATGTGTCCACTCCCCCCGTGTCTCCGTCAAAGTATCAGTTCCGTGTCTCCGTCAAAGTATCAGTTCTCATAAGTCACGATGTTTGATCATCTTTTCCAGGCTGGGTGTGAATCTAGTGCTTAAAAACCTGTGTGCAACGGGGCACCTAAATGTCTCAGTCAGTTAAGCATCTGGCTCTTGATTTTGGATGGCGGTTCAGGTCATGATCTCATGGTTCGTGAGTTCGAGCCCTGCGTCAGGCTCTGGGCTGATAGCACAGAGCCTGCTTGGGATTCTGTCTCCCTCTCTCTCCATCCCTCCCCTGCTTGCTCTCTATCTCTCTCAAATTAAATAAAAATAAACTTAAAAAATAAACATAAATAAAAACGCATGTGCAACAAAACCCCCGCAAACCAGTTATCACATCTTGCATTCAATCAATGAAACTGCAGTCAGATCCGTGCTGAGGGAAGCCGGCTATGGTAGATGTACCAAGTGATGTTCTAGAATACTGTTCTCCAACATGGCACCTCTGTAAAAGATTTTCAAGGATGACTTTAACGATGCCCCGTGTTTTTACGTGCTAACTTGAGAACCAACCTCCGTACGTGACGCGATTCAACCTAATGTCTAGGACACCAACCTCCCTGGTCACAATCATTTTGCAAGCTCCTTGAAAGCATGCTCTGTCTGCCTTACCCCCGACGTGCCTCCCACAGGACCTTGGCACATTGTAGGTCCTCGATAAACGCTGTAGTCGTGATCAGTGAACGCTGTTGATTCTTCCGTTCTACTTACCTTCCACAAAAGTTTTGTTTAAAGAATGCTTTCAAAAAGCAAATTATTGGGGCGCCTGGGTGGCTTAGTCGGTTGAGCATCCGACTTTGGCTCAGGTCATGATCTCGCGGTTCGTGGGTTCGAGCCCCGCGTCAGGCTCTGTGCTGACAGCTAGCTCAGAGCCTGGAGCCTGCTTCAGATTCTGTGTCTCCCTCTCTCTCTGACCCTCCCCTGCTTGTGCTGTCTCTCTCTGTCTCTCAAAAATAAAAAAATAAAAAATAAAAAAAACATAAAAATAACAAAATTAAGAAAACCAAAAAGCAAATTACTGAGATATAGCTTGCATTGTGATAGAATGTATCCATTTAAGCGTACGTTTTGACAAACGTGTATGTAAATGGCCCCTCTGCTTCCATGAATGCTCCTTCCAATCGTTTCCCCAGGATGGCCAGAGGGAGTTTTTATAGTAAATGCATCAGATGATGCACTTGCTCCCGCGTGTTCTTAAAACTTTCCACAGGCTCCCACTCTGCTTAGAAATAGACACAAGCACCTACCGTAGCCTTCAAAGCCCTACCCGATGCCGTCCATACCCCGGATCTCATTGTCTCCCTCCCTCCTGGCTTCTCATTGCGTTCCATCCATGCTGACCTTTTCCGTTTCTCTCAGCCCACAAAGCTCTCTCTTGCCTCTGAGCCTTTGCAAATGTTCTTCCTGCTGCCAGGAACGCCCTGCCCTGTATCAGTTAACTGTTGCTGAGTAACAAACCACCCCCAAACCCAGCGTTTTATAACAACCCCGTTCATGATTTCTTAGGGGTCAGTGGGTCCTGCCAAGCGGTTCTGTTGGTCTGGGCGGGGCTCGGGTGGTCTTGGGGGGGGGCGCTCATCCATCTCGGGTGAGCAGGGGCTCTGGTGAGCTGTGGGTCAGTGGGTGGCTCTGCTGCTCTTGGTTGGGCTCCCTCACACATTGGGGATCCTAGGGCTGTTGGCTGGCCTTGGCTGTGTGGCCGAGACATCTTGGCTGTCCTCGAGTGCCTCTCCCACCGCTCCAGCAGGTTCGCGGGGGGTGAAGGCAGAAGCCCAAGGGGAGGTAGACTATTGCACGCATGTTTGCAAGCCTTTGCTCTGGTCAAGGCTCCTCATGGCCTGTTGCTAAAGCAAGTCCATGGCCAAGCCCAGATTCAAGGGTGAGGAAATCGACTCTGTCTCTGTAGTGAGAAGATCTACAAGGGCTCAGGGAAAAGTGTGGGCACAGCGGAAGAAGAAACACGGGGGCACCTGCATCCCTGCCCCTTCTTTCTGCCTAGTATCTCCATATGCTCTGCCTCCTCCTTGGATACCCTCCTCTGACCATCGTGGGCGGCAACGGTCCTCACCCCATTTAAATCTTTTCGAGGACAGCTCTGGTCTACTTCCTTCACAGCCCCTGAGCATAACCTGTAATCCTCGTGTGTGTGTGTGTGTGTGTGTGTCCCATGGCTTGGCGGGAGGCACGGACCACCAGGCTTTGTGTCTCCAGGCTCAGCCCAGGGCTTGGCACATAGTAACTGCTCAAGAAAAATTTGTGCCATCAACCAATGACCCATCAGGGCTGTGTTCTTGGAGAGAAGAGAACAACGCTATGCCTCTGGGGGTCAGTCCCCTTCCCTGAGCTGCCACATCCCAGAAAGGGGGTGTCTCACTGAAAGCAGCTCCCACACTCAGCCGATCCCCAAGGCTGCCCCTGTCATTTGGAATGAGGTTCACAGGACAGGCGGAAAGCGTGCGGTCCTCGAGGCCCCAACCCCTATGAAGTCACACTGCCCTGCACAGAGGGTCAGGCCATTCTGCCCCAGGGGACGTGCAGGCCTCATTCCACTGTCCTTCCCTCTTAAAATAGATTTAAGGCCACCCTGCGGGGGAGGACCTTGCAGTCTCGGAACTGGAAGGTCAGAGCCTGAGAGTCCCAAATCCCTGTGGGGTTGAAGTGGGCTGAGGCCACTTGGTGGGGCATCAGCGGAACAGGCCGGCCTCCCAGGTCTGATTCTAGCCACAGTGGCCCCACGGGACTTCCTGTTCCACCCCCCCCTCTCCGTGTTGTGAGAGGGTGAGCCTGCCCAGCTCACCATCTGAGGCAATGAATTCGAAGCGAAGTATTAAACTGGGATTTCCTTGGGGCGCCTGGGGGGCTCGGTCGGTTAAGCGTCCCACTTCGGCTCAGGTCATGATCTCACGGTTCCAGAGTTCGAGCCCCGCGTCGGACTCTGCACTGACAGCGTGGAGCCTGCTTCGAATTCTCTCTCCCTCTCTCTCTGCCCCTCCCCCCACACTCATGCTCTCTCTCAAAATAATTAAATAACCATTAAAAAAAACCAAAACTGGGGCTTTTTCGGTCTCTCCAGCATTCACGTCAATAATAGTATTAGCAATAACAGCGACTACAATTACTCGGCATGCATCCTGTGGAAGACACTGTGTAACTTGACTTCTTCAGTTCTCACAGTGGCCGTGTGCCTTGGTAATTTACCATCTCGTTTTACAGATGGGGACCCAGAGAGGGTGAGGGCTGTGCCTGAGGTCTCAGAGTAGAGACTTGAACTCAGGTCTGTCTGACCCTGCAGCCAATGCCTTCATCCACCACCAGGCTCGGGCTGGCCCTCAGTCCCGCCCGCACCCGGGGCCTGGACCAGACCTCTGGGTCCTGTCCTCCTTCCCTGCCCCACTGGCCCCATAGGGTCAGTGTCTGAGCCTCTCAGACAAACCACTCAAGGCTTCTCTTAGCATCTCCTTGTCCCCATGAGCTGCCCCCGGTCACTCAGCCCTGGCTGGCTGCCTGGGTCTGAGCCGAGGTGCAGGGAGGGGACAGCCGTGTGAGCACTACAAGCGTGGCCCTGTCAGGGGCCTTTGTCTCTCCCATAATTGGGACCCAGCCGTCTCTCCAGGCCCCTGAGACCTGGAGAGGCTGTGGGCCAAGTCCTTGGCAGAGCCGCCGGCTGAGGACGCTGAGTGGAAGCAGATGTGCCCGGGGCCACGTCTGGCCTGGTGCCCGGGGAGCCCTCGCGCCCGGGAGGATGTTCAGTTTTCAGAGCCGAGGGGGGGCTAGACACAGGACAAAGCTGCCTCAGAGCCAAATATTTTAATCTGGCTGGTTAAAGAGAGAAGTCAAAGCTTCATTTTTGTTGCATGTGCCAGAGCTGGTGCTAAGCCAAAGGCAATTAGAGGTTGACCTCACAGATGGGCAGTCTGGGCCCATGGCAGGGACTTGCCCAAAGTCACCCAGCGCCGTGGGGACTGTGACTCGTTATATAAACGAGGGTGACGGTCGGGGTCCTTGGCCTTCCTCTGGCAAGGTACTCATGAACATCTTTCTTGTCTGGCCTGAGTGTGGGCCTCAGAGCCATGAGATTTTCCAGAAGAGACACCCTGTCATTCTAGAAGGGGGAAGGTAGCTAGTGTCCACCTGTTTAGTGAGGTTTCCTCCTGCTCCGAGGCCACAAGGGGCTCCTTAACCAGCTCTGCACTGTGACTGGGAGCCCTGGGTTCAAGTCCTGAGTCTGCCTCTGACATGCTGTGTGACCTTGGCAAGCTGCTTCTTTTCTCTGGGCCTTAGTTTTTCCATCTGAAAAATCGGGTAATAGTATAGTAAGACTTTCTAGACAAGCGGAGGGGATAGTTTGAAAATCTGGTCCCTTGTCCATTTCTTGAGCCCTTCCAAAGCCAGCCCTCTGAGAGAGCGGGAGCAGTATTAACCCCTCTCTGGAAGGGAATTGACAGCTCAGAGAGGTGAAGTGATTTGCTCAATGACACACAGCGTCCACGACGCTCTGGGACTGGATGGCGGTTTCTTGATTTCTAGCCCTGTGGTCATCTCCTCCCCAGGAGACCAGTGCTCTCCCTGGGCACAGTCGGGATGGCCTTCAGCTCTGAGGTCCTCCACCAGCCCTCACGGGGGAGCTGGGAAGGGTCAAAGCACTGAGGATGGCTTCACCTTCTTAATAAAAGTGGCTTCAGAGGTTCAACACGGTGCTTGGCCCCACACCCTCGTCAGCGTCCCTGTTGGAAAGTGGGGTCAGCCAGCCTCCGCTTGGTTCGCTCCCGGGCAGGGAGCTCATTACTTCCTGAGGCAGGTTAGCTAGGGCTGTGCACCTGACTCCTTGTCAAGGTGTCTCCTGGGAAGGGGCCCGTCTGCTGCTGCCTTGCTCTGAGAGCCGACGAGCCTCCCAGCACCCCCTCACCTGGCTCCCACTACCGAGAGCCGCCTCCCCCGGAACCCACGGCTGCCCTGAGGCAGCTAGGGGGGGACCGGCCTCTCTCTGTCCCTGGCAACGCGAGAGGAGCCTGTGAGCCCTTTGGCTGGACCTCGTGGGGGAAGGGCCCAGACTCATAGGTCGGGCCAGCCGAAGACTCGTCGGTCTGGAAATGAGAACAGCTGAGTCTGCACAGCATTGGATCTGCCAGTAACCTGCCATGTAGTCTGGGATGAGTTGTCTTGCTTCTCCTGGCCTTAGTTTTCTCGTCCATAGAATGGGACATGTTCATCACCCCTGCCCAGCAGGGCCCACGGGGCTTGTATAAAATCTGATGGGAGGGGTGGTTGGAAGTGAGACCTTTGCACACTCAAGCACTAGACACGGGTGCGGATGGTGCAGAACGAAATCATCTCCAGGTGTGACTCTGGACAAATCTGAGCCCCTCCTGAGGCTGTGGGCGGGTCCTCAGGCAGGTGTGCTGGTGACCTCAGGACGCCCCTTCACAAACTTCACAGACCGCTGGGTCCGGGGGCTACGCCACGGGCCAGGGGACATGGGGCCGGCAAGGCAGGAAGCCTTTTCTCTTCCATTGGGAATCCAGAGCATTTTTCACCTATGGAGGCAAACGTGGCCATGTTATGAAGCAGAAGGAGGACGCGCTGTGCAGACTGAAGATGTGACACGAGGCTGAAGGGACTTCGAGGCAATGGTAGGCGTTTCCCTGTTCGGTCTGCCCTGCTCCCTCCCAGCCCCCACTGCCACCCCCCTGCAGGTGCCTGTCCCATTCTCTTTCTTTAGGAGGGGGAGCGTTAGGGAGGAAGTTTGGGTGGCCCCATGGCTGCACGGTCAACCCAACAAAATCAAATTTCTGATGAACACACAGCCCGCCAGTCCCCTCCTTTGTCCGCCTCCACTCTTCTTGTTTATTACCAACAGCCATTCTCGGGTGAATGTCTGAGCTCATTTCCCTTCCTTAGAAATGACAGTCGTCGTCAGCGCCACCATCATCCCCTTTCTGCACAGGCAGGCACTAGAATCTGCTTTTGGGAAAAGGCCAGACGGAAGCAATGAGTCTGTTTGGCCCATGGTCCCACCCAGGAAGGCTGGAGCTCAGAGAAGCTCCTGGTGTCCCCCAGGTCCCCGCTCAGACAGTCCCAGGCACACAGATCCCCTGGGACCTTGTTGGATGCAGGTTCTGGCTCACAAAGCTGCCAGTACTTTCCCAGGAGAGTCAGTGCTGCCGGTTCAAGGCCGCCCTTGGGCCCCACAGCGATTCAGTGATGCAGCCGGGGCTGGGGCCACCTTCCTTGCACCTGCGGGCAGTGTGACCCGAAAGCACTGAGTGCCTGAGACCAGGCTCAGGTGGTGCAGCTCAGGCTTCTCTGTCTCAAGAATTAGAAGATTAACATATTGTAACCTCCAGTGTGACCCGTGACTCCGGCAAGAATCCTCAATGCGTGCTAGGGCCACAGGGGTAAAAGGTAGCAGGACACGATCAGTCTTGAAGTGTCGCCCCAAAGATTACTTGTTAACTGCAGAGGGGAGCGTGATTCGCTGCTGGGAGACCTGGCCATCCCCACCGTCACGGGCCATCGGGCTGGACCTTGGCCATGGTGAGATGCCACCCTTGTTAGGGATGCTCGGCCTGATGCTAACACGGGAATCTTGTGGGACAATTCTGCAGAACACGTGGCCTGGGTTCTCCAAAGCCTCTAGCAGCACGAGGCACAGAGCAGGGGAGACATAACGGCCTGATGCCAGACACGATGCTCGATGGGATCCCGGACTGGGAAGAAATAGAAGCCACAAAGAATGTCCGGGAGGCCACCAGGGGGATGTGAGCATGGACTTCGTGTTAGGTGGTGTCGCCCAGTTAATGCTGGTTATCTCTGGTGTGGAGCTCGTGTGGGACTGTGGAGGGGAATGTCCTGTTCCGGGGACACGCACCCTGAGGTATCTGGGGATGAACTATCATGACGTCCCACCTTCCTTTTGGATGGTTTGGCAAAAGTGTGTGTGTGTTGTGCGTGTGTGTTGTGCGTTTGTGTTGTGTGTGTTGTGCGTGTGCTGTGCATTTGTGTTGTGTGTGTGTGTTGTGTGTGTGTTGTGCGTTAGTGTTGTGTGTGTGCGTGCGTGTGTTGTGCGTGTTTGTTGTGCATGTGTTGTGCGTGTGTGTTGTACGTGTTGTGTGTGTGTTGTGTGTGTATGTGTTGTGTGTATTGTGTGTGTGTGTTGTGTGTGTTGTGTGTGTGTTGTGCATGTGTGTTGTGTGTGTTGTGTGTTGTGTGTGTATTGTGTGTGTTGTGTGTGTGCATGTGTGTTGTGTGTGTTGTGTGTGTTGCGTGTGTGTGTGTGTTGTGTGTGTATTGTGTGTTGTGTGTATGTGTGTGTGTTGTGTGTATGTGTGTGTGTTGTGTGTGTGTGTGTGTGTGTGTGTTGTGTGCGCAGAGGGAGACGGAGACGGAGAGCCGGAGCCAGCCAGCCAGACGCGCGCACGCCGAGGCCGCGGTGAGATGCCGATCTTGGTCATCTCAGCGAACAGGAGTCTCTCACCCGTTCTCTGGCTTAGAAACTTTGCAAAATAAAAGCACGAAAATCGCTGTGTAAGAAAAAAAGAAAGCGCTGGAAAAGCCGTAAATCCTGACCGAAATCTCTCTGCGAAAAACCCAGACAAGACTTAAGGCTTCTGTCCGGGGGCAGGTAAGCGTCTTAAATACCCTCTCCATCCATCTTCGCTTCAGTCTCATTTACTATGGAAACTGTTCCCTCTAAAATACCTCCTTCCTCTCTTCCCGAATCCTTCTTTTTGAAGGTTCGATGCCTGTGTGCAACATTTCACTCTGGTATCTACATACCTGCCCACGTTGCTTTAAAAAAAAAAAAAAACAACTTTCTGTGCCTCAGTTTCCTCATGTGTAAAACGGGAGAGAACACCAGTCCCTACCCACCGTGTTGTCGCGGGGATTAAGTAGAATGCTCCTGGGGCACTAGGCTGACAGTAGGTGCTCGATAAATGACATGACTGCCCACGGCAGGTTGTCAGCCCGCAGCCCCAGCCTTCGGGAAGGCCCGCTGACGAGAGCGCGGGCCCCGACGGTGGCTTCCCCGGCGTCCCTGACTGTCCATCCCACTGCCAGCGGCCGTTCGTGCCTGGTCTCCTGGCGCGTGCGACGGTCACCCCAGACCCGCCACTTGGAGGCCGGGCATTGCCACATGCTTGCTGTGGCCACCAGGTGGAGGCATTTAACCACAGATGTTCCACTTTCCTGGCTCACCACGCTGAGCCAAGATGAGGTGCTGTTTGCACCCGGGTGGACTCTGTATGAGTGAGAAATGCATGTTTGGTGGGGCGCCCGCGTGGCTCCGTCGCTTGAGCGTCCGACTTCGACTCAGGTCATGATCTCACAGTCCGTGGGTTCGAGCCCCGCATCAGGCTCTGTGCTGACAGCTCGGAGCCTGGAGCCTGCTTCCGATTCTGGGTCTCCCTCTCTCTCTGCCCCTCCCCAGCTCATGATCTGTCTCTCTCTGTCTCTCAAAAATAAATAAATGTTAAAAACAAAAATTTAAAAAAAAAGAGAGAAATACATGTTTGTGGCTTTCAGCCCCTTGGATTTAGGGACTGTTTTGTTTCCGGCACAACCTCTACCGCCCGATAAAGCGGGGCTGCCGTGTCCGGGAATGCTCCCCTAGAGGAAGGCCAGTCTTAACTGGCACTTCCAAACGTCGCTGACCCCCAGCCGATGCCCTCACCCTGCCAGGAGCCTCCGAGCTCAGCTCTGCCAGCCTCCGGGAGTCCCCTTGCCCCAAAGGTAGGCTCTTATCAGCCAATCTGCTGCAGGCCCTTTGGTCATTGTCTTAGTCTAGACATCCGAATTAAAAACCTCTTATCGGCTCGGATGCTGGGGAAGTTGGGTCACACGGAATCGGGGCCAAAATTCCTTTGCTTCCAGCACAGCTGCTGCTGCATCAGAGACGAAGCTCGTTGGAAGCGAAACCAGGAGGCTTGGACTAGAGGCCAGAAAGCCTGGGCTCCAGCCCTGGCTCTGCTTCTCCCTCTGCGACCTCAGGGACTCTCTTCCTTTCTCGGGGCCAAAGCTTAAAGAGTTCTGCTTTTTCCTGCCTCAGGGCCTTTGCACAGGTCATCCCAGCCTAAAAGCGGCGCTCACCATCTTCCCTCTTCGCCTACTTGACTCACCACTAACTGCCACATCTCAGCCTGAAACACAGGGTCATTGTGTTCAAAACATCCTGCAGAGCAGAGCACACATTTGTTGGCTTTAATTACTTAAAGTCATTATGTTAATTATTACTTGTTCAGAGACTGTCTCCTCTCCAGGCTGTGAGCGACATGAAAGCAACAATCTGTCCACCTTTCTGTGAAGGAACGAGTGATGTGTGTGAACAGACCTGGGAAAGGCCCCCTGACAAGCTGGGCATGGAGGGTGGAGTTTAAAGGCGCCCAGCCCCACCCCCACCTTCTCCCAGAAGTCCCTCTTCCTGCTCCCCTGGGCAAGAGACAGGTGTGGCCCCAGTGACTTGGTCCTATGCTGCCCCCTGGTGTCCACTTCTAAGATAACAGCCCGGGGCTCTCCCCGCTCCATGGAGGGGTTTTCCCTGTGTTGTCTCGTTTATTCCTGACGGCAGCCCTGTGAGACCGGGGTTACTATTGCCCCTTTTATCACTGAAGAAAGCCCACATCCGTTCATGTGTTTGGAAAAGATTTATCGAGTCCCTATTATTTGCCAAGCACTTTGCTTCACAAGTGCTTCCCTGGCGAACTTTCTGCCCCAGTGGAGCGTGCATTCAGGTCCGCCAAGAGGAAGAAGACGGCAAATGCACGAACACACAGAATGTGTATGTGTATGTGCGTGTGGCCAGGACGTTGATGGCCCGGATGGTAAGTGACTTGTCCAAGGTCACACAGATGCTGCTAGATTCGAGTCCAGTTGTAACGATCACAGCTACAAAATAGCTGGGTAAGCCCCAGGTCCATGCCAGGTGCCCGCCTCGGTGTTCCTTACGTGTGTGTTCATCTTGTTTTATCCTGACAACAACCTATTGTTATCCCACTCTGCAGATGGGGAAACAGAACATACAGAGTGACTTGCCCAAGGTCACTTAGCTGCAAAATGGCGGAGCCAGGACTGGAGCACGGGTGGTGTGGCTCCGGAGCCCGCCTTCTCCTCACTGTGCCACGCAAACCCTAGGAGGTTTGGCATCCGTGGTCTCAGTGACGGTGGCCACAAATCCAGGGCCACCTCCCCTCCCTCCCTGGCCAAGACGGATCAGAAGAGCCCTTCCTGTTCTGTCCCAAACCATCCAATCCAGTCTGTCTCCAAACCATCCAAGATGGCTGAGCGGCATCCCGTCCCCCTGCCTGGAGAGACTGAGGAGGAGAGGGCTCTCGCTTCCCACGGCTCCTGCCCTCAGGGGACCTGAGAGGTCCACCCATGGGAGGCAACCAGCCCTGCTAAGCTGGGAGGTGAGGGGCTCGGGGGTGCAGACAGCCAGGGAAGGCTTCTCAGAGGAGGTGAGGGGTGGGCTGGGCCTAGAGAAATGAGTGGGATTCAGATGCTCAATTCTGTGGGTGGGGCAGAAGCAGAGGGAATGGGTGGGCTGCTGCCGGAGGGTGGAGACGTGAGGGTTTCCGAGGCTCAGGGCTGGCCAGCCAGGCTGAGGAGCTGGGCTGCCTGGGGGCCGAGGGCCCTTCACGGGAAGGACGGGGCCAGGTCAGGGCTTTGGAAGAGCCTCTGGCTGCAGAGTGGAGCGGTGGGGGGGCTTCGAGACCTGAAAGAGGAACCTGAGATGGTCGCAGGCATCCAGGTGAGACGGGCAGGGACAGCCAGGCGGCAGAGAGGGAGACTCAGAGGCTGAAGCTAAAGGTGAGTTTTGGAATCACATAGTCTGCCCCCCTCCACCTGCCACTTCCCTTCCTCCAGTATCCCCTCACTCTGTTCCACCCTGCACCCTGCTCTTGCTTTGTTAAAGAACAGGTGTTCGGACACTTGCTAAGATAGTAAAGGGTTTATTTAAGACTATTGTAATAGGGGAGACTGGGCTGAACTCTGAATACAGCAAAGACAGCAGGGGATTTACAGCCAGGAGCAGGGGGAGGGGTTCAGAGGATGGAGTGACTCAGAGGAGGGAGGGTAGGGAAGTGCCTGCTCACAGGATCCTTGCTAAGGGGAGGTCAAGGACTTAGTAGATGTCAAGGGCAGAGGGATTCTTGCTAGACTGAGCAGAGTTCTTTGCTAAAACATACACACATGTGCGTGACCCGGTGTGGGGACACATGTACATGTGCACATAGACACACACACACGCCTACATATATGCACGAACTCATATGCACATCCCTCATGCACCCGTGCACATATTTACATGCATGTATAGAGATGCACACACGTGTGCATACAACACATATACTCATGTCCACACTTGTGCACACATACACGACGTACACACAGACGTCCATACACATATGCATGTGTGCACGCACACGCACTTCTGACACCCTGACTCAGACCCCGTCTTCCCGCTGGAGCAGGGACTGCATTGTCCCCGGGCCCCATACAGGTGCACCATGGCCTGGTCACCGGGGCTCTTGCGTCTGCGGACTTCGGGCCTCAGTCCGGACCCCACTGATCCTCTGCTGCCACCTTGTGGCCACTTCCCAGATGGCAGCACGTAGGAGGCTGAGATCTTTCTTTGGTTCCAGTTGCCCGGCGGGGGAGGGGGAGGACTCATAGGCACCCTGGAGCCTTGCCCACCCCAGAGTGCTTCGTTTGGCCAAGAGCTGTGGGTGATTAGTGGGGCCTGGAACCAGGTGAGTCCCACTCTCCCCACTACCCCCTAGTCCTTTTCATCCCCTCTCACCTCTAGGCCTTCACAATGGCTTTCCTCTGCTTGGAGCACCCTCCGTCACGCCCCCGTTGTCTGTGAAAGGTTTGGGAGAGACTTTATTGTGCTCAGCGCGGTGTCTGGGGACTTCAAGTGGCCTCTGGCACAGTAGGGGAGTGAGGGAGAAGGAAGGGAGGACTAAACAGAGGACAGAGAACCACGGAGAGCATGGGGAGGAGGAGGGGAGGGGAAGGGAGGGGAAGGGAGGGGAGAGGAAGGGAGGGAGGCAGCAGGAGGAAAGACAGCTTGATAAGCTGCGGCCAGGGGGCCCTTGGGCCCTGCCCGTTCGAAGAGATCAAAGTTTTAACGAGAGAGGACAAAAGCATGAGATTCTTTCACAGCCTTTTCATCTGGCTCTGTTAGCTTGCTAATATTTTTATTAGGAGACAGAGGGAGTCCTCCTCTCCAAATGCCCCCAAAAGGCAAGAAGGTGATGAGTGGGTGTGTTGTCACCTCCATGTAAGAAGAGGCAGTTCCTTTATTCCCCAGGAAGTGTGTGTGTGGTGGGGGGTGGGGGGGCGCTGGGCCAGGGCTGAGGGCTGCTTTCCCTAGCGGTGGGGGGAGGGGCCACTCTGCAGCTGAAACTTTTAAAAGTGGG
>CM053568.1:19566882-19591423 GCA_028646485.1 Cryptoprocta ferox | reverse complement strand
GCTCAGAGCCTAGAGCCTGCTTCTGATTCTGTGTCTCCCTCTCTCTCTGCCCCTTCCCAGCTTGTGCTCTCTCTCTCTCTCTCAAATAAATAAACATTTAAAAAAAAAGAGAGAGAGCATGTGACTCTTGATCTCAGGGTTGTGAGTTTGAGCCCCACCCTGGGTGTAGAGATTACTAAAAAATAAATAGATGTTATAAATAGGTAGGCTTCAGTTTCCTCACCTTCAAAATTGGTGAATGAGGGGAGCCTGGTGGACTCAGTCAGGGGAGCGTGTAACTCTTGATCTTGGGGTTCTGAGTTGGAGCCCCACATAGAGCTTACTTAAAAAATAATAATAAAAAAATAAATGAATAAAAAAATAGGTGAATGAGCTTAAGGTCCTGTGATGACCTGAGTCTTCAGAATCCCGTATTAAGGCTTCTGGAAAGTACCAACCTCTTTTTTGTCCTTACTCTGCTTGTGATGACCCAGCCCTTACCCGGCTCCAGCACTCATTCCCACCACTCCTTGTTTGCCTCCCCGTCTCCCTCCACCCCAGGCAATTGTTTGCCCTGCTTTTCTTGCTTCCCATACTTAGCACATGCTGTTTTTGCACCCAGGCATTCCTTTCTCTCTCTTTTCCATCTATCTCACTCATTCTCTCCCTTCCCAGGCTAGCTGAGACATTACCTACTCCTGCCCCCAACCCCAGGCAAGCCCAGGCACCCTCAATCCCAGCTTTCTTGATTTACTAGCTGGTTTCTTGATTTACTAGCTGGTTTCTTGATTACTGGGGACAAAGCCCCCCAGGCATGCGGCCCAGGACTGCCAAAGTGGTCGGAATCAACATCTAAGGAATTAACAAGTCAAAGAATAAATGCATCTACCCATTGTGCTGTAGACTTGTCCAAAGGAAGCAGTTGCTATAAACCCCCCACTCAGCTTGTGACTTTAGACTAAAAATAGGTATAGGGACACCAGGCTTCTCTAATTCCCTAATATAAATTTTAATTTTTAATAACTTGAGAAATCAGTGAACTATACCTATGGGAAAATGATGAGGAATCAGCCACATAAATTAATGGAAAGTATGTGTTCACATTATCTAACTATATTAAGTGTGAATAATAATTAATTATAGATTCTGCATGCGGTCTTGTCTTAGAGAATTCAATGTGAAGGAATTTAAAAAATCATTCATCACCCCCTGTGCTCCACCCCGGGCCATAACATAAAAAGCAATGGCCAAAGAATTTTCCATAATTTATGAAAATCATCATCTTAGAGGAAAAATAACTCTCATTAGGAGCATAATAACTAGGAAAAAGAAGCTGTGCTCAAGTGTGTTTGCTAATGCTGTTGTAATCATTTGGCCCACCCTTCCCTCTCTCCCCTGCATTTATTCGTTCTTCCATTCATTCACCGTACTCTGTGGTGAATGGAGAGGTGGCCTAGCCAGTAGATGTGAACACGGTGAACTTTAGAGCCGGGTTGTTTGAGTTCAAAACCAAACTCGTCTATCAACTTTACAGCTGTGTCGTCTGAGGCAAGTCGCTTAACCTCTCTGTGCCCCAGTTTCTATAAAATAAAGATTATAGGTACTGTTGGCATTGATGGGGAGAGGGGTGAATAAGCCAAACAGGTGAAGTGCTTAGCATAGAGCCTAAGTACTTGGTAAAGGAAAGTTCTGGCTGTGGGTCCGGTGTACTGGGCACTACTTAAAAAGGACCAAGTTTTGGGGCACAGGTAGCTCAGTTGGTTAAAGGTCCAACTTCAGCTCAGGTCATGATCTCATGGTTCGTGGGCTGGAGACCCTGGTCAGGCTCTGTGCTGACGGCTCAGAACCTGGAGCCTACTTGGGATTCCATGTCTCCCTCTCTCTCTCTCTGCTCCTCCCCCGCTCATGCTCTGTCTGTCTGTCTCCCTCTCAAAAATAAATAAACATTAAAATAAAAAATAAAAAAAGAAGGACTGAGCTTCTCTCCTTGAAGAGTTTGCTGACTGGTGAGGGAAACAGACTCTAAATAAACAAGCTCCCTTCAAATTACACGTTGGCGTGTTCCATATGGAAGTGAGTAAGGTCCCGTGACAGGGAATGGTAGTGCCTCTTGTCTAAGGGGACAGGGCCACTTCTCTGAGGAGGTGACATTTCACTCCAGAGGTGAAGGGTAAGAAGGAGCTAATGAAATGAAGAGTGGAGGTGGGCGGTGGGCAGAATGTTCCAGGGGTTGTGTGTATAGCTTGTGTGCTACACTCCACAGGGCTGCTCCTTCCCCATTTCTATTTTCTAAAGCTGTGGAGACAAACTTTAGAGCCATGGTGATAAAACCAGGGCGGTAAAGGATATAGAGAAGTCACTAGACAGTGACACAGACTAGATAGGAGCTGAAGGTAAGGAGGGGCACAAGAGGTGCTGGGGACCGATCCTTAGTGCCTGGAAAGCTGGCCTGCTGTAGGGAGGACACGAAAGCTAATCCATCATGCCCCCCACCAACTGCAAACTGGCTGAAGACATAAAGTTAAAACCCTACAGAAAGAAGAAGATTGGGGGTACTGGGTTTCGGACTGGGGGAGTGGCATGGGAAAAGCTTTCCGACACAAGACCAAAAAAGGGCACAAACCATGATAGATTCGATGCCATCAAGATGAGGGATTTCTGTAGAGCACAGGAGAGCAAAGACAAAGGAGGCATTGGATGCCCAAGGATGAGTGAGACCAGGGAGCTCCCAGAGGGACACGGCCCAGTGGCCAACAGCTCAGGAAGAGATGTGCACTCAGTGCAAGTCCAAGATACTCAAGTGAAAGCTTCACACGAAAGCCTCCTCCTCCACCTCAGAATGGCGGCGCTTAGGCAGGCGGCATCAAGGATGCAGGGAGGAGACGGGGAGGCTGGCTGGTGCCCTGCCGTTGGGAGCTGCTCCCAGAATGCTGAGGACGGTGAATGGAGGGGCCAAGGGCATTCTGAAAGCCAGGCTCTCCCCCATGTCAAGTCCCTGGTCTAGGGCTGGTTGTGCCGGGAGGAAGGGGAGCTTTTCCCCATTTCAAACAAATTGCCGCCACCTGCCTCCTACCCAGAGGTTGGTGAGGGAGCACCCACCCTGAGAGGGCGCCTTTGGCTAGTTCACACAGAGGCGCCATTTTAGTTATAGGGCCCTGGCCTTCGGAAAGCCATTTGCCCACAGTCAAGGAAATTCAGTATTTACTTGTGACCCAACAAGACCACTCCTGGCCATCTATCTCAGGACAAAAGGAAACCCCCCACAAAGCTTGGAGGGCCAGGGACTTAGAGGCCACCCAGGTGTCCATCCCTGGGGAAATGGATGAGAAAAATGTGGCGTATTCCCACCAAGGAACGTTGTGCACTGTTAGAAGCAACTATTACACATCACTGAGCACACCTTGGTGCTGAGCGGTGGGAGGAGGGGAGGGGGGAAAAGAAAGAACCAGACTGAGAGCTAAAGCACAGAATTAGTCATGTTAATTAAAAGCATATACAAACACAGAACAGCATGACATGTTTTATAAGGACTCATGCATATTTAAGAACATATATCAGCTACGCTAGCGCGGATGCCTATGGGGCAGAGGATGGGGAAGCAGGGATAAAGGAGGAAAAATATGTTTAAAACACAAACAAGCCCGTGGAAAGAGTCCTCAACAGTGAGAAACGTGCCGGGAGCCGAGGAGGGGGCTACCTGAGCCTGCTTCCTGCACCTGAAGCTGATAAACGTGAAAAGGCACAGAACTGAAGCAAACGTAAAACCCTGCCTGTCCTCGCACGCTGGTCTCCTTCAGCAAATCTGGGACCTTCTTTTCTCCGAGTGCCCTTGGCCCCACGTTGACGAGCGCGTCAGCTGCAGCGAAGGGAAAAGTGGTGTGACCTTAGTAGCAAAATTTGGGGATTCTCGTCTTCTTTTGATCACCTGAAGGGGTGACCGTATGCAAATGAGCCTTCCTCTCTGGGCCTCAGTTTCCCAGAGGTGGTTCCTCAGTGGCAGACATAGGCTGGATTTCCTGCAACGATTTCCCCCTCCCCCTGGCTCACTGTTTTCTTGCATTTCCTTAAAATTAGGTGCCGCCAAGCTCTTGGGTTCTGGCCAATAGACTGTGGACGGAAGTGATATATTCCACTCCCAGGCCTGATCATGAACACCTCCCCGCGTGATTTTCTGTTTTGTTTTTTTTTTTCAAATGGTGAGGGAGTCCAAGTTTATCTTCAGCACCATTGGCTCCCCGCCCTCCCCACCTTAAACATTTTTGTTTTATGTTTATTTATTTTTGAGAGACAGAGAGAGACAGAGCGAGACAGAGCATGAGCAGGGGAGGGACAGAGAGAGAGGGAGACACAGAATCTGAAGCAGGCTCCAGGCTCCGAGCTGTCAGCACAGAGCCTGATGCAGGGCTCAAACTCAGAACCACGAGATCATGACCTGAGTCGAAGACAGAGGCTTAGCGGACTGGGCCACCCAGGCGCCCCAGTCTATGTTCTCATACTGTCTGCTGGGTGGTGGCCAGGGATCCCACAGAGCCACAGTTTAGAATGAGATTGGGTCCTGAGTCACCTCTTGGAGGAGAGACACCCAGGAAAGTTTTATAACCAGAAACACCCCCGTTGGACAGTTGAATGAGCAAAATTAAACTTTTATTGTGTTTCTGCCATTGAAACTTTGGGGGTGTTAAACCAGGTGTCCCCCCTGACTTAACCCATTTCCTTTTCGACCCAAGCCGGCAGTCACCAGAGAATTCCTTAATTTGCATAATGTTTCTCCAGTTCTTCCAACTGATGTTTTGTGATCCAGCTCCTTTATTCTACTCAAAAGTAGCTGAATAGACTGAAATGGCAGCTGAGTATCCAGAAAGGTGCAGAGTCCACCTTGCATCTACTCCCTACCATCCGCTTATCCTGCAATCAAAGGGATGTCTGCAAAAGGCAATACTGCCGGTGTCTCTTCCTCGAAAACTCATTCATCATCCCCCGTTGTCCTCAGGATGAAGGCCAAGAGCTCGTGCCTGCAAGGCCCTACAAGAACTGAACCCCGTTTCTTTCTCTTACATCCTCTCTCATGTTTCAGCGAGCTCCCCAAACTCCGAGCCTTTACAAATGCTGATTGCTTCGCCAGAATGCTTTTCCATCCCTTCCCTCTCATCAGGTCACTTTCCCTTCGGGGGTCCAGGCATCCTGACCCCCACCCCGTCCTATCCATGTGCCTGCCTTCCCCAGCCTCCAACCCAGTGGGGATTCCTTGTTTGTTCTGGGTCTCCCCAACTGAATGTCAGCATCCCTAGTGGAAGGGCCAAGCCTGTCCGGTTTCTTGCCAAATTGCCACGCCCAGTGCCGGCCCTGCCTCACTGACGACACTCATAAGCAGATGTGCAACACGTGCATCAGTCGATCGATGGACAAATACTGAGGGAACCAATGAGCTTGCATCGTTGGAGAGGACATCATGTCCTGTGTCATTCTGGGGAGACACGAGTATTTTTTGGAAGGAATACTGTCTCTCAAAGGAATGAAAAAGTTGTCTTCTGATGCATTAGGTCCCTGTGGGCAATGGCATTAGGTCTATGGTTTTCCACATCGAATCTGCAAAGACACGGCTCAGTGTCCACAGAGAGAGAGAGAGACAGAGAGAGAGAGAGAGAGAGAGATCGGATCATGGGTACCAGGGTGGGTCACCTAATTCTGGATTTTTTTTTTTTTAAGTAATTTCTACACCCAATGTGGGGCTTGAACTCACGACCCTGAGATCAAGAGTCGCAAGCTATTCTGGCTGAGCCAGCCAAGTGCCCCTAATTCTGGATCTTGATCCAAACTCCAAGACTTTATTAAGATAAAAAATCAAGCCTGAGGTGCCAGGCTGGAAGGTGCGATTAGTGTTTACAGGTGGATGGGCGGGGAGGGGAGATCTTCCACCACGAGGAGGCTCGAGGCTCCCCATTTCTTATACACAAACTCATCTCCATGGCAATGGTCCTCTCTGCAATTTCCCCTGAGGCAGCCATTTGTGTTCCTTGATTTCCACGCAACAATGATCTTGTTAGGTCCTGTTAGATAGAAACAAGACGGATGCTCCAACAACACAGGCTTCTGTGCCCTGTTTCCCTCTGGCTAATTACACGGTGCTTGAGATGCCCCTTCAGGTGGACTAAACAGAGGCCTGATGGGTAATTTAAATAACAAATAGTGTCAGCTGGGCAGTTAGTTGAGGGTCCCCAACTGCTCAGTTGTTCCCCATCAGCCAAAGGACCTGTTCTCACAGCCTAGCAAGGTTATAAAAGGCCAGCCAAGACCCCTGCCCCCTGCCCCCAGAAGTCCCCAAAATGCCAGTGTGTACTCAGTGAGGACCGGCCTGTATGCAAACACCACAGTCTCTCAGCACCTGAGAGGAAAGCCAGACCCTTGGGGCACCACCTGAGGTCTGCCAGGTTACTGGCTTCATCCCTTTCCCCCACTATTTTTTTTTAAAGTTTATCTATTTTTGAGAGAGAGCGCATGCAAGTGGGTAGGGGGAGAGAGACTGAGAGAGAGAGAGAGAGAGAAAGGGAGAGAGAGTGAACCCCAAGGAGGCTCCACACTGTCAACACAGAGCCTGATGCAGAGCTCAAACCTGCAAACCCTGAGATCATGACCTGAGCCGAAGTCAGATACTTAACTGACGGAGCCACCCAGGCTCCCTCCCTTTCCCCCACTATTAAAGGAAACCTATGTGCCCTGACTTATCTACCATAGCTGTTCCGTTCATGATTGGTATAAATATTACTTTCCAATGACTCCGAATTTTGAATTTTTTCCCCCAAAGCATTTGCTAGGAAATTTTCCTCTTCTTCCTTACAAATCATCCCCATCTATTTGTCTGTGATTTCAGCTGGGTCACCGTCTGGCTGGTGTGAGGGAGACATGCGTGTGTCCGTCTTCTAGGCCCTGGGAGCAGATCCGATGGGGGCGGGGCTGGGTCCAGCTAGACAGAGCAGGCATCATAGGTTGTTGGTGCTGCGAGAGCCTTCATGGTGGCAGGGAAACTGAGGCCAGGAGAGGGGCAGTGTGGCACTGCACTGAGGTAGAGCCAGGTTTGGGCCTGCAGTTACTACCTATTCTTCCAGGGCTCCACACTCCACCCCGACATCCCCCAGGGCCTGGAGAGAAGGCCAGGCCAGGCACCCTCCCCGCAGGATGGAAGACGTAGGCCGGCTCCCTCTCCACCCATGAGCTGCCAGTCTTGCCAGGCTCCTTGACCCCATTCCCACTGTTGTCTCCCGAGCCGGTCTCATGGTGGGGGCATCTGGTCGACCCAACCTTCATTTCCTAGTCCCTGTGGTCCTTGTCTACCGGTGAGCTGTCTTTTCCTCTCTTGATGTGTTTCAGGTAGGGCAGCCCTAGAGGTTAGGGTTTACTAGGTCTGGGGTATGGCTTGAGCATCGAGATTTTTAAAGAATACTCCAGGTGGTTCTAGAAGGTATTCAAGTTTGAAAACCATGACCTCCTCCCTTGACCCAGGAAGAGGCAGATGGACCAAAGTGGGCCAATCAGTGTCCTTCCCTGGACTGCACTGTAGATATAAAAAGGTCTCTCCTTAAAGGCTGTTAACAGTGGGGCATCTGGGTGGCTCTGTCAGTTAAGCATCAGACTCTTGGTTTTGGCTCAGGTCATGATCTCACAGGTTTGTGAATTCGAGCCCCGTGTCAGGCTCTGTGTGGATAGCGTGGAGTCTGCTCGGGATTCTCTCTTGCTCTCTGCTCCTTCCCCCACCTTTCAAACTAAATAAATAAGCTTTAAAAAAAATAAAAAATCAAAACTGCTAGCAGGAATGTCAGCCTGTCTGCCCGCGGCCCTTCTCCCCGCACTGCCTCTCCAGCCCCCCTGGACCACGAGTAGCCCTCAGAATCGCCGGGCTGCTCCCTGGACATGCATCCTTGCAGTGGTGTCTCTTTCTCTCGGAAGGGCCTCTTTCTCATGAAGTCCTACTTAACCCACAAGAGGCAAGTACTGACAATATATTCTGGAAGACCACCCTGGCTCCCCCTCCCCGTGGACTGGGTGTGGTGCTGAGCTCTTGGCCTGCCAGTCCTGTGTGCTCCTCTGAGGACCTCACCCCTGGGCTGCTGTCATCTGCCCACACTTGTGTTCCTGCCAGACTGGGGGCTTCTCTGAGGCAGGGGCTGCGTCCTGCTCCAGTCCACACCCCCAACTGAGGCTTCCCTTGCATCTGGGCGCAGGGTGGGGGTCTGAGGAATCTTTATTTGATAAGTGAGTCATATTTAGCTCTCGGAAACCTGGGGTAATCACCGAGCCACACGGGGTTGAGGCTCATCGTTTCTCAGTGTTTCTGAGAGGGAGGGGGAAGATGAGAAGGGTAGAGAAAGCGGGTGTCACAAAACAGCGGGGGGAGAGAGAGGGAGGGGGAGGAAGAGAAGGGTGGAGGGAGGAGGAGGGAGGGGGAGAAGGAGGGGGCTGAACTGAGGAGGAGGGAGGGGAGGGACGGGAAAAGTGGGAGAAAGGGAGGGCACGGTCCTCAACTCTTCCATTCCTTCCTTCACCTGACAGATGCTTTCTCAGTTCCGACTCTGGGGTGTACAGAGAACATTTCCCAGAGATGAGCTAAAGAGCAGATGATTAAAATAAAACTATCAGTCACGAGGCCTGATTCGCAGAGCCCAGCCTTTGTGGGGAGAGTTTTGATTCTCCACTGGGCAGGGCAGGGCAAGTCACTGTCTCTCCGAACAGAGGCCCCACCTTAGACGCGCAAAATAGGGCACCCCGGATTGTCTCCTGACACTCTGACGGTCTCTGTGATGATCCGGGTTCCTTTTCCTCCCTGAGACTATTCCAAAGTGAGCAGTCATCACACTGCACACATGACAGTCCTGTCTCCTCATTTTTCTCTCCATGTCCCCAAACCAACGGGGTCCCTTTGTCTGTGGCCTGAAAGGAAACCAGAGCGGCCATGAAAAATTGCATTTTCTCCACCTGCCATTGGATAGAAACTATGTTTATAAAGCTACAAAAACAAAAAAGAATCGATGAGCAACCAGGAACTCAGAAGAGGGTCGTTTTGGTTAAGATCGGAAATCCAACTGCATCTAGCTTAAGGGAGCAGGGTAACTTATTGATTCGCTGTCTCGGGAATGCGTGTGGCTAACAAATAACAAAGACTGTCTCCAGGTGGAATAAGAAAAAGGTTCCCTTTGTTTCATAGAATATTTGGAGCAGCGCCTTCCAGGGCAGAGGAGAATGCCCCACCCCGCCCTCCACTGGGTCCCATCAGCCCCTGTGCCTTGCCCTGTGGTTGCAAGGAGGCTGCAAACCCCTAGCTCACACCCACAGGGGGAAATAAACCCAAAAATGGAAGAGAAGGAAGGAGGGAGGGAGCACCAGTCAAGTTCTGACTGCATCAAACAGTTCTCTATTGCTGTGTGACAAATTACTCCAAAATGGAGTGGCTGAAAGTAACAACCACACATCCGCTCATAAAGTGTGTGGGGCAGCTCAGAAGTTCTGATCCGAGCCGGCGTGGTGGATCTCAGACTCCAGTCGGTGTGGTCCAGGGCTGTAGGGGACATGCTGAGAAATAAAATAAGGTTCTGTGAGCAAATCCGTTTGGGAAATGCTGGGTCAAAGAAAGTTCTCTTGTTCTTCGAGCCACAAACATTCACTGCACATATTATGTGCCAGTGTTCAAGGGCCTGAGAGCGCATCCAAAACCAAAACCCAAAGAGACAACAACCCTGCTTGGGGATACGGTCTGGTAAGAAGGTTGAAGAGTTTTCTTTTCTGCAGGATTTCTCAGAGCCTTTAATATACGAACAGGCATTACCCAAAGAGGGTAAGGCATGCCAGAGTTATTGGACCTCTGGAATAAGAACTGATATTCTTTGAAGAAGAACTTGAGAAATACTAACTCTGTTCAACCTCCTATTGTACAGATGAGGAAGTTGAGGTCATATTCAAGGTCACCCAGGCAGGGCTGGCACGGGAGCCATGGTCACCTGACTCCCTGCACTTCCACAGCCTTTCCCCTTGATCTTGTATTTCCTTCCTTCCTTGTCCTTCTTTCCCTTTCCTTTCCTTTCCTTTTCTTTCTTTCCTTTCCTTTTTTCTTTCTTTCTTTCTTTCTTTCTTTCTTTCTTTCTTTCTTTCTTTCTTTCTTCTCTCTCTCTTTCTTTCTTTCTTGCAAACCTGGCTTCAGAGAGCCAAGATTTGGGAGGCTGTAATGAACTCAGATGCTTGAGATCAAGTGAGCTGAGAGCTCCCATGCCCTCCACGGGGCCTCCTGGGCTGGAGTCACGCATAGACGTCACACCTCTGGCCACATCAGTCACATTCGGTGACCTCTCCCTGAGTTCAGCCCTGCTGATGTGAGCAGCTGGGCCTGTCCCTTGGGAAAAGAGGCAAACTGGGATATGGGAAGACAAATGAGACTATTCGGGGGAAGGCCACCTTACAAAAGTATGGCCCACAGCTTGGGGTTTGGGGAAGCTGCCTGCTTTCTTGATCAGACTGTCCTCTGTGGACGTCCTCGGTCGCTCTCATGCCCCCAATCTGCTCCCTGAAGTGTGGGGACCATGTTTAGTGTCCAGATTCTGGGAAGATCTTTCAATGTCTAGGGATGCGGCTCATGCAATCACCAGGCCAGTGGGTGAGCACAGAGGGGGAAACTGAGGCACGCAGACATAAGATCATATACAAGATGTCATCAAGTGAGGCTACCACTCAGTGGCGTTCGGACTGGAGCCCAGGTCTCCCTGTCCTTTCAAAACACCTGCGCTCTTACCTAAGAAATAACTGTCTTCAGAAGGCTGAACGTAGAAACAAGGATTCCAACTGTGAGGACCTCAGGTGGTTTAGAAGGAGCAAGTAAGACCCGATTTGTCAGAGAACGTTGACAATAATAAAGTGAGGAGGGATATGTCTGGGGCCCTGTTCCAGGGGCTTCTCAAACATCACTGCAGTAATAAATGTCACACTTTTCTGACTGAGGCTCTGAGGCTCATGGGGGTGAAACCACTCACACAGGGTCGTTTGCCAGTAATGGCACGGCTGGAGAGAGACCTCGGTTTGAGCTGGAAGCCGAGTTTTTCCACGGCCTCATGTGGCCCACCACAGCCACACAGAGTGCTCAGCCTGGGGACAATTATTCTTCTTGAAAATAGTCTATCAACTAACCATTTATGAATAGAAACTGCCTTATCAACCTAAAGTGGGTGCACCTGCCCTTAATGAGAGTCCAGCGTCCTTCCCTTTCTGGAACTTTCCACCTCTCTCTCCCCCCTGCACTGGCTTCGCAAAAACACTAAAACCTTATAATGAAATGAAACAACTGGGCTTCGAGACAAACAACAGCCCCTTCAACTGGCTTCTTTCTTCTCCAAATATTTCTTTAATATTGTGTGTTTGATTTCAAGACATTTCAACAACCCCCCTAAATGATCGTAACATTTTCCCCAGACTAGAAAAAGAAGAAATAAAACACTCTACTGGGAAGAAAAGGAAAATTGTATGTTCTTTTGTTTACATGAGTGTACAGAAAATCATTACGGATCTCCATGCGGCCCTGGTGATTTTCCATTGTGATATCGAGGGAGAAATGGATAAACTGGAATTTGCAACCAATCTCGGGGGATTTCTTTTCTCTTTGGGTGACCCCTGAAAGGCTTCTGGGCACATAGCTATTTTTGTAAGAAAGGAGGAAACACTGAGGGGTGACCACCACTAGCAGCAGTTCACCCAGATGCTAACTTATTCTAATGTTTGCTTGTGTTCATTTTTACTTAATCTGACGTTTTGATGCAATAGTTGGCATTTTGTTTTTGACCTTAAACCAGTATAATTTACCTTGGCCATGCCAGGAGAGGCAGTGAGTGGACTATCAGTGACCAAGATGCAGCCTATTTTCTTAAATTATGACCCAGCCACAGGGTGTCCAGTGAGGTCATCTGCGGGTGGGGGTGGGGAGGTGGTACTGCTCTGATCTTAACTCTGTGATCATAATCGGCCCCTAGGCTGTCTGGAATAGGAGTTTGTTTCCTCTCACCCAAGGCTTTCACCCAGAGGCCCTTACATTTGGAGAAGATTTTGAGCCAAATCCTGACCCATGAATTCTGGATGCAAGATGTACAGAGTCAGAATGAAAAATTGCTTTCCTAATATTCTGAGCTATGTAAATCCTAGAAGTAGTAGACTGAGCATTGGACTGGGGAGTCCGTTAATGTAGTTCTCCCACAGCCTTGGGATGCAGGTTGTTGTTATGCCCATTTTTCAGATGAAGGTGCTGAGGCACGGAGAGTTGAACTGATTTGCCCAAGCCAGCAAGCAGCAGCAGAGCCCTGGGTCCAAGCACTGGGTCCCCCCCTACAGAGTCTGGGGTCTTAAGGACCAAGCACAGCGCATCTCCAGATCTGCCGTGTCTGGAGTCCATGCCCTCCCTTCTCTGGACCCTAGTGTCCTCTTCTCGGAAATAAGGGGGCTGAGCTGAATGAGTTCTAGGATCCTCTCCAGCACCGACTACAGATAAAATGTTGTGATTTCCCCCAAAGTCCCGCAGACATCCAGGCTTTACCAGGGATTGGGGTCAAGTTGCCTCACCACAGTGTGAAAAATGAGAACAGTATAAACGAAGAGAAGTAGCACTTGGTAAGTGACTCCTCTGCGTGCCACGTGTTTTACGCGTGTACTTTGTCTCGATTCGTTCTGCACCGTAATGTAATGAGGTAGCTGCTTTTATCATTCCCATTTCACAGGTGTGAAAACTGAGGTTCAGAGAGAGGATGCGGTCACACAGCCAGAGCTGATGGAGCTGGGATTCGCCTCCAGGTTCCTATAGTACCTTGTTCCTCCTCTCATCAAAGAGTGCCTTTGTAATTGCAGGATTCTCTAAGTGTCAGGGACCATGTTCTAGACTTCTCTGTATCTCTAGGAGCCAGCACAGGGGGCGGGCAGGGTCTGGCCCAAAATAGATGGTCCATAAACAGGATGAATGAATGAGCCCAACACCCCAGAGCTCATTTCTCCACTGAGCTTACAGCACAGGGGTCTCCGTGGGAAGGAAGAAAGTGGGTGTGGAGAGAGGAGCTCAGAAAGAGACTTCAGTCACGGGATTCGCAGCTTGAACGGATTCGCCTCCCAAACCCAGATGCCCTCCCGCCTTCACGAGCTGGGAATTGAGCTCGAAGCAGCAACACGTTTTGCTGAAATGCTTTCTCAGTGGACCCCTGGTGAACGAGGACTATAACCTCGTTCCCTTCTCCTGTTGGCTGTGTCGTAGTGAGAAACTTGACTCCTGAGTTTCACCTTTTTCTTTGTGCTTTTCAGTATTTTCAAATTTTTATGTAATGATTTTGAAAAAGCCAAACACATGTTTAATTTCAAAGGTAGCCTCAGTCACGAGATTGGATCTTCATTGCCCAATGCTCTGGAAAACAGCCAAGTGTTTAGTTGAGGGGTAGCATATTCATAAGAATTGTGACACTGAATTAAAGAGTGCTTTTAAAAGAGCAATAATCCCGCGGGCAGAACGCGTTGCAAAGCCTGCCGCTACCGCTGATGCCCACAAGAGGGCGTCTCAGGGTAATCAGGATGCAAAACTCCGGCCCAAGATCTACCTCCTCAGCTGTAAACGGCCAAGAGCAGGTTCTGGAAGATCAGCAGTGACCCTGCTTCTCCAGGACTTGACATGTGACGTTAGGCTCTCTCTCTTCCCCCTGTCATTTGAGCCCTACAGGTTTAATTCTCCCAGGAGTTTCCGCCCCTGGGGGCATTGGTGGTTCTCTCTGTGCCTGGGCATGAGTGAGGGAGTGCGGGAGTGTCTGGGGTGAGCAGAGATGTAAACAGGCTGTCATAAGCTGTACATCTGGGGGTTCCCTCAGGAAGATAACAGCACTCCCGACCCCTTTTCAAAACTCTGGGTCTGCAGCAACCATACTTTTTTCTTTCTTTCTTTTTTCTTTTCTTTTCTTTTTTTCTTTTTTTTTTTTTTACCATCCTTGTCAAAGTCAATCTGTTTTTTCAGAGTAGGGGAGGGAAAACCAAGGAATGGCCAGTTTTGCACCACTTTCCTGAAGAAGAGAGTCACAGGAGGGACTGACGTGGGAAGGTGGGGGGCATGTCTTCTCTATGACCCTGAGGAGGGACAGAAGGGAGTCAACGTGGCTAAACCCCCGAAGAGGCACTTTGCATATGTCTCTCTTTTATTTTTATTAAAATAAAATTTTTTTAATGTTTATTTATTCTTGAGAGAGAGGGAGAGACAGAGCGCGAGTGGGGTAGGGGCAGAGAGAGAGGGAGACACAGAATCCGAAGCAGGCTCCAGGCTCTGAGCTGTCAGCACAGAGCCTGACGCGGGACTCGAACTCACAAGCTGCAAGATCATGACCTGAGCTGAAGTCGGACGCTTTACCAACCAAGCCATTCGGGTGCCCCTCATATGTCTCTCTTTTAGAGCCACACCAATCCTGGGAAGGAGACATCACTATCCCCATTTTACAGATGGAAACACCGAGGCTCAGAGAAGTTAACTCATCTGCCCAACATCACCCCCTCTCTCCAGCTCCTTGGGGACACACAGAAGCTAGATTTTAACCCCAGAAGGGCCCAGGCTCCACCAGGCCCACCACTATCTCTACTGAGGCACAGACAGGCTTGGGAGTGACTTTCCAGAGAACAGGAGGAAAGCAAGGGCAGGTTAGGGCTCAGGCTCCAGACTCAGGAGGCCAAATTACCCAAGTGAGAATTCTAGTAGGCTGCAGGGAGGCTCATCTCTGGTTCAAGTGTTCGGTGAGCCAGTGCACGGAATCTTTTATGTTTTCCCCCATTAATGCATTCTGTACTTACACTTCTTACTATAATTACTCTGCAGTAATTAACAAGGGAAAATAACACATCTGGGTCTACACTGCAACTCCAAACAGATGTACAAGATGCACGGGCACGTGCGGGTCCTTTCAGCTGTTTGACAATGCTGTACTGAGCACCTACTATGCACCGGCCTGTTGAGGTGCCAGGGGTCCAGCGATGAGCTGACAGGGCAAGGTCCTTCGTGGAAGGGGGAGGGGCAGCAGATAGACGGTGGGTACGTGGACACATCCAAGAGATCAGTAAATGATAAGCGCTGTGTAGACAATAAAACAGGGCGACGTGTGGCCAGATCAGCCTCTCCCTGGAGGTGACATTTGTGCTGAGGCCTGTGGAGGTCTGGGGAGAAGCATGCCAGGTGGGGGGAAGGGCAAGCACCAAGTAGTTTATCAGGTTTTAAGAAGGCCCAAGCGCTGACGCGGGGCAGTGCGGGGTGGGCGAGGGGCAGAGGAGAGGTGGCTCAGGCCCCTGCAGGGCTGGGGGAAGCCACCAGAAGGCAGCTGGATGTTACTTGAAGCATAATGGGAAACCCAAAGGGGAGCTTTAAGGGGGGCGGGGGTCACAGCAGAAACTGAATTACATATTTTAAAAGGCCCCCGGCTGCTGTTTTCATCAGGGGAGACCGGGAGAGGGAGAGGGGAGAGAAGTTGGAGGCCGTCCCCACGAGGGACGGGGCTTTGGCCAGGCTAGCGTGGCAGATACAGAGAGGATGAACTTGGGGCATGTTGCAGAGTTCAAGTCTAGGGGATTCGGTGACGGACCGAAGGTGGAGGAGAGAAAAGAGCGGAAGGAAGCGACATTTCACTAAGGGTGTGATGTGTAGGAATTCAAACATTCCCGCAGGCGACCTGCTGGTTCATTTGTTCGGCCAAGACTTCAGGCCGCAGTGTGCCAGGTCCCTGCCAGGACCCGGGGAAGAGCAGCGAGATGTGCTCCCTGCCCTCGGACGTGACATCACACAGGTGACAGACATGCCAGCTCTGAAATGACAGACCGGGCGCGGGCAGGCCGGGAGGTTTGGAGGGGGGCACCGAGCTGCCCCGGTGACGGTGACGGTAGCAGTCAGGGAGGCCTCCTTGAGAAAGAAAGATCCGAACGATGAGGGAACTGGAGGCAAGGGAAGAAAAGGGAAGGGTGTTTCAGGCAGAGGGAACGGCATGTGTGTGGGTGTTGGAAGGGAGGCCCTCTGGCCAGAGTGGAGGGGACAGGTGGGTGAGCAGAGGTGCGGGCGGTGGGGCCATCCCACGTGGGCACGGGGCTTGAACAGAGGAGCGCCCAGGACCCCGGTCGCTGAGAGGGCCTGACTGGATGTGGATGCAGAGACGTGGAGAAGGAAACGCGGGGCTCCAGGTGAGACAGAGCCTGGAATAAGCTTTCGTTTTGATTCCAGAAAAACAAGGTGTTGTGGTATTTCATGCACCTGGGGCTTCTGGAGTAAAACTCGCACCCGCCACGCACACATGTGAATGCATAAAAAACTCTGGAAGGCTCCACACCAAAACCTTAGTGGTCTTTATCTCTTGGTGCTGAAGGTGTGGGGCTGTTTTTTTCTCTTCCTTTTGGCGTTTTTGTGTTTTTGCATTCTGTATTAAACATGGATTACTTGTGTAATAATATATCCTAATAAATTAAAAAGAAAAAACCTTGCCCTGAAGACAATGGCTCAATGATGTGGACATTTCCTAACTGTCTGCTCTCCATCCCTGCAAAGGTGCCCACAGAAAGCTCCAGCCCTTGGCGCCTGGGAACTGAGTTGCTTAAGAGAAAACAGTGCAGGGGTCCTGGGGCTGGTTGGAGAGGCCCCTCTGTGAAACCCCAAGCCTGCCCAGGCCCTACTCTGCCCCCAGCAATGAGGGGGTCCTCAGACATCTTTAATTTGCAAGCACTGTGGGAGGCGTTTCAGGTGGAGAACACAGCAGGTGCAAATGCCTGGGGTCAGGAGGCTACAAGGAAATTTAGGGGGTGGGAAAGAGTGATGTGTCTGGAGCCGGACAGTGAGGGAGGAGGTAAGAAAGGCCGGAGAGGTAGGACTAGATCTTGCAGACTCTTCTGGAAATGCGGGCTCTCCCGCAGGGCAACAGGAGTTGTGGGGGGTGTGGTGGTTGTCCCCTAAACAGGTGAGGGAGCGGAGAGTCCCTGGGGACCTGGCGGGGCTGCAGCTGAGAGCCAGGTCTCCCTGTGCTTGGGGACTCTCAGGCTCCTTCCTTCTCTTCCCCAGCCTGTTCCCCAGTGGGGAGGTGGGGGGTGGGGGTGTGGTGAGACACCCACCCACAGAGGCTTTCCAAGCCAACCCCTCTTCTGGGGACTGAGGCACGATTTGAAAAAGAGATTCCTGAGGGTAATGGGAACACTGGGGCCTCCTCAAGGACAGAGATTGGGACCTTCCGTCTTGGAGCCTCTGCAGATGCTGTGGGTGGGGAGGGGGGATGGACGGGGAAGTGAAGGACGACAGAGAGGGGGTCTTGGGACTCGGCCCTACACCAACTTTTACAGGAAGGACGACCCCCCACCCTCACCCCCAGCCCAGGCCAGGTCCTGTGGGTCCCTGGGTCCCACCTCTTGAGGTCTCAGTTTCCCCTTCTGAGCAGGGCGGGATTGGACCCGGAGGCCTCTTGGAGCCCTTTCTGTTGGTTTTCTATCTCCTCCTTCCTCTGCTTCCGGTCTGGGGGCTTTCTTGCTCTGTGTGTGTTGGGGGGGGCTATGCAGAGTGAGAAACACAGCTTATAGACACATGTGGGGGTTCAGGGAGTCATGCTGGGTTCTGGAGCCGCCCACACATGGCGGATGCCTTCTGGCTTTCAGTAATTCGATGCCCGATGTTCCACACCTCCCTCCTCCCTCCCCCCACTCCCAACCCCACTTGTCTCTCTGCTCGGCCCGCCCAGCCCCGCCCGGAGGGACCTGCTACAATTATTCCTCCTGCCCCGAGCTCCCTTAGGAAGGCTCCCGGAGGGCAGGTGCCACTGGGGACATCCCCAGGCTGCGCGGTGCCAGCGCTGCGTGGTCTCCGCCTGGGGCACTGAGGCTCGCAAACTGCGGAGTCAGCGCTGCCTCTCGGAGCTATGCCCTGAGGGCCGGGTGGGGGCGGGTGGGCGGCTCCTAGCCCAGAGGGGGAGGCCTCTCGCAGTGGGCACCCAGTCCCATCTCGCAGCCCATTGCCTCTGATGCCCCTTCTGCATGGAGCCCCCCCCCTCCCCAACCAGAGAGAGCGCCACTGGGGGCATGGACTTTACACTTGACTTACTCTTGACCTTGGCCCGGCTCTGATCTGCGTCCTCTTTAGAAAACTACGGAGATCCTAATAGTACTTAACCCTGAGAATGAGTTAGTGCTTGCCAAAGCCACTTTGTAAGCCTGGATGCTGCAGTTCTGTTTTGGGGAAGGGAACTCACTGCATGGTCTTTTTGTGCCCAGAGTGGTCAAAATGTCCGATTTGGAACCAAGCCCCCTGAGTTGTAATCCCCCAGCCCGATGACTTGGGGCCAGTGGCTCCCTTTTCCTGTGCCTCCTTTCCTCCTAGGTGAAGTGGCACTACCCCCACTGTTAGTTTGAGAATTCAGTGTGTTCACACCTCTGAAGTGTTTAGGAGACTGACAGGTGCGAGAAGTGCCCATTAACCGTTTCCTGTTGTTATCCTCAGCCCATATGCAAGTGGGTAACTGACTCCTTCTGTGTCTCCTTCATGGTGTTAAGTGATGCCCTGGGATTCCCCATTTTGCTCCCCGGGTGGTCTTGGCTCCCAGCCCACTCCTGCATCCTCTCCAGGCCATTCCTTTAAGGATGAGGCATAGCTGATAGGGGAAGCCGGAGATGGCCAGGGGTGGGCTAGCTCTGAGCTCTTGAGGGTGTTTAAAACAGCCTCAGTTTGGGGGGCCCCTGGGTGACTCAGTCGGTTGAGCGTCTGACTTCCGCTCAGCTCGTGATCTCTGGCCTGTGAGTTCCGGCCCCAGGTCAGGCTCTGTGCTGACAGCTCGGAGCCTAGAGCCTGCTTCCGGTTCTGTGTCTCCCTCTCTGCCCCTCCCCCACTCACGCTCTGTCTTTCTGCCTCTCTCAAAAATAAATAAACATTTAAAAAAAATCAACAGCCTCAGTGTGAGGCCCTTGGCCCTGAGGGTGGCCCTTGTGCTGACTGCGTGGGGCAGCAGGCAGAATTCGGGGCTCTGAACTAGCCCTGGAAAGTCTCCTGGCTGTGCAGAGTGGTGAAAAGATCCCAGGGGACAGACCTGGTGTTCAATTCTGGGTTTAAATTCTGTCTCTGCCACTTAATGCTTGGTGTCCTTGGGTAAATACTTCACTTCTCAGAGCCCAGGGTTTTTCTGAAAAAATTTTTAATGTTTATTTTATATTTGAGAGAGAGAGAGAGAGAGAGAGAGAGAGAGCAAGCAGGGGAGGGGCAGAGAGAGAGGGAGACACAGAATCCAAAGCAGGCTCCAGGCTCTGAGCTGTCAGCACAGAGCCTGACGCGGGGCTCGAACTCACAAGCTGCAAGATCATGACCTGAGCCGAAGTCAGACTCTTAACCAACTGAGCCCCCCCGGGCGCCCTCAGAGCCCCGTTTTCTTAACTGTCAAATGGATCAGGAACATCTACCTTAAAGGATAATGGCAAGAGTTCCAGGTAAGTATGCAAAGCCTCTTCCTTTGTACCTGGCACCCGTGACATGGTAATTATTAGGGTTTGACCGTTGCTATTGGCTTGCTGTTTGAACTTGTGTCTCCTACCTTCTCTGAACTTTGTTTCCCCCAATCTGGTAATGAGATGGCTGATCGGACAAGCTTTACATGCTACAGCTGATCTAAACTTCTGTCATTCTTGTGGAGGCATAAGATGCTGTGGGTACCCTTCCCACAGCCTCTTGACATTCACCAGATCTTTACCTACACCCAGGCCTTTCTAACTCAACACCTGCAACTCTGCCCCACTGCGTTCTCTGGCTGCAGGAGCCGACTTGGCCTGAATCTGGGGAGGGCCAGAAAAGTCAGGGAGTTCATGCCCCAGGAGGAGCCCTCAGCCGTCAATGGATGGGAGCCAGTGGACAAATACCCCAACTTCCTCACCCTGGGGTGGGGCAACTTGGGGGCCTTTCTGTATTATGCTTCCTGTCATAGCCCAGCGGGAGGGAGCCCCACTCACTCACAGTAGTAACGTGCTCACGAATGCTCCCTGAACTGGCTTCCTTCCTTTCCCTGAGTCATGTCCCCACTTGGGGGCATCCCAGTGCTTCCTGGGATCACCTACCAAATAAACCATGAACTCAGCTCTGGCGCTTGGCATCTTCCCTCAGTGGTCCTGGCAGGGTCGCCATTAACCAGCACAGAGACTCTGAGGGGCCACAAGCCCGGGTGGAAACCAAATCTTCTCCCTTTCCCAAAGATCAAGTCCAAAGGTCAACTGTTCTGGGGGCTCTGAGGAGACAGACACCTGGATGGTCTTGGTGCCAGGACCTAGATCTCAGAGGATCCTTCGAAATGTGTCCAGAATGAGTGAACGGAGGTGCTGGGTGCAGGAATGAATGAATGAATGAATGAATGAAATATGCCTCTGGGTCTCCTTCCTCATCACCGCTACTCTAGGCTTAGAAGGGCTGGCAATAGTCTAGCGCAAAGGATAGGGTAGCATGAACAGGGAAATGGTGATTCACAGTCAACATATTCATAAGAGTCCAGATATCATGAGGCCATCCGTCCAGGTCACAAAATACCTTCACATCCATAATCTTACTTGATATTCCCAGTGACCTGACCAGGAAAGTTTTACTGTAATTACTTGGATTACTATTTGTAGCATCATTACTGTTTATCTTCTTTGACTGTGGGATGTGGCCATGCTCGGCTCTGGGGCCCCAGCAGACATGAATAGTCAATCAGGATGTTCTTGCCCACTGGCCTCTTGGTGTCCTCAGAGCCCTTCTGAGCCAGTACTGTGGGCAGTAACTACCAATCCATCACAGTTGGCATGAAAGCTGAAACCCATTTTGCTTCCCTGGCCAGCAACTTTGCTCACAACAATAAATTCTTATTAAATTAAAATGAAAGGCTCAAGGAGCAAGAGGCAAACTGGGCTCAGGACCTGGGTCCCCTGATGCCCACCCAGACCAGTGCTTTCCGTGCAGATACTGGGTAGAAGGCTGCTTCACTGAACCCTTCCCTCATTTTTCTGACCTAATGAGACAGCCCCAGACACGGTGACAGGGGCAGGGCACACACACACACACACAGTTTGGGGATCCGCCCGTTACTTACTCCCACCAGGTACAGGGGCTTCCAAAGCCAGGCGGTAGGACTGGAGACTGCAAGGAGGCTCTTTGTCGTAATGAATTAATCACTCAGAACAAAGACTCAAATTTACTCTTATCTCTAAACCGGGACAAGCTTTTGACTAGCAAATTGGAAATTTTCATTTGCATCACTGCAAAAGCGTGACTATTGGCTTGTTTTGTCATTTCCCAGACAGAAAGTGTCGCTGGGAGAGCCCACCCAGGACCAGCAGGGAAAGGCACCTGCCTCAGGGGTCCCTGACTGGCTGGATTGGGGAGAGGCCCCGCTGGGCCACTGCGGAGCCCCCGAGGCCTGGGACACACCCGCCCCATCACCTCCTGAGCCTTTGTCTTTGCATCAGGAGAATCCAAGTGAGTAACTTGGGGTAAATGGCTGCTTCTCAGGCCGGTTTTCCCATTCAGAAGAGGGAAACAAGGCCATTTTCTGTGACAAGATGAAGAGGGAATTACACTCGTGTGTATGAGAAAACACGATCTGGGAAGCAGAGTAGAGCTGAGTCTCCCCAGTACCACGGTTGGCCCACGCGGCCACCGAGCGCATGAAATGTGGCTAATGTGTGGACATCCTGTATTTTAGGTTGTAGTTCATTGAAATCAATGGAAATTTCAAAAGTCACATGTGGCTAGTGGCAACTAGGGTGGTGGATTTGGCAGATCTAAACATACAGAAATGATCTCAGGAAGCAAATCTCCTCTCCATCTCCCTCCAAAGTCAGCCTACAGCACCAAGCGGTCCCTGTGCATGAGTTCAGAAACCAGCTTAGTTACCAGGAGCCTTAGAGAAGGGCCAAGCCAAATCTGCATTTAAAAAAAAAGTTTATTTATTTATTTTGAAAGGAAGAGAGAGAGAGAGAGAATAAGCAGGGGAGGGGCAGAGGGACAGGGAGAGAGAGACTCCCAAGCAGGCTCCATGCTGTCAGCGCAGAGCCTGATGCAGACCTTGAACTCACAGACCAGGAGATCATGACCTGAGCTGAAATCAAGGATCAGACACTTAACCCACTGAGCCACCCAGGTGCCCTCGGCAATTAAAAAAAATTTTTTTTTAACATTTATTTTTAGTTTTGAGAGAGAGAAAGAGAGAGAAAGACAGACAGAGCACAAACAGGGGAGGGGTGAAGGGAGACACAGAATTTGAAGCAGACTCCAGGCTCTGAGCTGTCAGCACAGAGCCTGATGTGGGACTCGAACCCATGAACTGCGAGATCATGACCTGAGCTGAAGTCAGCCGATTAACTGACTGAGCCACCCTGGCGCCCCTCTGCAATTATTTTTTAATGTTTATTTATTTTTGAGAGAGAGAGAGAAAGAGGGAGACAAAGCATGAGTGGGGGAGGGGCAGAGAGAGGGAGACACAGAATCTGAAGCAGGCTCCAGGCTCCGAACTGTCAGCACAGAGCCCGACGCGGGGCTCGAACCAACAAACTGTGAGATCATGCCCTGAGCTGAAGTGGGACACTTAACTGACTGAGCCACCCAGGAGCCCCCGAGTGTCCAATTCTTAATTTCAGCTCAGGTCATATCACAGGGTGGGATATCACAGGCTCAATCGTGGGATTGAGCCCTGAGTCAGGTTTTATGCTCAGGGTGGAGCCTGCTTAAGATTCTCTCCCCACCCCCTTTCTCTCTCTCTCTCTCTCTCCCTGTGCCCCTCTCTCCCATTCATGTTCTCTCTCTTTTTCTCTAAAATTAAAACAAAAACAGAAACCAAACCAAGACCCAGAGGGGGTCATGACTTGTCTAGTGACACACGACCCAGGTCTCCTGATTCCTGGTGAGTGCTTTCTCCACCAGCAGGGAGGGTCCCCCCAGTCATGGTCGGCCGATTCTCCTTCTGCCTGGGGACAGGCTCAGAGGTGACCTGCAAGATGGTCTTGAATGGGGACCACTCTAATTACTGTTAAACTTCTGAAATGCTGATTCCGGGCACAAGAACCCCGGTGGCAGACCAATAGTTGGGTTTTTGTTCTTTCCCGTTGCCAGGAGGGTCCCAAAATACGTCAGGCTAAGGCATTTTTCTATGGCCTGGGAACCTGAGAGTCCAACTCAGGTGAGTGACACAGCCAACCTGGCCCCAGACAGGCAAAGCCCTGAATTTTATCTCTACTCCTTAGAACTCCGTGGAGGCCCTTGGGCTGAATCTGGTCCACTCAAGTCCCAACCAAAGCACATGGTAGGAGATAATGAAGATTAAGGGAGCCGTTTCAGCAGAGCCCAATAGAGAAATGGATTAGCTGTGATACCATCTTATCAAAACTGAAGGCAGAATAGCCCGTCTTAAAGCAGAGCCATTCATAGCGCGGGGATTGCCCCTAAAAAGCACGTGTGGATTATCTAATCCGAGAGGGGTTAAGTACTTAATGCAAGACGCTGCTCAAGTACCAGGGCATTTCCTGCTACTTTCTAGAAACACAAACCTGGCCGTGTAGAAAATGCACCGTGTTCCTCCAGGGACAGCCTCAGTCTCAACCCCAGGGGAGTGGTAGAAGTGGATCCTACGAACCAGAAGCTTTGCTTGAATGCATCACCAGGCCATGCTGGACACCTCGCCTTGCCTCCCTGGGCCTCAGTCTGCCGTTTGTAAACACAGTAAGATCTAGGGAGCCCTCTGAGCCAGCACCCATGGCCTCACCTCGCACGGAGGCCCCTAGCGCCTACCCCAGGGCTCCTAGCTCCTGGAGCTGCCCACTTTCCGAAATATGCCATGTGATTCCATTACTCAGGGCTCGATACCAGCTCGAACTATCTTGTTGGTTTTCTGCATTCTTATCTGTTTCCTCTCCTGGAGGTCGGCTCTTCAAAGTTGCCTGCTTTGCTCACTGATGTACTGAGGTGTCCCCAGCCCTAGATCAGTGGGTGGCACATAGTAACTGCTCAACATTTATTGATGCTCATCTGTTGATGAGAATGGATCGCTGACCCAAATGTAAGAGCTAAAATGATAAACCTTTTAGAAATAAATGATCATGACTGTGAGCTAGGTAGTGGTTTTCCTAGAAAGGACACCAGAAGCACAAGCGACAAAAGAAAAATAGATAAATTGGATAATATTAAGATTAAAAGTTTTTGAGCTTCAAAGGCCACCATCAGGAAAGTGAAAAGAGTAGGGGTGCCTGGGTGGCTCAGTGTGTCGAGCATCTGACTATGGCTCAGGTCATGATCTCATGGTTTTTGAGTTCAAGCCCCGTATCGGGCTCTCCGCAGTCAGAGCAGAGCCTGCTTTCGATCCTCTGTCTTCCCTCTCTCTCTGCCCCTCCTCTGCTCTCACTCTCTCTCTCTCTTTCTGTCTCAAAAATAAACAACAACAAAAGGAAGGAAGGAAGGAGGAAGGAAAGAGAAAAGAGTAGGGACGCCTGGGTGGCTCAGGAATCTAAGTGTCTGACTTTTGATTTCAGCTCAGGTCATGATCCCAGGGTCATGAGATAGAGCTCCGTGTCC
>CM053568.1:19492062-19566382 GCA_028646485.1 Cryptoprocta ferox | reverse complement strand
AAAAATAAACAACAACAAAAGGAAGGAAGGAAGGAGGAAGGAAAGAGAAAAGAGTAGGGACGCCTGGGTGGCTCAGGAATCTAAGTGTCTGACTTTTGATTTCAGCTCAGGTCATGATCCCAGGGTCATGAGATAGAGCTCCGTGTCCAGCTCCATGCTGTGTGTGGAGTGGGCTTGAGAGTCTCTCTCTCTCTGCCCCCTTCCCCCCTCTCCCCCATTCACACTCTCTCTTTCTCAAAAAAAAAAAAAAAAAAAACCACACACGCACACAAGAAAGAAAAGAAAAGAAAGTGGAAAGACAACCCACAGGGTATGAGAAAACCTTTGCAAATCGTAAGTCTGATAAGGGCATAGAATTCAGAAGGATGTAAAGAACTACAACGAAACAACAAAAAGACAAAGAATTGAAACAAATGGGCAAAGAATTCAAACAGACGTTTCTCCAGAGAAGATCTACAAATGGCCATAAGCACATGCAAAGATACTCCACATCATTTGTTATCAGAGAATGCAAACCAAAACCATGCCGGGATACTACTGTGCACCCACTGGGATGCCTAGGAGCAGCGTCAGACCCTCACGAGTGACGGCAAGGATGTGGACAGGCCACATTCATCATATACTGCTGGTGGGGACGTAAGATGGTGCAGCCACCACGGACAGCAGTCTGGCAGTTTCTCAAAACGTTAAACCAAGAGTTACACAGTCCCACCCTTAGGTAGACACCCAAGGGAACTGAAAACCTAAACCTTGCACACAAACGTTCCTGGCAGCATCGTCTATATTGCCAAAAAGTGGATGGAAGCATCCCAGATGTCCATCAACTGACGAATGGATAAATAAAATGTGGTATGTCCATACCTCGTGCCAAATGTTATTTGGCAATAAGAAAAGAATGAAGCATGGATACATTTTACAACATGGATGAACTTTGACAACATATGACAAGAGAAAGAAGCTATAGTCACAAAAGACCACATCTGGTATGATTCTGCTGATGGGAAATGCCCAGAGTAGGCAAATGCATAGAGACAGGCAGTAGATGTGTGGTTGGAGGAAGAGGGAATGGGGAGTGATTATTAATGGTTATGGGATTTCTTTGTGGGTGAGGGACAGAAATGCCCTAAAATTAGATTGTGGTAATATTAGCTCAGCCTCTGAATTTACTGAGACCGTTGTATCATGCACTTTAAATGGGTGAGTTGTGTAGTGTGTGAATATAACAATACAGCTGCTTTAAAAAAAATAAACAAAAAGTAAAAAAAAATAAACAACAACAATAACAAAAAACGAGCGCCTGGGTGGCTCAGTCAGGTAAGCGTCCAGCTCTTGATTTTGATCCAAGTTTTTAGCCTTGACTTAAAATATTAGCACCTACTAAGTGCCATCCTAGCCCCAATTCCAAGATTGTGAGCTATACACCCTGCTTCTGACCACCGATTTGCCACTTGCATTGGCAGAGGGAAGGGAAAAATAACGTGATAGCAACCTCCCCTAAAATGCACAAGTGTGCAAGGGGCATATACGTGTGCTAGGGGCCATGAGCACACACAAGTGTGCACACACTCGCATGCATGCATACATCACGGACTATGTGAGTGCAAACACATACTCACATACGCACCAGACATACATATGTGTGGTAACATACACTCTCACCCTCCCCACGTTCACACACAGACATGTGCCAGTGCACAGGTGCACGCACACGTATGGATACACTCAGGCGTCCAGAAAGGGCAAGGATGCCTTCTGCTGCCTCTGGGAGCTCGGCAGCAGTGCCTGGGGTTCCCAGCTGCGAGCCCACTCCTCATCCACCTCGCCTCCCCGTCTATCACTCTTCCCGGCTCTGAATCACTCATGTCAGCAAAATGTCTCTTTTAATAACAGTGTTGACATTCTGAATTTTCTTCTAGGTGTTCCTGCAGACGGCCGGGTGATTCATGCGCAGACACCGAGAGCATGACGTTCCTGTCCAACAGTTTGTCCCTTGCTTCCGTTCTCCCAACGTGGTGTCTGACATAAACTGTGGTGACATCAACATTCAGGAATTTGGTAACTCTGGGGCACATTCCCCTCCCCTCCTTCTCCTCGGGTCCATCAGACAGCAAGGCCTCCTCTCCAGGGGTTCCTGCTCTTCCAGAATCACCTTTCTGTACTTGACCCCAGGACTCATTATAAGTCTGAACTCCTTCATCCAGAGTATTACGTTAAGACAAACTTCTAACCTCTCGTAGCCTGCATTTTTAGCTCTGGGTAATGGAGGCGACACCTTCCTTCCTACCGGGTGATGGAGAGAATTGAGCGGGGCCTCGTGCAGTGCACATGCCCAGTTGCAGGGCCTGTGGACGCTCAAAGGGACCGCGGCTCTCTTCCTCCTCAGTCCCCCTCTGGCAGGGTCAGTCTCAAGCGGAGACCCAAATGCTGTGAGAACATTAGCGGAATGGCCATCCTTTCAAACACAATTTCTAGTCATTGACCTTTGTTCAGAGGAAGGATGGGGTGGCCGGGGTAAGGGGCAAAGGAGACCCTTTGTTGGAAGCCCTTGGACTGTTGTGTCCAGGAATTCAGCTCTGGCCCAAACTTGCATATCTGACTCTTCAATGCCATTACCACCCATTGGGAGGTGGTGATTGACCTTGTTCTTACTTGAGAATGTCTCTGGGGGCCATCGTCCCCCACCCACATGGTTTGTTAGAGTATCCCTGTAAGCTGCCCCTAAAGTTTGTGTCTTTAGGAAACCTCCTGGCTGGCCCCTCCTTCCGGGCTGTGGAGCGAGCTTGGCAGGAACAGAGTCAGCAGCTTCGGGGAACACGTGGGGGTGGGCTAGACCCATGACCTCAATGATTTTGTTGTTTCTTATCTATAGTAAGGCTCCGCATCACTCCCCTCCTCAAACGCCTCGAGGGGCTGTCTGCTGCCCACAGAATGGAGTCCCAATTCCTTAGTCTGGCATTCAAGGCCTCCTCTGTCCTAGGATCAGCATGACATGAGATCTCCCTCTTCTCTTCTTTAGCCCCTGGAGGTTAACAACCTGCTGGGTCCATATGCTGGCCTGACTGTGTCTCTAGTCATGCCGCACCTCCCCACTTGGGGCCCATCCACATCTCCTCATCCGGACCACGCAGTGCACGTGTCCTGACTTCGAAGACCTCTGCTGCTTCTCTGAGGCTTTCTGGAGGCTGCCAAGGCCTACTTGGCATGCCAGGATGGACAACAGGCTTGCCGAAAACTCATGCTCTCTCTCCCTCATCCCACCACTCCTCCTACAGCCAGCACAGTCCTCTATCAATGAGGAAGAGCTGGTGTATTAATACCCCAATTCCCTTGCCCTTACGTGGGATAAATTTAAGGCTGAGGGCTTTACTGCCTCCGCAGTTCCCCCAGGGCGACAAAGCTCCAGTCACCCCAGTGCCCACGGGTATGAGGACACCCTTCCTGGGCTGCCTTCTCCGCTTGCCTCCCCACTTCCTACCAGTATCCCCCTCACCTCCCCAATAAGCTATTTATGTGCAAATCCTTGCCTCAGGGTGTGCTTCTGGCAGACCCCAGACTAAGACACGTCCCCGCCTGACACCCCTTCCCCTCAGCCAGCTCTGCACAAAAGCCCCTCAAAGCCAGTGACAGCCCCATCCAAGGATGTGGGGAGTAACAGGAGCCAAGACCAAGCACCAGACACTGTCGTAAGCACTTTAAGTGAACTCAATCTTCTAATCCCCACAGTGACCCTTTGAGGGGGGTCCTATTATTACTGTCATTGTACAGGTGAGGAAACTGAGGCGCAGAAGGGCTAAACAACATGTCTCAGGCCCTAGAATGTAGTGAATTTAGAACCTTGTGCAGATAACATGAATCTGCGGGGATAAAACCTGGGTGATCGTGCAGATTGGTTAATGCCTATGTCTGGTTTCTTATATGGCTTCTCCCTTTGTGATCTCAGACCAGCTCTAAGTCTTAAGGCTTAGCCCAGGGCCCAATGTGTCTTAGGGCTCAAAAGCGTTCCTGAAATGACACCCCCACATCGAATTGCTTTTCACTGCGTGCCTCTCACAGTGTCCAGCTTGTTCCTTCATGGCTCTTATCACACATGGTATTTATTTTTATTTTGCCTTGTTGATTTGTTTCCTTTATAGTCTATCTGCTCCGCGTGACAAGAAGGCACAGGAGAGCAGAATCCTTGTCTCTGGTGATCTTCCTGTATCCTTAACACCTACTGTAACACCTGGCGACTGGTAGGTGTTCAAAACATCTGTTAATGAATGAATGACCAAACGAATTGTGAGAGGGAACCAGAGTCTTCGTGGCTATGTGAGGCTCTGGGCTGGATTATCTTGTGCATGACCCGATTCATCTTCCTAGAATACGGCTCACATTCAACAGTCACCTTGCCCAGGTCGCATGCGAATTAGTGGCAGAGGGCGGTTTCCGAATGGGGACTCGAGGTCCAGAATTTGCTTTCTGGAAGGTACCCCCAGATTTCAGTTTTGTCGATCCAGGGGCCAGACTCCCAGGTTCCCAGCTGAAAAACAACAGCTGTGAATATCAAATGAGATGCAAGCACGGGAGAGAGTCTTCGATTGGTAGACTGTGTATAAATTTCAATAATAATGGGCATGCATTCATCAGACCTATCAATCATTACCCCTTACGCCGCTAAGACATTTCTCAATGTCAGACACACACCTTGCAGACATAGGCTCTGGAATCCAGTTGCGTGGCCAAAGGCCCGTAGTCCCTGCCATGGGCAGGCCCCTTCCTCTGGCAAGACTCAGTCTCCCTTTCTGCAGGGAGGGGGTTTTGGAGAGGACAGCCTTGCTCTGACTGTCCAGGTTTCAGAACTCGGAATACCAAGACGGTGAGCAATGAACCTTATCTCTTTGCCCTCTCTTCATCCGGTGCCACACAAATTCTGTGTGTCTAGGTGTGTCTCCCTCTCCTAAAAATGCCCGGAATGGCTCCCTTTTGCCTGGAGAATGACGCTCCAACTCTTTACAAGGCATTGAAGACCCCGCTTGGCCTGATCGCCAAATCCCCTCTCAGTCTCGCTCCTGCTGAGCGCCCGGCGAGGAGCCCACACCTCGGTCGGTGCTCAGACATAGACGTGCTTTGTCTTCCTGTGTACAAGTCTGGGGAATCTTTGGGCACAAGGTGACATTTCAGTTTTTCCCTGGTGGTAAATGTGGAGCATTTGGATGGGGAGACACCGCGATGACAAGAGACAAGGAGGACGGGTCAGGTCAAGGACATAGCAGACCAGAGGGATCGGCAGGTAAGAGGGCCGGGTGAAGGCAGGGAAGGGGAATCTCATGACTTGGCATTTTAAGAATCCACCCCATTAGTCCCTACAGGACTGGATACATGGCCATAAGGCCACCTCTGAGATCTCATAGAAGCATTCACTGGCCATCTATTCTGTGCCAGGCTCTTGGCCAGGCACTGGGGATGGAACGCAAAGGCCATATCTAAACAATTATAGGTAAAGGCAGAAGAACTGTGTGCTAAGAAAGAGTGTAACAAATATTTGCTGGGCACCTGCATTCACTCGTCCCTCCGTGGATCGTGTTTCCAAAGATACTGCCACAATATCCCATCCCATGTGCTCCTTTGCAGGGTGACTATGCGACTTTCTTATCAAGAATCGGTGGGTGTTTCTCCTCCCTTTGAATCTTTGTTGACCACGTGAGTTTGGATACTAGGCTTTAGGAGATTGGGAGCCCCTCCATGTTCCTGCTTTACACTCTTTTTGAGGGCCATCTATATCCGCCCACCAGAGATCACGCTGTGCGGAAGCCCGAACTAGCCAAAAGGGGAAGGGCCACGGAGAAGGGCCCCAATGAGACAGTCATGTCAAGGGAGCTGTCTTGGACCTTCTAGTCCAGCCCAGCCAGGAGAATGACCTCAGGAGACACCTCGGGGACCAGGACCACCCGGGCCCAACTTCCTGACCCACAGAATCATGAGCAAAGAAAATGCTTGTTTTCATAGGCCTCTTAAGTACTGGGATCATTTGCTAAGCAGCAACAGAGACTCCAAAGGCCTTATTGCCTCCCCTTTATGGACAGGAAACAGGACGGGAGAGTGGAAATGACCAATCCAAGGTCAGCTAGAAAGTCAATGGCAGGAGCAGGACTCAAACCCAGGCCTCTGTGACCCAAAGACTGCAAGTTCCCTCAGTCATGGTGTCGTCAGAGAGCAGAGGACGCGGGCCTTTCCCTCTGGGGAGGGGAGCTGGTGGGAGGAAGAATTTTCCCCGTACTCTTTTGTACTTTTTCACTGTTGGCTGTATTACCTCCTCCAAAATGAACAAATAGAGGTAACATTTTCATTTAAAAGAAAAATAATTACTGGGTGTGTGGACGTTAGGGTGGGAGCAGGTGAAATTAGAAGTCATGGCAGGGAACAGAATCATTAGGGCCAGTTTAGAATCCGGTATTTCCCACTGGTTGTACATTGGGGTCCCCTGCAGAGCTTCAGAACCCCAGATGCCTGGGCGCCGCCCCCAGAGCGCTGATTTAATTGGTCCAGAGCTCTGCTTAGGCTTCAGGAGTTTGAAAATGCTCCCTGGGTGGTCCGCATGTGTAGCCCAGGTTGGGAGCATTAGGCTCCCGGGGACACCAGGATCCCGCTAGCAACGAAAGGCTGGGGTGGGGAGGGGTGGGCCGTGTGGGGCTGAAGTGGATCATTTGTGTAGCAAAAAACATGAAAAAGAGTTGCTCTGGGGGTGTAGATGCTTAAACACAGCACAACACGACAGAATGGGGGGCCCCGCACTCTGCGCCCTGGTGTGCTCAAGAGCATGGAGTCAGTTCACAGAAACGCTCCAACTCCATGGCCAAACTGTTCAATCTCAGAGGGAATTAATTTGAAGGATGGTAAAAATTAGGCTGGGTTATGGGGAGAGATGATGAGCTGCGCAAAATCCATCACTGTGTGAATCGCCTTACCTGGTCTCAGGGTTGTAGGCATACGTTCCCAGCCGGGGCCCACCATGGCCCAGCGTTCCTGAGGCGGCAGCCCTGGCTACGCATCTGGGAGGCTGTGCACACTTGTTGGTAAATAAGCAATCCCGAGACAAGAGGGGTAATAAAAAGTTGTGATTACGCATGGTGGTTTGGGGCAACTATGGTGGGGGGATTAGTCAGTGATGGGTGACAGTTTCCACCATGTTCCATTTTTGGCAACACACCAATGTGAGTTTCCAGAATAACTGAGGTTGCTTTTGGAAGACGCTTTTTGAAGGGATAACCCCATGACTAAAACTTATGGCTTTAGGCTTTGAAGTAAATATTAATACCCTCCTTCTCCTCCTCCTCCTCCTCCTCCTCCTCCTCCTCCTCCTCCTCCTCCTCCTCATCGCTGGCATGGATATAGCTTCCTGAGTGCCCAGCACTGCTCCAAGTCCTAATATACATTACTCCGGGCTCAAATGCTAGCTTTGCCACTCACCAGCTCGGTGCCCCAGGATCTCAGTTGTCTTGTGGGCCAATAAGGACACTGCTCCAGGTCAGGTGATCTTGGTGAGGGGTCTGCTTCATACACACAATGACCCTCCACAATTCACTGCCAGCCTAAGGGGCACTGCTTTTCACTGACCCTCATAATGTGGATTCAAAGTTTAAATTCAGCCTATTTACCTGCTTCCTTTCTTTAAAGCTCTGCTTTCAGCTTTCTTAAGATTTATTCATGGTTTGGTTTCAGATTTTCTATTCCCGACCTCTTAGGCAACTGTCAGGGTCTTGAAGTCATTCGGCATCAATTTTATTACTGCCCAGTATAAATTGTCTAGCCCTCCGTGACCCACGGAGGCCGCTGGCTGCATGTGACATTTTAAATACTAACTTTGGGGTTCTTTTCTTAAAAGGAGGAGGAATTAGGTTCAATTGTGGCTCTTTAGAAATACATAAAACATGAGCCGAGCTTTTAATGCAAAAGTCACCTTCTCATAACCTCTGCCAAGCATGGCCGGGATAGGCAGATTGAGTGCCCTCCCTTTTTCAAAATCAACAGCAAATATTGGTTTAGCTTTAACCAAGATGGCCTCAGGCTGGTTCTTGTTCCAGAAAAACTGTAGTAAGTGCTCCAATGCAAATTGGAGCCATGGCTGAACCTTGGCTGAAGCTAGTTAGGCAAGAGCACACTCTTGAGTCAAAGTGCACTTTTCTCAGCACAGAGTCCTTTCAGCAAAGGAAGGAACCTGGAGGTGTGGAATTTCAGGAATCTAGGGAGTCCTTGAAGGCAGGTACCTCTCTCATGTGTTTATGTGTTCAGCACTGGGCTGTTCACATAAAGGACATGGGCAGCCGAATGAATGTGGATTGTCACAAATTCACCATTAACCCAGTCTGGCTCAGAAGGTCCCCCCAGAGTGGGCCCTCTGGAGGACACAGGTCATCTGGCTGTTTAGAAACACACACTGAAATTCTGGGTAGACAGAACCAGGTGAGGCACTGGTCCAGTGTTTTTGAACATAGACCCTGAGGCCGGGCTGCCAGGCTATGAGAACTCGGCAGATTATTTAACCCTTCAGTGTCTTATCCGTGAAAAAGGAATAGAAATTATAATCCCTCCTTTGGATTTGTTATTATTATGAGGATGAAATGAATTAATTAAAAAAAAGATTAAAAGATCCTAGCAATCTTGAAACAAAAATAATAAAGCCAATGACAAGCAAAACCCTACTCTCAGGACCCTTCCTTGAGGTGACTTATTGCTGTTGAATCTTGGTAACCCTCTCACAGATGGGCCAAAGTAAGTAAAATTTCCCTCCCTGTAAGAATTTTGATTTCAGTGGGAAATCTTAATATTACTGCCTTCCCCTCCAAGCATCCCGGGGAGCACGATGGCCGTGATCATCACAGCATAATTCATGGGATGAGAGAACGTTCTCCAGCTCAAAAAATGCCCCCTTCACCTGCTCATGGATGCACCAAGTATTCCCACACCAGCCCCCCTCACTGTGAGTTCTCACAGAACCCGATTCTTCTGCTCTCTTATTCTCGTTCCACTGGTATTTACTCCTTCAGTTTCTCACTTCCTTGTTAGGCTGTGTGGGGTTCATTTTATGTGTCAACAGGACCGTGTGCCACGGGGAGTCCAGATCTTTGGTCAAACATTTTTCTGCTGTATCTTTAAGGGTGTTTTTGGACGAGTATAACATCTAAATTGGTAGACTGAATAGAGCAGATTGCCCTCCCCAATGTGGGTGGGCCTCAACCAATCTGTTGAAGGAATGAATAGAATAAGACTGATGAGCCTCCTTGAGTTTAAGAGAGCTCCTCCCACCTGATGGAGCTGAGGGATGGGATTTTGTTCCCTCTGCTTTTGGTCTCAAACTAACACTTCGATTTTTCTTAAGTCTTAAGCAGACTTAAGACTTGCAGATCTTGGGACTTCTCAGTTTCCATATAATCACTTGAGCCAATTCCTCATAATAAATCTCTCTTTCTCTGTCTCTCCATATTTCTATCTCCTACTGGTTCTGTTTCTCCAAAGAGCCCTGATAATACACATTATAAATATAGTAGGAACGGGGGGGGGGGAATTCACTCTGTGCCTCAGTTTCCCCACCCTTAGAGCCAGTGAAGGGCTGGCATTCAATCGATATTTGTTGAAGGAAGGAATGCCCAAGTGAGAGTGAGAAGGAATCCCTATGGCAATGCCACACCCTTGAGCCCCCAGCCCTTCCAAACCCCATAGGGCAGCATTCACAGGATCTACGGAGTTGGTGACTTTGACCTTCAGATCTTTACTTACTTTCCTTTCAGCATCCTTCCCTCTGCTCTGGTAGATCCCTGGGCTCCCAGCTCCCAAATCTATTCTCTGGTTGGGATCCACTGCACACACGAATCCACACAACTATGTGAGTAATGAGGAGAAGGGTGCCTTCAAGGGGTAAAGAGCTAATGATGGATACAGAGCATCTCCCCTGGTGCTTGACATGTGGTAGGAACTCAACTGTTATTTGTGATTATTGAGCCACATGGGAATTCTGACAGAAAAGTATTCGCCCCATTCTATAGAAGTGGCTGTTGAAGCTCAGAGGGATAGAGAGGCCTGGTCAGGGCAGAGCTGGGATTCAAATCACCATCCGTGGGACTCTCAGCCCCATGGTTTTCCCAAAGAGCTCTCATGCTGATTGGATCATTGCTCCCGAATCTTTGCTTTTCCCCTTAAGAGAATGACACACAAGGAAATATTCTTGTGCTGGCCATGGTTTCATGGTGGGCACCTCCCCATCCCTGACGTTGGGTCTGGCCATATGACTTGGCTTGGCCAATGGACTCTTAGCAGATGTGATGTGTGCAGAGGTCTTAAACGTGCTGGCCTGGTTTGGCCTCCTGTGCTCCTCTGATCCACTGAGATAATAACACACCCAGTGCGCTGGTCCAAGGAACAGACTGAATCCAACCCAATGCCCGCAGCCATGACAGCCAGCCTGGAACCTGGAGCACAGCCACGCCAGTCATTCTACAGACTTGTGAACAAGAAAAGTAAATGCTTATTGATATAAACCACTGAGTTTTGGAATGGTTTGTTATGTGGCATTAGCACAGCAGGTGCTGAGTATCTTCAAGAGTGGAAGGGAAGGGGCGCCTGGGTGGCTCAGTCAGTTGAGCATCCAACTCTTGATTTTGGCTCAGGTCATGATCCCATGGTCGTGGGATCGAGCCCTGTGTTGGGCTCTGCACTGAGCATGGAGTCTGCTTGAGATTCTCTCTCTCTTTCTTTCCTTTCCCCACATGTATGCTTATGCACTTTCTCTCTCTCTAAAAGAAAAAAAAAAAAAGAATGGAGGAGAGATGGAAAGGAACACAATGTTTGGGTCCCTGGGAAGAGTATAATGGACCTTACGAACGTCCAGATGCCTTTTCTGCTTGGCATACAGGAACGTCCCCAGCTCTCTGGCGGTTGTTGGGACCGTGTAACTATTTCTGGCTTATGCGACATGGGTGAAGCACCACATGGCAGTTTCAGCCCACAGCAGTGTGACTCCAGTGCAAGTCCCTGACCTCTCTCCTCTGCCACAGCGACCAGGGAGGGGGCCTCACACTGACTGGGAGCCATGAGATCGAAGCAGAGACCCTTCACTGGGACCACAGTGCATTTTCATGAGCAAGAAATAAACTTCTGTAGTGTTAAGGGACAGAGCTTTGAGGATTGTTACTGCATGATCCACAATCCTAATTCACAGAGAGAGCAAAGGACCACAGGAGGCGTATGGCTGCAACTTTCCCAGAACCCCAATTCCAGGTCTCCCCAGTGAGTGAGAAAGGCCTTGCCACAAGCTCACCCCAAGACCTGGGAGCATCCCTCACCCCACTTCCTCGGCTGGCTTAGTGGTCACATGGAGGGGGGTCCCACTGGTCCCTGCCTAGGTGCTGGCACCTGGCCTGCTGCAAGTGAATATATTCAGTGGGAACTCAGCCTGGGAGGGGCCGCTCTGGTGCCGGCAGGCAGGGACTCTGGGTGCGGGAGGTGTGACTTCATTGGCGTTCATGAAGTCTCTTTATGCAGGGAGCCGGGGATCCGTGCTCATTGCCGCAATTGACAAACCTGTAAATGTTTATTTGGAGTCACTCACTGCCCAGCGTTTGCATGAAATCTGCATTGCAAAGCCAAGTGGGGGGAAACAGAACTCTTTAATAAGGCCAGTGTGGCCTGGGCCTGGCTAGCACCGCCCTTCCTGCAGCCTCGCTTCCCCTGCTTGTGAAGTGGATGGTGTCTCTGCCCTGCTCATTCTTGGGCCGTGTTACAGATAGAGAATACTCCGTGAGCTGCCAGGCTCCAGGTGCCGGGTCGTCAGACATGAATGCAGCCTGTCCTGTTGTTGCAAAGGAACCAGTCAAAGAAAGAGATGACCCACCACCCAGGGTAGGGGAGGGAGCTGTGCGGTGAAGGGGGAGAGAGAACTGTCTGTAGGGAGATCAGGGAGGACTTCCTGGAGTAGGGGTTGCTGTAATGGATTCCGAGCGGCAGGTAGAATGTCAACAAGAAAAATGGGAGAACGCAAGCATGCACTGATGTATGCAGGGGACAGCAAGGTCCACCGTGTCCCAGGTGGCCGGTAAATGAGTGGGCCGTCTGTGGGCCAAATGATTCCCTAGACCAATCAGAAATGACTTTGCACAAAGGAGCACTCAGTCTATTCCCCAGTAGGGGCTGTGGGAGGAGAGGCTTGGCTGTCGGGGAGGGCAGCCCCAGTGCGAGGCGTGTTAACTTTCCCCTCACAAAGCAGTGTTGGGGATTTAGTGACCAGCCCAGATCCTCACCGTGTTAAGCATGGGAGAGCCTGGGCAATCCAAACCCCAAGGACAGAGACCCGGACAGACTCAGTGTAACCGAAAGGATCAAGGTCAGTACTCCTGGCAGAGAGAAGACACAGAGGCAGAGTCTGGGAGTCCCTAAGGGGCCATGAAAACAGGTGGCTGGAAGGAGTGTGGGTCAGAGGGGTGTCGTCAGTCCCAGTGTTGAGAGGTCTGGATTTTATTGTATTTTAAAATTATTGTTAATTTTACTTACTGATTGAAAGAGACAGAGGCAGAGAACATGTATGGGGGAGGGGCAGTGGGAAAGGGAATCTTAAGCAGGCTCCCCACCCGCTGTGAGCCCCATGCAATCTCACAACCGTGAGCTGAAATCCGGAGTCAGATGGTTAACCTACCGAGCCACCCAGGTGCCCCTCGAGATCTGGATTTTAATCCCCGCTCTGCCAGAGACCTCTGTGTGGACTTGCCTGGTCACTCAACCTCTCTGTGCCTCACCGCCCCTCCAGTTACAAAATGGATATGAGATTACCTGCCTACCTTTCTCCTCTGGCTGTTACAATGTGCGTTTAGCTTTTATGTCACTGGTGGGATGTATGGTGTGAAAGCAGAGACCCAAATCACCATTTTATAGAGATGTAAACTCCGGGCAGAAGAAAAACAATGCTGCTTAAAATATGCTACCTGAATCCACGCCAAGTCCTGGGCCAGCCATAATGGTGGGCAAGGTGATCAGTCTACCCTCTTTACTGTAGCCAGGAGGATCTTTCTACGGCGCACATTGGATCCTGCCATTCCCCTGCCTGAAGCCAGCAGGCTGGTAGAAGCTTCCAGATGGACAAGTTAGAAATATTTATCAAGAGCCTTGAAAAGGCAGGTATAGGTAAGAGCCCAAGTTTTGGAGTCAGTCACCTCCATTCACAAAGCCCCCACAGATACTTCTCTGTGGCCCCGTCGGGTCAGGGGGGCTCTCTGAGCCCCAACCACATTCCTCCCAGAACATTCCCGCCCGATGGTTGCCTTGTAAAATTGCGAAGTTTAAGAGATTCGAGGCAGAGCCCGTGTCTGGCTTACACGAAGCACTGGGCACTGTGGATGCGTCCTAATCCTTAGCAGCAGCAGTGCTGATGTAACGAGGTGAGGCCTACTACATCTTAGCAGCAAACCCCTCTTGGGGAAGGCACTGTCTTGTTCAGGAACATGCCCGTGAAGTCCCCGCGGGGAGGAGGAGAGCCTGTGAGAGTGGACTTGGCCGGAGCCGGGGTGTCAGAGATGCGGGCTCCGCTTTGTCGGACACATGCGAGGCATTTGTGATTTTGATTCCCGGGGTTGGGAAAGGAGTAGGGAAGGGGGGAGAGTGTGGGAGGGGAGGGTGCGCCTAGAGGGCAGCGAAGGAAGGTGTGGGACACCCACGGTGGGAGCCTGACCAGGAGTCCCTGTGGGGAGGCCCCTCCTCCACTTTATATGCCCACCTTTCTGAGCGCTCCTCTGCCCCTCCCCCACCCTCCACTTCCTGGACTTAGGAAAGTCTACCGTGGTCATCTGTGCTGTGGGGCGGGTGGGGGGGGGGAATCTAATGGGGTGGAGGGTGGAACTTTAAACAGGGACAGACTTTCACAACCGGGGTGGGTGGTGAAGATCAGCAGAGGCAGCAAGGACGTCCTGGAATGTGCTGGAATCCTGAGCAGGCTCTGGTTATGTGCAACTCCCTTCTCCCACCCCCTTTGGAGAATGAAGCCAAATTTACCTTGAGGGGCAAGGGGATACTAGGCCGACATCCGGGCTCCACTGGTACGTCTGCATCAAAGGCAATAATATCTACATTATCAAATCCCAGAACGTGCCAGGTGCCAAGCCAGAACTCTGTACGCATCCTCCTACCTAATCCTCACCACCACCCTTGAGGAAAGCCAAGTTCAGAGTGAGTGTGTAAGGGGGCCAGGCCAGCAGAACGGGTCCAGAGCCGGCCCTTTCTGTCACTACAGTGCACTGAAGCTGGTTCCGTGAGTAAGGGGACAATGTTGCAGAAATTGAAAGCCAGAAACAGATGTAAGTGTGTGATTTTGTGTGTATCTGTGTAGATTTTTTATGTAACGACATTTGCACTGGGAAAGGATGGGGCAGGACTGAGACCAACAGGCTACTGGGAAAAATAAAATCGGCTTATATTAGACACTAAAATAAACCCCACATGCTTATAGCATTTAAATGTAAACACGTAAATCATAACAAATGAGTAATATGTGATCTTCACTGTGCAAGTTCTTTCTAAACAGGTGCAAAGATGAAAATCATGCAAGGAAAAAGGTTGATATTTATAAACATATCTATCTATCGATCGATTGATCTATGTTTCAGTTTATTTCTTTTTTCTGAGAGAGAGAGAGAGAGGGAGCACGAGCAGGGTGGGGCTGAGAGAGAGAGGGAGAGAGAATCCCAAGCGAGGAGCCTGACTCAGAACTCAAGCCCCAAACCTCAAGGTCATGACCTGAGCTGAAATCAAGGGTCAGCTGCTTAACCAACTGAGCCATCCAGGCGCCCCAAAAGGTTGATATATTTAACTGAATAGAACTTCTAAAATTCCGGAGGGCAGGAATACCTAAAGGAATTTGAATGTGTAACAATACAGTGGCCAAAATATTTGTAATATATGCGACCAAGAGCAAAACGCCTTTGCAGTTTAATAGGAATAAAAAAGGGGCACCTGGGTGGCTCAGTCGGTTAAGCACCTGACTCTGGATTTCAGCTCAGGTCATGATCTCACAGTTAATGCGATCAATCCCCACATTGGGCTCTGTGCTGGCAGTGCAGGACCTGCTTGAGATTCTCTCTCTCTCTCTCTCTCTGCCCCTCCCCACCTCAAAACAAATAAAATTAAAAAAAAAATTTTTTAAGAGAAGAAAGGGTCAGGGATATAAAAGAGAGTCCAAAAAAGACAAGTGGCCAATAAATATGTAAAACTACTCACCTTTGCTAATAATAAAATAAATTCAGATTAAAATAACCATTTCTTCCCCCACCAATAGTCCAAAATGAAACATGCAGCTGTTCTGGGGGAAAAATGAAAGATGAAGTGTCAAAAAGTTTAAGCCATGCTCGCCCCTTCAGCCAGCAATCACCTTTTACTAGAAGAAATAATCATGGAGGTCTGCAACTATCCACCCACAAAAATGTACAGTGCAGCGTGTGTGTTTTTATGAGAAAATAAGTGAAAACAAGCTGTCTAATAATAGATCATTGGTAACATAAATTATGGACTATCCACATAACGGAATAAATCCTTGACTGCTATTAAAATTGATAGTGTAAATCTGGTATAATAACAAAAAAAAGGTGTTCTAATTTTATTGCTTAGATAAATAAAGCATATTACAAAATGCTGTTAAGTGCGACGCCATTTTGTAAAGATTTAAAAATCGATACATAGAAATTTACAAAGGAAAAGATCGAGAAAATGTGTACCGAGAGACCAATGTATCTCTCCAAGGAAATGAGATTTCTGGTGATTTCGAGGTTTTCCTTTTTGTTTGATTGTTTTGTTGCTTATCATGATTTTTCCTCTAAAATACCTCGTGTGTCTATAAAGACATATCGAGACCCATCAACATAATAAACAGATGATTTTGCAGGATGCAGACACAGTGGTATTTACAGGGAAATTCACAACTTTGAACAATGCTATTATCAAAAAGAGAAAAGCAGCCAACTTTACGTGCCAGAAAAAGAACCAAAACAACCCAAAGGAAAATAGTAAGAATAATGGAATAATAGAGATTAAAGTTGAACAAGGGAACAAAAAAAGGCATTGGAATTGGTAAACAAAACTGAGAGCTCGCTCTTTAAAAAGATTAATAAAGTATACAAACTTCTGGCAAATCTAATCAAAGGAAGACTGGACACACAAACAAAATTAGAAAGGGGCGTAACCACTCAGATAAAAGAGATTAACCCAGGAAAAAAAAATGCCGTGCACAGTTTCTTGGGCATACAACAGAAACATCTTAATGAAAATGGCTCATTTTCTGCAATACATAAATTACCACAGGACTCCAAACACATACCTCGGTCATAGGACGCACATAGCCACCAGGAAAGTCCAGGCGGAATAAACCAGCTTTCAGGTCAAATTGTTCTGAGAGTCAGCTTTCCTTTTCTCCCAACGAAATGAAAATTAATCAAATAAATAAGTAGAAAAGGAAACTTCTGCCAGCAGCTGATCAAGAGTGTCAAGATTAGCCTCAAAATATTAAAATGCATCAGAGTTGCTGGGCGGGATGACATCATTTGACAGAGGCTGCGATTTTCTTCCAAGCCACGAGCCAGCGCAGCCGTTTCTGGGGGCGCTGACTCCCCCAAGGGCCTCTTGGCTCATGCCTGGCCTCTTTTTCGCTTGGGGAGGTTTAAGACGGACTGTGCTCCCAGGCGAGGTTCGTGTGTCCCCGCACACCTGAGATCTGGGGAAGTTCCAGCCTTCAAAAGTAAGCCATCTCCTCCTGGAAGGACACTGCGTTGAGGACTGCGGATATATTGGGCACCTTGGGTGCGTGAGTTTCATGCTTTCAGGATCACGAACCCAGTCTACAAAAAGTGCTGTGCTCTGAGTATCCCAACACGTTTGTGGATGGGAGCAAAAACTGAAGGGTGTGGGTGTTTTCTTGTACATTCTTTGCCCTGACATTTTCTGACTTAATCAGGTCTACTGTAAACATTAACAGATGTTCATAATCATAACTGCAGAGTAAGTCTTAGGATATGTCTTTTTTTAAACATCTATTTATGGGAAACTATTGTAGACACCAAAACCCGATGATGGTGATCAGATGTTACCTAAGTGTGTCGACTGCTGCCCACCACACTGTACTTGCTGGAGAAAACAATTTTAATTTGTCCTAAACCATTTTTATTTAACAAAGACTAATGCCAAAATACAGTACCAGCAAGGAAATCAAAGGGGAAACGTGGTTAGAGCCTTCAGCTATAAAGTCCTTCCCCAAAGTTCGTCTCATTCTGGGGAGCCTGAGTTAAGGACCTTGGGACTTATTCTAGCCTCCCATTTCAGCCTCATCAGGAGCACCTGCATGGGCCCACAGGGTGTGGGAGCTGATAGAGACTGTTAAGATGGGGTCCCTACTTGCAGATGAGAAGACAGTCCCACAGAGGTACAGAGACCCTCTTAACGCTTCGGCGAATTAATAGAAATAACCATCTGGGGAACCCTTCCCACAGGCACTTTGTAAGTCTTAAGGTGTTTTAATCAGGGTTCTTCAGGGAAACAGAACCAATAAGGGAGGTGTGTGTGTGTGTGTGTGTGTGTGTGTGTGTGAGATACAGATACAGATATAGATAGATTTTCTTTAAGGAGTTGGCTCATGAGGTTATGGAGGCTGGCATGTCCAAAGTCTATGGGGCAGGTCACAGGCTAGAACTGCAAGGAAGAGTTAATGCTGCAGCTTGAGTCTGAAGACAGCCTGGAGGCAGAATTCTGTCTTCCTGGAATCTCAGTCTGTTTTATCTTAACGCCTTCAACTGATTTTATGAGGCCCACCCACATTATGGAGGGTAATTTGCTTTACTCAAAGTCCACCAATTTAAATGTTAATAATCTAGGGGTGCCTGAGTGGTTCCGTCAGTTAAGTGCCCAACTCTTGATTTCGGCTTGGGTCACGATCCCACGGTTCATGAGATCAGGCCCCAAGTCAGTCTCTACACTCAGCGCAGAGCCTGCTTGGGATTCTCTCTCTCCCTCTCTCTGCCCCTCCCCGTGCTCGTGCTCTCTCTCTCTCAAAATAAATAAATAAACATTTTTTAAAACGTTAATCTCATCTAAAATATACCATCACAGGTGCCTAGGTGGCTCAGTCGGTTAAGCATCCAACTTTGGCTCAGGTCATGATCTCATGATTCGTGGGTTCGAGCCCCGTGTCAGGCTCTGTGTTGACAGCTAGCTCAGAGCCTGGAGCCTGTCTTCGGATTCCGTGTCTCCTTCTCTCTCTGACCCTTCCCTGCTCGCGCTGTCTCTCTCTGTCTCTCAAAAATAAATAAAAAAATACAAATAAATAAATTTAAAAAATAATAAAATAAAATATACCATCACAACAACATTCAGACTGGTGTTTGACCAGCCATGTGGGTGCCGTGGCAAGTTAACACATGAGATTAACCGTCACACCAGAGAACAGATTCTGAGCGGGAGAGGCGTGTGCAGGTGGTTTATAAGGGGAGTGTTCTTGGAGACAAAGACTTGGGGAGTGAGGAAAACAGCGCAAAGCAGAGAGAGAAGTTGAGCTGCAGTGCGTGGTCTGAAGCTCAGACGACTCCTGTTCCAGTGGAGTCAAGGCCAAGATGCTGGGCCTTCATCCCTGCGTAGAGACCCATCACTGGCTATGGACTGTCCCTGGGGTGGGGGAGGAGACACATTCCCAAACAGAGTCTGCGTTGAGAACCATCATCCACCAACGCTCCCTGTGCCCGGGGACAAGAGTGCCCTCATCTGGAAGGAGGAGGTTGACTGATACACCACAGTCCACTCTGTGGACAGCATCTCATTTTATCCCTCCCAGAAGATCCATGATCCCCATTTTACAGATGAAGAAACTGAGGCCCAGACCAGCGGGATAACTTGTGAAAGCTCACAGGGCTGGCAGGTAGGTTCCAGTCCAAGCCTGATAGGCTCTCAATGAAGTCCAGGGTCTTCATCACTCAGCCCCATGAGTGTGCCTCTAACAGGGATTGTCCTGTGCCAGGTTCATACACTCTCACTGGTTGGATTGCAGGGGGAAGGGCTAAGGGACGTATACAGCTTCTGAGAAAGAGGAAGCCAACAGGGGATTGGAAATGAGGGGACAGTCCCTACAGCATCATTTCAATACTTTTTGCCTTTCCTGCGTCTGTCCCCGGTGGGGGAAGTCTGATCTCTCTCTGCAGACTATCTGGTTGGGGTCCACAGTACAGCAGTGGCTCTGCCTCATGGGGTCCGCATGTAAGATCTCTGCAGCGAGTCTTTTCCCTCCGGGCAGCTGGTATCCTACAGGACATTCTTTGCAGCCCGAGGTGGCTTCCAAAGGAGCACCTTCTCAAGAGGTTTTCAAATAACTTGCTTTTAAGAGCTTCACGACTATGAGGAGGGGGCAATGGGCGGGTGGAAGAGAATTGCTGAGGCCCCCCGCTCGGCATTGGAAGAGCCGACCCCTCCCCCAGCAAGTGCATATAAGGGCCTGCCCAGCTGGGCCCAGCGCTGCCCCCCGTGGCTTTCACACCTTTGGGCTGCGGACTCCATCCTGCCCATCCTGGCGCCATGATCTTAGGCTGGTGGTTTAACCTCGAGAGCCTCGGATTGCTTATCTCTCAAGTGGAGGAAATAATCCTATTTCAGGAGACCCCTGTGAGCATTAGAGGGCACGTCCACCCGATGCTTAGGGCGGCCCCTGGCACGTGGCGAGTTCCCAACAAGTGCCAGCTTTCTGCCAGTCCTTTCTGCCCTTTGGGACCTTAAGGTCACATGCTGATTAATTTGACTAAAGTGGCACAGAGGGACAAGAACAGCCTCCGAGATGAGCTGGTTCAAATGGGCCCCAAGTTTCCCTGGCTTGGGGATAAGGGGTGCACGGTGGGGTGGCCGAGCGGTCTGCAGGCCCAGCTCTCTCTCTCGGGGGAGAGAGAATGCGCCCTCTCAGATGTCTTGTCTGATTGTTGGCGTTGGACCTTCATAAAAGGCAACACAAAGGACTATTTTATTTATTTATTTATTTTTTTAATTTTTTAACATTTATTCATTTTTTGAGAGATAGAGAGAGACAGCGCAAGCAGGGGAGGGACAGAGAGAGAGGGAGACACAGAATCCGAAGACAGGCTCCAGGTTCTGAGCTGTCAGCACAGGGCCCGACACGGAGCTCGAACTCACAAACCATGAGATCATGACCTGAGCCGAAGTCAGACGCTTAACTGACTGAGCCACCCAGGCGCCCCAGGACTATTTTATTTATTAGTTACATTGGAAGCATAGAGTATTCGCATTTCCTCAAGGAACTTGCTCTTGTTGGAGAGAGAAGCTCTGCACACACACACGCACGGACACACACATGTGCTTGCACATATACGCACGTGCGCACAAGCACACACACACATCAGAGAAAAGTCCAGAAAATGTGGGCTAAGCCTTCCATTCGCCAGGCGCTGTGCTAACACTTCACAGGCATTGGCCACTTACTCCCCCAACAGCGCTGTGGGGTAGAAACTGCTATGGACACCGATTAACAGATGGGAAAACCGAGGCACAGAGAGAGTAAGTAATTTGCTCTGACGCTTGCTGCTATTAAGTGGTGGAACCGAAGTGTGAACCCAGAATCAGGCTTTTTAGTCTCCAAACACTGCTGGCTGCCTCAGATCAAGGATTACAGGTGCCCGCAGGAGGAGAGGTTGGGAGAGGAAGGAAGAGGCAGGGAGGGCTTCCCAGAGGAAGTGGCCCTGAAACAAAGTAAGCTAAAGACTGAGGGGCGCCTGGATGGCTCAGTCAGTTGAGTGGCTGACTTTGGCTCAGGTCATGATCCCACGGTCCGTGAGTTCGTGCCCCGTGTCGGGCTCTGTGCTGACAGCTCAGAGCCTGGAGCTTGTCTTCAGATTCTGTGTCTCCCTCTCTCTCTGTCCCTCCCCTGCTCGCGCTGTCTCTCTCTCAAAAATAAATAAAAATATGAAAAAAAAAAAAAAAAGACTGAGCATCTCCTTGAGTAGGGCTGTGCGTGTGGAGGAGGCTGTGGGTGGGCAGAGAGAGCCGGGAAAAGCATCCCGGGGCTAGCTGCACAGAAGCAAAGCCAGGGATGTGGGACTTAAGTGCAAAGTGCACTGGGCGCCCTGGGGAAAGGGAGCCAACCGGCCCAGAAGGCCTGAGAACCTGGCGGGACATCGGAGCTGCCATTCCTGCCCCCCACCCCCCATCACCACTGGCTCCTGAGCCCTGAGAGTGGGGATGCCTGGTACCTCCTTCTTGCCTCCCTCCCTGCTTCTGCGTCTGACACACTGACCCACATCATACGCAACTGCGTGCTCTGTTCCAGCTGCCTTGGCAGGGCCTGTTGGCTGTTGGCCGCCATCACTACGCTTGGGCCTGCAGACAGGAAACTATCCCAACCAGAGGGCTCCGTGCTCCCCAACTGAGTGAGCGTGTCTGGCCTTTTCCACAGAGGTGCCCTTGCAGCGTGGGCCTTGCTCTAGAGGCCTTCCGTCATTGTTGTGTCTAGGCCAAGGGAGTGGATCAATCAGTTCTGGATCCTGACAGCCATCTCCTGACAAGGCAGCCTCGTGGGCGTCACACCCACCCACAGGGCTCCTGGTGGTTCCTGCCCCGCGGTCTGCAGACTGGCCACAGAGGTGGTGGCTCTTGGAGAAGGTGGCTTTTGAAGGACTGGGCGAGATACAAGGTAAAGGGAAGAGAGAAAGAAAGGGCACAGAGCAAAGCAAACAAGGTATCTTCGAGGGCCAGCTGTCACAGCTCATTTATGGCATCCACAAATATTTCTTGCATCCTGGCTGAGGTCAGGTCATTTACAAGAAGGAGAGCCCACCAGCGTGGCTCTCAGGGGTGGCAAAATACGGCTGGAGCTGTCCCGTGGGGACCTCCTCCTCTTGGATGCTCCCCGGTTCTTCTGCGTCAGCTTGTCCGGAACTGACCTCATCCTATTTTCCTTCTCCGGGATTCCCTGTCCTCACGGATGACGCCCCTGGAAACCCGACTGCCGGAGCCAAAAACGTGGTGATACCCGTGACTTCCTGTCCCTTGCTCCCTACGTGCAGTCCATCAGCCCTCCTGTGGAGCCACCCCTCTGGACAGCGGTCCAATCTGGCTCGGTTTCTCTGCCCCAATCATTGTAGGGCCCCGTTAGCTCTGGCCCGGACCTCTACAGCAGCCTCCAGACCGGTACCTCTGCTTGTGCTTTTGCCTCCCTGCTGTCCTTTCTCTGTACCTTGACCAGAGACCTCAGCCTAAAGCTTCAAGCCGATCACGACACTTCCAGGATAAAAAATCTTTCATTGGTGGTTCCCCCACTGCTCTCAGAGCAAAGTGTCCGAAGCCCTGCATGACCCCCCTGCCTTCTCCATCCCGCTGATTTCTCTCCGTTTTCTGGATGCTGTCATAGCTTTCCTTCTGGAGACAGAAGCTTTCCCGACTCCCTACGGGAGAAGACATTCGTCTTTCTGCCACCTCGCCTCCCTCCTCCCCGTCCCCACCTCCCCCTGCAGCTGTGACCCGGGTGGGTACTCTCCAAGGACACTGCCCCACCGCCAGGCTTCTACCTCGAGGGCCTGCTGGGCCCCCCTGACTTCCCGGCCTCACTCTCCCATCCTTTGGAAGGACAATTCTGAGCCATGTTCTGAAGTTTCTCAGAGAGTCCCCTTGAATTGAGCCCTGGTTACCCCCAAATGTAGCCACCCCAATTCCGCACCCTCAATGGCTTTCCTTCTTTCCTTGTCTGATACCCTCGCTCCTGTGTCCTGGGATCACCAGCCACGTAAACTCCCTGCTCCCAAGTCCTTGCTTTAGGCTCTGCTTCTAAGGGACTCAAACCAAGACACCCCTGCTCTCACTCAGACAGGGGTAGATGCCTTTCCATTCTTCTATTGTTCAGGTACCTTCCATTTTCTATATAATTGTCTGTGTGTCCATCTCCCCTACGTCAGTGTGAGCTGGGAAAGAGAAGGTGCCAGGCTGTCACTTCCGAGCACAAAACACAGGATACCTCAGCAGGTAGGAGGTGCTGTGGAATGAACAAACAAGAACTGGGATGTTCATGATGAAAACACACAACAAACTGGGCAAAGAAGGGAACTCCCTCAACATGAGAACAAAGGACAATTGTGAATAACCCACAACTGACATCACACTTAACTGGGAAGGACAGAAAGCCCTTCCCCTCTGATCAGGAACAGGATAAGAATGTCCACACTTGCCACTTAACATTCAACGGGTTCTGGCCAGAGCCATCGGGGCAATTTCTTAAATGAATTAAGAGGCATCCAGATTGGAAAGAAAGAAATACAAGTATTTCTGTTCAGAGATGACATGATCTTAGAGAGAGAGAGATATTTAAAAATCAAAGAAAAATTACTAGCGCTAAGAAATGCTTTTAGCAGGATTATAGGATAGAAGATTAACATGCAAAAGTCAGTTGTATTTCTATAGGCTAGCGGTGAATAACTCAAAAAGAAAATTAAGAAAACAGTTCCATTTAAAATATCATCAAAAGGAATAAAAAATTTAGAAGTTAATTTAACCAAAGAGGTGCAAAACGTGTACATTGGAAACCATAAAACTTTGCTGAGAGAAAATTTAAAAGATCTGAATAAATGGAAAGACCCCCCGTATTCATGGATAGAAAGATTTAATGGTGTTAAGGTGTCACTATTTCTTTTTTTAAGTATTTTTTTAGTTTATTTATTTTGAGAGAGAGAGAGAGAGCTCTTGCATGTGCAAGTTGAGGAGGAGCAGAGAGAAGGAAAGAGAGGATTCCCACCAGGTTCCGCACTGCCAGTACAGAGCCCTACATGGGGCTTAAACTCATGAACCGTGAGATCATGACCTGAGCCAAAATCAAGAGTCAGACGATTAACCGTCTGAGCCACCCAGGTGCCCCCATGTCAATATTTCTTAAAATGATTTACTGATTCAGTGCAATCCCTGTCAAATTCCCAATGGCCTTTTGTGCAAAAATGGAAAAGCTGATGCTTAAATGCATATAAAATTGCAAGAGATCCTGAATAGCCAAAACAATTTTGAAAAAGAACAAAATCATAAAATTCTTATTTCCCAATTTCGAAACTTATTTAAAGCTTCAGAAATCTGAACAGTGTGTTGCCAGGGAAAGGATGACTGTATGAATCAATGGAATAGAAGTGAGAGTCCAGAAATAAACGAATACATCTGTGGTCAGTTGATTCTGACAAGGATGCCAAGATCGTGCAAAGAGAGAAAGAAGAGTCTTTTCAACAAAAGATGCCAGGACAATTAATTGCAAAATGTAAAAGAACCAAGTTAGATCCATTTTCATACCATATACAAAAATTAACTTAAAACAGGTCAAAGACCTAAATGTAAAAGCTAAAACTATAATTATAATGTATATAACTATGACATAGAAGAAAACATAGATGTAAATCTCCATGACCTTGGATTTGGTAATGAATCTTAACTATGACATCAAAAGCAGAAACAGCAAAAGGAAAAAATAAGCTGGACCTTCATCAAAATTAAAAGCTTTTGTGAATCAGAAGACACTATCAAGAAGGTGAAAAACAACATGTGGGATGGGAGAAAATATTTACGCATCATGTATCTGATGAGGACATTTTATCTAGAATATGTCAGGAACTCATAAAAACCCAACCACAAAGAGACTCGATTAGAAAATGCGCAAAGGACGTGAAGAGACATTTCTCCATAGGAGGTCTACAGATGGCCAACAAGTACATGAAAAATGCTCACCATTATTAGTTATTAAGGAAATGCAAAACCACAAGGACAGATGACTTTACACTTGGCCGAACGAGAATAATAATAGTTTATTGAACTATTGAACATGACAAGTGTTGGTGGTCATATAGAGAAATCGGGACCCTTGCACAGAGCCAGTGGAAATGTAAGATGGTGCAGCCTCTATGGAAAATAGTTGAGCAGTTCCTCAAAAAGTTGAACATAGAACTCCACATGACTCAGCAAGTCCCCTCCTAGGAATATATTCAACAGAACTGGGAACATAGGAAAACAAAAATGTGTACATATGTTCACACACTGCAGCACAATGCACAATGGACACAAAGTAGAAACAGCCCTGATTGGGGCGCCTGGGTGGCTCAGCCGGTTAAGTGTCCAACTTTGGCTCAGGTCATGATCTCACAGTTCGTGGGTTTGAGCCCCGTGTCGGGCTCTGTTGACAGCTCAGAGCCTGGAGTCTCTTTCAGATTCTGTCTCTCTCTCTCTCTCTCTCTCTCTCTCTCCCCTGCTCACACGTTGTGTCTCTTTCTCAAAAATAAATAAACATTAAAAAAAAATTAAAAAAAAAACCAACCCAGATGTCTAGCAACTGGTGAATGGATAAATAAAATGTGATAGAGCCACATGATGGAACATTACTTGGCCATGGAAGGAGTGACATAGCAGCACCTGCTACAACATGGATGAAACTTGAAGACATTACGCTACGCGAATGAAGCCAGACACAAAAGGTCACATATGGTATGAGTCCATGAATACGAAATGTCGAGCGGAGGCAAGTCTGTAGAGACAGAAAGGAGACTAGTGGATGCCAAGGGCAGGGAAAGGGGAGCTTGAGTGGGGGTGGGAGGTGACCCCTTCATTGGCTATAGGGTTTCCCTCTGGGTGATGAAAATATTTTGGACGTAGACAGTGGTGATGGTTGCACAACATGGTGAACGTACTAAATGTCATTGAACAATACACTTTAAAATGGTGGATTTCATCTCATCCAAAACAAAACAGAAGTGGGCTGGATCCGGCTGTGGTGTCTGGCTGCCTGTCTTCTCATCCCGACCTGCGCCTGTGCAGCCCTCTGTCCGGGCCTTTCATGCTTCCCACAGAGCAGTCACCCAGTTGATTGGGGGGGGGGAGCCACCATGGTCTTTGTCCCCCTCCGCCCTTTCCTGCAGGGGGACCGGGGGACCGCCTCACATTGTGAGCTCCCCCTCCCTCCAAGAGACCCCTCAGAATTCAGCCAGAACTGTTGCTCCAGGTGACAACGGCTTCTGCCAAAGGTGTGTGAATATTTATGACTGCTTTATGTTTACCATGTCAGCAGCACTGTTTGCATTCGTGCTGATAATAAAAACTCAATTTATAATAAAAACAAGCATTTTGTTGCGGAATCGGGTTTTAAGGCTCCTATAAAGACTTTGCAGAGATTTATTTGAGTCTAGTAAATGTCTTGCCCCAGGGTGAGACTTCAGAGCCTTCGAACAGTTCATTTTGAAGGATTTGGTTATTAGAAAACTTTTATAGTCTCTTTAATTTAATGGGAGAAGAATAACAAACGGAATGGCCTCCAACAACAATGGAGGCTCCATATCTGGAATGTCTTGCCATCCCAAATGGCGGAGGGAGTGGCACAAAACCACGGGAGTTGGGAGACTTGGATCCTGGGCTACTCAAACATTAAGTAACTTAAAATTTTTTTTAAGTTTTTATGTATTTATTTTTCTGCTTTTAAAAAAATTTTTTTTAACATTTATTTATTTATTTTCGAGAGACAGAGAGAGATAGAGTGCAAGTGGTGGAGGGGCAGAAAGTGAAGGAGACACAGAATCTGAAGCTGGATCCAGGCTACGATCGGTCAGCACAGAGCCCGACGTGGGCTCACAAGCTGTGAGATCATGACCTGAGCCGAAGTCGGTTGCTCAACCAACTGAGCCACCCAGGCGCCCCGATTTCTTATTCTTTTTTTTAATGTTTATTTATTTTTAAGAGTTTATTTATTTTAAAAGAGAGAAAGAGAGAGAGCATGTGCTGTCAGCATAGAGCCTGACACGGGCCTCGAGATCATGACCTGACCATGATCGTGAACTCTGAGATCATGACCTGACCTGAAGCCGGAAGCTCAACCGACTGAGCAACCCAGGCGCCCCTATTTATTTATTTTGAGAAAGTGAAAGCATGAGCAGAGAGAGGCAGAGAGAGAGGAGAGAGAGAGAATCCCAAGCAGGCTCCACACTGTCAGCACAGAGCCTGATGTGGGGCTCAAATTCACAAACTGTGAGATCATAATCTGAGCTGCAGTCGGACACTTAAACCGATTGAGCCACCCAGGCAAGGTAAATAACTTTAGACAAGTCCTTTTTCCTGTTTGGGCTTTAATCTTTTCTTTTGAGCAATCTGGGGGTTGAAATTTTACATAATAAGAAATTTTGACCCCATAATCCCTCACTGAGGAATTTTTCCCAAGGGGAAAAAAGTTCAACAAAAGCAGGGGCTCCTGGGTGGCTCAGTCAGTTGAGCATCTGACTTCAGCTCAGGTCATGATCTCATGGTTTGTGGGTTTGAGCTCCGCGTCAGGCTCTGTGCTGACAGCTCAGAGCCTGGAGCCTGCTTTGGATTCTGTGTCTCCCTCTTTCTTTCCCCCTGCCCTCACTCACACTCCGTCTCTCTCTCTCTCAAAAATAAATAAACCTTAAAAAATTAAAAAATAATTCAACAAAAGCAGAAAGTTATGTGCCTAAAACTGTTCAACATGGTGTTATCTATAGAAGTGAAAAGCAAAAAGTGGAAAAAAATATAATCCACAAATTGGAAGGAGCTGGTTAAATTACAGAACAGTTTACGACAGAATCACAGACTGACACTGAAAATGCCGATTGCGTGCATCTAGCCCCCTCCCAGCACACGAAGACCAGGATGATTCTCATTAAAACAAGACAGTGGTTATTTCCTAATGATGGGATTATAGTTGATTTTTGTTTTCTCCTTTATGCTTTTATGTATTTTTCGACTTTTCTATAATGAACACATATTACCTTTTATACTTAGAAAAAACAAATGTCATTGAAACAGCAATTTATTTTATAAAGAATGGCAACAAAGAAGAAAATGCTTTAGTTACGATGTGAAATGAGAAGGATATAGAACATGAAATGAATATTCAGATTGCAACTAGGTTGCAAACAGTAACAGACCAAATCTTTGAAAACCACTTTGCCTAATTATAGATATGTCTAATAACCAGTTCTCTGAAGATTCACCCCCTGCCTTTAGGTGTTTTGTCTCTCTATTCAGTTATCATTGTCTTTTTCATTTTTTCATTAAGAAAAAATTTTTAATGTTTTATTTATTAATGTTTTATTTATTTTTTGAGAAAGACAGACAGAGTATGAGTGGGGAAGGGGCAGAGAGAGAGGGAGACAGAATTCAAAGAAGGCTCCATGCTCTAAGCAGACACGGGGCTCAAACTCATGAACTGTGAGATCATGACCTGAGCCAAAGTCAGACACTTAAGTGACTGAGCCACCCAGACGCCCGTTCATTTTATCATTTTTTGACATGTTAAGTATTTGTTATCCAATTGTCTGAGGGTCCTTCTGATAATTTCTTATTTCAAAGAAGCGTTTTAAACATTTTTTACTATCCCTTGATTATGGGATTCTTTCTATTCTTGTAGTGTAATTCGTTCCTTTTTAATCTACTTTTGAATCATTTAAGGACTTGTTCGGCTGTTTGTTAAAAGTCCTTTCTTCAAAATTTAATATTTCTAACATGCTTTTCAATGGTACCCAAGATGGTAAGTACAATCAATTGTCACACCTCCTCTGTCTTGATCCTTTACTAGAATTCTGTCACCAAAGTTATTCATTTATGAAATGCTGATGATTTAATCCGTATAAAATGATAAAAAGATGGCAAGGAAGAATAAGATACTCAATGGATTTAACCCAGGGTCACATTGTAGATGAATTCATCTCAGGGACCTGACTGTAGGTGAATTGATTAAAAACCTGTGGAAATGTAAGGGAAAGTGCAAAATAATAATAATTTATAATTAATAATAATAACAGTAACAATAATACTGTACTAGGGCGGTGTTTTTTTGATGTTTTTCTTTAAAATTCTCTTTTTAAAAGATTTTATTTTTAAGTAATCTCTATACCCAATGTGGGGCTCAGACTCACAACCCCAAGATCAAGAGTCCCACGCTCCTTTTGATTTTGGCTCGGGCCATGATCGCATGGTCGTGAGATTGAGCCCCTCATCGGGTTCAGCACAGAGCCTGCTTGGGATTCTCTCTCTCCCTCTCTCTCTCTTCCTCTCCCCTGCTCATGTTCTCTCTCTCCCTCTCTCTCTCTCTCTCTCAAAATAAAGAAATAAACTTAAAATAAAAAGTCAGACGCTCAACCAACTGAGCCACCCAGGCACCCCAGTCCTTGCTACTTTCTAATGAGAAGGCATCCTGGTCCCTGAAGGATCCTTGGTAACTTGTCTGAGTGGCGTGATGGGCACGGGCAATAGGAGGGGCTGCAACAAAGCTAGAGTGCCCTGCATGAGAAAGGGAAATAGCGTTAAGGAGTATGGGAATTGTAGGGGACCTGGCTCAGGTCATGATCTCACGATCTCACAGTTCCTGAGTTTGAGCCCCACATCGGGCTCGCTGCTGTCGGCCTGTCAATTGCAGAGCCCGCTTCAGATCCTCTGTCCCTCTCTCTCTCTGCTCCACCCCTGCTTGCATTCTCTCTCTCTAAAAATAAAAACATTAAAAAAAAAAAAAAAAGAGGAAAGGAGTCAGGGAACTAGAGTCAGATGCTGAGAAAACATAGTGGGAGGGAAAGCGTCCAGAGAAGTACCACTCCTTCCTGGTTTACCGCGGTGCCGAAGCGGGACTTGGCTGGGGGCGTCTAATGGGCATTTGTTTACTTGTTTGTGCTGTAGCGCGCAGTGAGCCCCGTCTCTGTTTCTCCTCCGGAATCACCAGCAACATCTACTTGGCTCACAAATCCTTTGGAATGAGTGGAATTCTTAATGATAGACCCGGGTCTTACTTGACGATGAGCTCAGTGCAGACATCACAGCTTCCCATAAAAGGAGGCGACCTCTGGTTACATCTGACCATTTCAGCCTCTGCGTATGAATATGCCCCGAAAGAAAGACAGAAAGAAGACGGAGGGAACAAAGAGAGGAAAGAAAGAAAGAACTGTATGAGAACTTTATAGTGTTCATGCTGGTTCAAAATTGAAATCATTACATTTAGTCATGCTAACCTTTAAAAACAGAGAAAGAAACAGAATTGGACTTCAAATAAACATTTCTGCAAAAAAGCAGTATTGGTTGCAGAAGATTCATCTAAAGTTAAGGGGGATGAGGGGCGCCCGGGTGGCTCAGTCGGTTGAGCGTCCGACTTCGGCTCAGGTCACCATCTCACGATTCGTGGGTTCAAGCCCCGTGTCAGGCTCTGTGCTGACAGCTCAGAGCCTGGAGCCTGCTTCAGATTCTGTGTCTCCCTCTCTCTCTGCCCCTCCCCGGCTCGTGCTCTGTCTCTCTCTGTCTCAAAAATAAATAAACTATTTAAAAATTTTTTTTTAATTTAAGAGGGTTGAAAGGTAGGAAAAACTTTCATTGGTCAGAACCATCGTGAGTTTCTTTCAACGAAATCTGATAGCCTCTGGTATTAATGTCAATTTACTCAGTTTTTATTTATCCGATCCCCAGTTTTTGGACTTTTTTACATCTTAAAATTTTTTGATTCCTTTTCTTTGTTTCTTTCTTTTTCTTCCTTCCTGCCTTCTGTGCCTCTAATTAAGTTTTCTGTATATCTTCCTCCTTTTTAACGTGGTTGATTAGAAAGCTGAGATTCTATTTATATTCCTGGAGCGGCTATCTTTGAATTAGTGTGTAAATGTAATGAACTAATTACTCTACTACAATCTAAAGTTGCTCAGTATGTCTGCTCATCTGTGGAACAAGTTGAGGATGTTGGCACACTTTTTCCACATTCATTAACCAATCTTCCTTGCTGCCATAAGGAACAAGGACGCCAGCATCTCGCAACTGGTTAATGAAGTCTGGGGCGTTAGTTTCACTTCTGTCGAAATACTGGAAATGGCATGATGGTTATTAGCAGTCAATAATTAAATTTGCTAGCATACTTTATCAGTTCCTATGTTCACCATTTTCCTTGCATTGTCCTCTTCGACTTCACGCTTCTTGATGCACAGGTCAGCGGGTAGCAAATGGTAAGTCTGTGGAGAGCATTGGTGTTTTGCCCTCCCTCTGGGATGACGGCTCCGCCCAGGAGACAAATCTAGGCTGGTGGCTATCTTCAGCGCTGTGTGAGCGATGAGTCAGGGCAAATAAAGGCAGCCTTTTAAGTGGGGGTTTCGAGGCCACCATCAAACAGGTTTCTGGAATTTGAAGAAGCTTCTATCCCGTTCTCTCCCCTGGTGGCCATCAGGGTGTTGGGTTTTCCTGTGATCGTAGGCTGTTGACTTTCAGGGTTACTATGGAGCTGGGTAGCATGAGACAGGATGAGGGCAAATTAAAATGCCACAAATTACTGTCCATACCAAAATTTAGCTGCTTTTCTTTTCTTTTTTTTTAGTTTATTTATTCATTTTGAGAGAGAGAGAGAGTCGGGGAGGGAGGGAGGAAGAGGGAGAAAGAGAATCCCAAGAAGGCTCTGCGCTGTCAGCATGGAACCCAACCTGGGGCTCAGTCCCACGAACCGTGAGGTCATGACCCGAGCTGAAATCAAGTCGGACGCTTAACTGACTGAGCCACCCAGGTGCCCCTAGTATTTTTCTTGAAGAAATGTTCCTGAGATTGCTACAAGCCTTTGATTAACCTCCAGAGTCCTGAAAAAGTTGAGTCTGACATTTCTTTCAGTTTTCTTGTTGTTTTTATGAAACTCGAGAGAATTTTTGGAAGTTTTTCCGGTGCCATTTTCTCTGAAACCTCCTGTTCATCTGTCTTTTTGAATTTTGGTTTACAGGCTCCTCGTAAGCAGGAGATCTCTTTTCCCTCCCTGCATTCTTCCCTATCTGGCGGTTACGTGACTCGCTCTACCCAATCCCTGGGGACCCAGTTCAGAACGAGCTCCTAACATCAGCAGCCTGGGGCTCTAGCCCAGACATGACATTGGGCATATTGCAGACTTCACTGAGTCAGCAGCTTGATTGAGGTCCTGTTGCAAGGCTCTGTCCTTCCTCGGTCTCCCTAAGCTTGCAGTTTCATATGAGATGTAACCCCTGGAATCTGTCAACAGACTTTGTCAGCTTCCTTTCGAGGGGGCTGGGAACCCATTCAAACCCCTCATGTGGAGCAGTGAGCCTGGATCTCGGGCTCCACCCCATGTTGGCGGCCGTGACTCCTGCCACGTCCTAGGGTCCAAATTCCCACCGGCTGTGCCTGCTTCCCATCCTGGAGCCCTGGAGGTTCACCCTTACGGCCCCCTCCCATTTCTGGTCTATGGAGATGCTCTTCTTGTTTTTGAGCTGGACGATGTCTTTTTAATTTCCTCTCTTCATATGTATTGTTGCCGTGTGTTTGGAGCAAGAGCGCTGAGGGGTGCGGGCAGGGCAGGGGGATGAGGCATAACGAACAATGTCATCTCGACCATACATTGTGCAACGTCTGCCATCATTTAAAATTTTAACCGATTTTTCAACCTGAGACAGTATCTGTGGACTCTCCGCCCTGACAGATGAGGAAATTAGTCTAAAATGATTAAAAATGACAATACGTGTCCCTGGCATGCCAGCACACTGGGGGCAGTACCTCCAAGTCTGTTTCTCTGACAAAACTACCGTTGCTGTTTCAAAATTGTATAAATACATCAAGCATCTGTCTTGATTTTGCTTTCTAGGAAAACACAGAAATAAGGCACCCATCACCATAACAAGGGAGTTTTTCCTTTTCTTTTGTCAAGCATGTTTTATGAAGGTGAATAAGTGGCTCTGTGGAGGATAGAAAAAATTCCCAGGAAAACCATGATTCCATCCAATTATAATATTGGTAGGCAAATATATGAACCCGGATGAAAAACTGTAATGCCCAGTTGGATAAAACTTCACTAACTAGGGGCGCCTGGGTGGCTCAGTCAGTTAAGCGTCAGACTTCGGCTCAGGTCATGATCTTACAGTTTGTGGGTTTGAGCCCCAAACCTTATTGACAGTTCAGAGCCTGGAGCCTGTTTCAGATTCTGTGTCTTCTTCTCTCTCTGCCCCTCCCCGGCTCTCTCTCTCAAAAATAAATAAAAACATTAAAAAAAAAAAAACACTTCACTACCTAGGAGGTTAAGGAATAGGTTAGTCTGACCCAATTTGACCAAGTTGTATTGACTTTCTATGGGGTACAACTTGTTATCCTAGGCACGGAGGGGAATCTGGAAGTGAAGGGATTAGCATTCCCACTCTCTTGGAGGGGTGGGGGAGGCAGTAAATGCCCTGTGGTCCACCCTGGCTTGATGAGCTTTAGGAAAGTTGTTTCTGGGTGATGTCTCCAACGACACCTGAAGGTTTAACAAACTTTTCCATCTTGATGAAGGCCCAACAGTGAGGAAACAATGAATGGCTTTATATGAAAATTTCCCATTGGCTTTTTATGGATCAACCCAGTGTTCTAGAAATGGAAATAATAACCATCAGTTGGCTAGGGATATATCTCCGAAGGGTATAGAAATTCAGTTATTTTACTGTTGAGATCTAGAAGAGTGGCAGACATCGTTCCAGAGAAACCTCTGTATAACCAGCAGATGATACCAAATTTCCTTTTTGGTCTGTGGGTTCTCTCTCATTAAGAGGTGGATCGTGGAGAAGACTGCGGGATATGTCTCCAGCAGTAGGTGGGCAATTATGTCCTGGGGATAAGGATACCCCTAACGGAGGCTCTCATCTAACTCCCTGCATATTGGGACAAGCATTGTCTTTATAATTCACTTATAGGCGTGCCTGGATGGCCCAGTTGGTTAAGCGTCCAACTCTTGATTTCAGCTCAGGTCATGATCTCACAGTTCATGAGATCGAGCCCCACATTGGGCTCTGCGCTGATAGTGCAGAGCCTGCTTGGGATTCTCTCTCTCCCTCTCTCTCTGCTCCTCACACACACTCTCTTTCTCAAAATAGATAAATAAACTTAAAAAAAGAATTATTATAATTTGCTTATAAAGTGAATTCGCTTATCTAAACACTTCCATGACCTCAGCATCAAGTCCAAATCTGTCCATAAAAGACCCTGCTTGCTCTGAACCCTGCCAGCCTTGTTTGCCTTATCCCTATCCACTCTTCTTCTGCCCTGAACTTGGCCCCAGACATACCCAGCTGCTTGCAGGTCTGTGAATTCATTCAGCTCCCATGCCCATATCTATGCTGTGCCGTCTACCCAGAGATGCATCCCTGCTCTTCCCTCTTCCAGGAGGCCTTCCTTCCTCTACCGGTGACAGGTGGCTAGTACTGGACAGGATAATTCTGGGAGCATAATAGCAGACCACGGAACGGTAGCTCACATAAGATGATACTTAACGGCTTTTTCACCCAAAAGTCCTAGTTGGTACGGAGCCTCTGCTTTACACAGTTGTCTGTAGTGTAGCTTCCTTCTAGATTTTTCTGCATCTAGAAGACACATCCTTTGTCTTCATGGTCCAAGCTGGCTCACTGTGAGGGGAACAGGAGGAAGAGCAGGAGGAGGAGCAGGGACAAGCCCTTCAATGCAGAGAGGACCAGGAAAGGCAGGTTTTCTCGTTTCAAGGGCGAGACCGAGAAGTTGCACACATCACTTTCACTCATATCCCATTAGCCAGAACAGACTCTCATGGTCACACCCAGCTGTGACAGGGGGTAGCTTCTGGGAAACCTCTATCATTATGAGGTTTATGAGTCCACAATGACTGCAGGAATCTTTTACTGATGCCCTATCATTATGGGGCAAATGAGGGGCATGGATATTGGCGGATTGGCTAGCTGCAGATGATGGCTATGAGAACAGAAAGACCAGGCAGGGTGGACGAAGATGGACTTGACCATAAGGAAGTCCAATAAGAAGTAATGACATCAAAGATGGACACATGCAGGGAAGGGGGGACACCTGGGTGGCTCAGTTGGTTAAGCGTCCGACTTCAGCTCAGGTCATGATCTCACAGCTCCTGAGTTCAAGCCCCACATGGGGCTCTGTGCTGACAGCTCAAATTCTGAGTCTCCTCCTCTCTCTCTCTGCCTCTCCCCTGCTCATACTCTGTTTCTCTCCCTCTCAAAAACAGACATTTAAAGAAAGAAAGAAAGAAAGAAAGAAAGAAAGAAAGAAAGAAAGAAAGAAAGACACATGAGGGCGCCTGAGTGGCTCAGTTGGTTGAGCGTCCAGCTTTGGCTCAGGTCGTGATCTTGTGGTTTGTGAGTTCAAGCCCCACATTGGGCTCTCTGCTGTCAGCACAGAGCCTGCTTCAGATCTTCTGTTTCCCCCTCTTTCTGTCCCTCCTTTACTCATTCTTTCTCTCTCTCTCTCTCAAAAAAGAAAAAAAAGATGGACACATGGCAAGGCATGAGGAAACAAGATAGGATCCAGGTTACATTGAACTGGAGAATATTCCGGCACCCATAGCTTTAGTCCTGTAAGTCTTCCTGTCTAAATGCCCTGTCACCTCTCATCTCTCCAGGCTCACTTTATATGCTTGATCTCCTCATGGACTCCTCTACTGGGAATTTTAATCCTCTTCAGGTGTAAATAAAAAGCCTCCTCTCTGCACTACTAACAGGGCCACAATGACTGCAGAAATCTTTACTGATGCCTATTAGAAGCAGATACTTTCTACAGCTGTCTCATTTTCTTCCCAAAATGCCCTAAGTGGGCTTTTAGGGGTTCGGTAAAACACACTTCTCTCTTTCCCTTCCAAAATGAGGACCAAATGGAAAGAAGATCCAGGAGACTGGCGAATGGAGATCGGTGTGAACTCTTTATCAATAAACTGGACAGCATGGCTTCCTCTGTGTGGTCAAAGGTTTTACTGCACTTCACTTTCCCACTGTGGACCTGGGACAGCCCACCGGGGGTAAGTTTGGACTTCAGAGTCACCCACTTACTCAGCATTCCTGCCTTGCGCTAGCGTGGCGCAGGGGGACAAAACAAGAAAACATCCCCCAGTCTAACCGTGGCCAAAAACAGCCCGTTCCTCCTCTATGCGGTAGAAGGGGTCGGCATGGGCGCAAGAGGCCAGAGCATTGCTCCCCTTGTGTCTGATCCCCATGTCTGATGCGAGGTAAGTGGAATGAAGATTTCACCATAGCAATCCCCAACGAGAGGCACTGTTTTGCCACATTAGAGACTCAGAAGCCAGCACTGTGATAAGAGCCATGACTTGCTTAGACCCACCTAGATTTTGGGTGGCAGACGGTTTTGGAACCGAGTCTGTCTCGTTCCAAAATCTGGTGTTCAGTCACGAGCTCTAGAAGCTTATAAGCTCTTGGAGGGAAACATTACAATAAAATATCTCCACATTCCCTACAGGGCTAACAAAGTATATATTGAAAGCCACATGCATGGCAGTTTAGTCTAAAGACCTGGGTGTTTTGCTCGTGTTTGTTTCTTCTTTGTCCTTGTCCGGTGTTCAATCAAGTTTCTTTACCAGGGCAGTTCATCGGGGAGCAGAGACCAAGGTTGCTTTTCCCTTGAGCCCCCTACTACCTGTGAGAAGGGAAGGACAGTGTGGGGAAGAGAATCACCTAGCGGCACAGAGGATTAAGGGCCACGAGCGGTTCAGGCTGGCGGTTTAGTTGGTAACCCTTCAAACTAATGTCCTTAAATAGCTGTCTAGCATCTATTTCACAAGAGCAAGGAGAGACTGGTTTTATGTTAATAGAAATCATACGGAAAAGGAAATTCACTTACTCATTTGCCTCCTCAGGCAGAAGTGATATCAACATTCTGAGAACTATCTGCCAAACATTCCCCACTCTCCTGTGGTTCTTACACGCTTCAGTTTTCTTTTGCAATTTGCTGAACTGTACAACTATTTGGCAGGTATATTGAAGGGTTTTATATTTACATAATGAAATAAGCCACTAGTTCCCAGTAAAGCAGCCCAAACTCCATGGAACGGACCTTTACAGAATTTCAGGCCACCGTAACGTGTCCCCTGGCGGTGCTTGGGAGGAACGCTTTATCTTTATTTTCCACTGGGGGGCGCTGTGTACCTTGATGGAAGTAGAACCCTGTTCCAATTCACCAATTTATTCTAGTGATCTTTTAGCTTCCCTCATGGATCTCATGGCACTCCTCCAGCTGTCCACTCCTTAATCTGGCTTTTCCCAAAGTTTTGCAGGGCAGCAGCGTCAGGGTTTAGATGAAACTCCCTACTGGGTCACTGCACTGAGACTTATCACCCCAATAAAAACACCAGGGCTTGCCCCCAGCCTCACCCCATGGTATCCTGATTCAGGTTCTCGATGAAAGAAAATGAAAAGAAACATGTCTCTGTGGTTTAATTTCCATAAATTGATGTCCTTCGCCTTTGAGAACACATACACTAGGCATCTCTCAAACAGAACCTGCTTCCTGGGTCACAATTTCAACCTCTGGATTGGCAGCATGACCCCCCTCCTCCCCCAAGTTGTCTGCACAAAGTTTTAGAAGACGTCCGCTCCAGGTTTAGTGCAAACGACTCACCTGGGTATCTAGTGGAAATGCAGATTCTGAGTGAGTAGACCTTGGGACTGGGGCCTGAGAGTGTGTACCAGCCCTGAGTGACGTCTCTGTTGGTTGACCTAGCATGTTTGGAATGGCAAGATTTACTGGCTTTTGCATCCAGTTTTCCCACTCGGTTTTGCATACGCAGGTATAGGAGGATAAACTTGAGAATGGAGGCTGGTCAATATCTATTTAGAGTTTTGACTCTTATTTTCATAAACTCTTCCTGCAGGGCCGTTTTCTCGGACTTTGCTCCATCTTGTCATTGTCCCTTTCCCTAGCTGGACACCCAGGGCGCAAGCAAGGTGTTGATGCTTGTGTGCCACACTTGTGCCCCGAGTTGTCTTTCGCTGTCATACAAAGTAGTTTCTTTTCATTTTCTTTCATTGAGAACCTGAATCAGGATACTGTGGATGGTAGCTAACGGTAGTGACAGGCCTCACATGTGCACAAAGCACTAGACAGTATAGGTAGAGGCTACGGGCCAGGGCTCCAGAGTCTGCCCACCTACCTTCAAATCCTGACTCTGCTACTTTCTAGCTGGGCGGCCTTGGGCAAGTCGCTTAACCTCTCTGTGCTTCCATTTCATCATTTGCACAATGTGGCTAACGATGCTTCATTAGTGAGAAGATCAAATGAGATAATGTGTGTGAGGCACTCAGAACGGGCCTGACATATAGGAGGCCCTCAGTCACGATCAGTGATGTTATAATTCCAGGGCTCAATGAGAAGAAGTGACTCGCACTCAGGATTCCACAGCAAGAACGGTGGCACAATCAGGACCAGATCTGACTCAGACTCCAGTGCTCACCCCTACCATGCTTCCAAATGCCAAGTTTTATTACCCTAAGATTTTGGCCCAGAGTGTGGCTGCTTTCCCAGCATTTGACTGATCTTTTGTTCCCTTTCCTTCTAATGGAGCATTTCCAGCTGGGGTGATTCATGGATCTGGGACCGCATGGCTCCCATTAACTTCGAGGAAAGTCATAAGGCAAAACCCGCATCAATCAAGCTTCCGAATTATTCATCCGTCTTTACAGGTGACACATGGATTAAGACGAACAGGCAGTGAAGTGGGTATCATACAATAACTATTTAGATTTATGAAAATCGCATAAGAGTTTACACCAAGTCCCCAAACTGAAGTTCGTTTTGTTTCCACGGCAAGGTTGAACTTCAGGGATAAGAGACAGGATGTCACAATAGAACGTCCTTGAAGCTTGAAGTCCTGAGGGGCTGGGACTCCCAGCTTCACTACTAGTTAGACTTGTGATTTTTGAGAAAGGCTTTTAACCCCTTAGAATCTGTTTTCTCGTTCTGTTATTCATCCTTACAATAAACCAAGGAGCTAGTTACTATCCCCATTTTACAGATGTTGAAACCGAGGTACTGAGAAGTTAAGTAATTTGATGGTGACCAAAAAATAAAGCAGCCATTGAAACCCCCTTTGGTTGAGTCCAGAAACCTATGTCCTTATACCACTCTAGCCCATAAATGAAATGACGAGTCTAAAAACAGCAGGTGCTGTGGAGGAATTTAAGAAACCGTTACTCAGACTGAATCTCGAAGACAAAACTCATGTCCTATTAATCTCCTATTCTCTATTGAACATTTGTACCTAGTAGGTTCTCAATTAATAAGAGTTGAGTTGCATTATTACCCCCCTGGAGATGGTTCTGTTTTTATTTAATGATTTGCTTAGATGAATTTTAATAGGCAGACCACAATGCTCCTTGTACAATATCTTCTGGACTGCGAGGCGCGGGCATTCATTATTTTATGAGACGCATATGTCATGCATAACACAGCCCTTTTCTTAAACCAACACAACATGCAAATAGAAATTTCATGTAAAATCACATTCAGACAGTCTCAAAGTAGAAACAGATGTCTGAAAAATATGAACGCCAGGCTTATTAAATATTTTATCATCAAATATTTCATACATTTCAAAAATGTCATCTGTGAAAACACAGAAATACCGCCTCAGGAGAACCAAAATATTTAATCACTTTCAAGAAATTCTTAAAAATAAGTCTTCACCTCAGAACTATTCCAGGCAGAGAACAAATTTCCAGGTGCTGCAAGCTATATTTATTATATTTTCATCAAAATCAGTAACCTAGTTGAAGGAGATACAGTAATCAGTAAGGTCATTATTAGGTAAGATAATGACTTCTGAATGAATTCTCTCATTAATCTCATTACAAAATGGTAATGGTACCTGACTAATCATGCCGGAGGGGAGAGCTGTGTTGAATCAGAGCAAAATTAAGGCTGTAATCACAGAGCTGCTCTCTCCATTTCTTCATGAAAGCTTCACTTGGGGTTTAAGGACTGGTTTGAGGTTCTCTGACCCGCTGGACTGCTGGTAGGGGGGGCGCCTGGGGTAGCGCGGGGCAGGGTGAGGAATCTTGGGCAGCAGCAATAGGGAGAACTGGTCCCTCCCTGCTTCTGTCCTCTCCTTTCTCTGTGACCTTGGACAGCTCATGCCTGTCTCTGAGCTCCATTTCCGGTTTCCCAGAGTTAGTCTCCTCTTCCACCCTTGCCTCTTAAACACATATGGCAGATCACATCACCCCCCAGAATGGCTGCCCTTCTCACCCCAGGAAGAAACCAGATCCTCACGTGGACCACACAGCCTACTTGATCTGTCCCTATTGCCTTCCTGACCTTATCCGTGACTCTTGTTTCGCTTCAGCCACACTGACCTTGCTGTTTCCTCTGCCTCTCACCTCATACATCTGCATGATTCACCCCCTCACCTCTTTTCAAGTCTTTGCTCCAATGTGCAGTGTCACCTTCTCAATAATGCCCACCTGACCACCATTGGTGCATTGAACACTGCAATCCATCCATTGGTATGCCGATTTCCGACTACATTTTCTTTCTTCACATCCTTATTGCCCTTCTAACACACTGTATACTTTACTAAGTTTCTTGTCTGTCTCCCCCCCCTGCTGGAATGTAAACCCCACAAGGCTAGAATCGTTGTACACTCACACGCATGCCTGGCACACAACAGATGAGCAATAACTCTTTGATGAATGTGGAATGTATCACATGCTTGTGGGTTCCCAACTTTGCTGGACACTGACGGAGGAGCCCAGTGTGTGAGACGGTTGGCCAGGGATGACGAAGCCTACAGGCTGCAGTGAGGCCCAGTCTGGTGGTGGGCTGGCTTTGCTTTTCCATCTTGTTAGAAATTGGAGCCACATCAAGCCCCTTTATTTCCACGACGACCAGCCTGAGAACACACATGGTGAGTGCCGATGTTGAGTCAGAGAAACCTCAACAGACAAGAGACTTGAGTCAAACTGAGTCAGATGGAATTAACAGAGACAAAAGGGATGCCCTGTCCCAAGTCCCACCCCCAGGATAGAGGTCCAGGGTCAGGATGCTGGGGCTTCACAGTAGTAGACATGCAAAGACCTCAGGGGTCTCAGCAGATGGTTTGAACAGACTCCTTGTGACCAAAGTAGGACAGGTGGCAATCTCTTGCAACCCTCCCCAGTCATACCACATGGAAACAGGTCAGGGCAGCGGTCTCTTTGTTCACACCGTGCTGATGAGAGAATCTGGAACATGGCGGGTACTCATAAATGCTCAATGAGTGTGTGAAGAGCCTCTGGATTGAGGCTTGAATATGTTTGTTTCTGCGTGTCCCATTTTACAGGAGGGCAAAAATAAACCACCCAGGGCTAACAGGGAGTCTAGAGGCCATATCACTGAAGGGAGAAGGGAAAACCCAGGGATGTTTAACCTGGCCAACAGAAGGCAGGATGAGAGTAAGCCTAGCCTTCCATAACTGCAGGAGCAGCATGTAGAAGCTGGGTCATTTTTATGTTATGTGGCTTTCGAGCAGGGACTGCAGGTAACTGGCCCAAGTGCCACCACACCACTGTCGAGTCTGTGGCAAACATCACTAACTGATTACGCGTATTTCCCTGTAGAGCTAGATCAAACCTCAGAATCCTTTTCAACACAGTGTCTCAAATCCTCTCTACCAGTTGAATGGAACTGATATATGAGAAAAACCATATTTGTGAAACTTTATGTAGAGCACAAGGATAGACCAATGATGGAAAGTCCATTAACATTAAGGAAGAACATTTTGTGGGTTTTTTTGTTTTTCTTTCCTCCCTCCCTCCCTTCCTTCCTTCCTTCCTTCCTTCCTTCCTTCCTTCCTTCTTTTCTTTCTTTCTTTCTTTCTTTCTTTCTTTCTTTCTTTCTTTCTGAAAGAGAGAGAGAGAGTGAGGGCGCATGCAAGTAGGGGAGGAACAGAGGGAGAAGGAGAGAGAGAGAGAGTTGTAAGCAGGCTCCATGCTCAGCACAGAGCCTGACGCAGGGCTCAATCTCGCAACTGTGAGATCATGACTTGAACCAAAATCAAGAGTTGGACGCTTAACCAACTGAGACACCTGGGCGCTCCAGGAACATTTTGTTACAAGCAAAGATGAAGTAAGCTTCTCTGGGGGGCAGTGGTTTCTCATCACTGCTCAAGAAAAGTCTGCTTCTCTCCCTTCTTTCCCATGGTGTTGTCTAGTGGCAAGGAAAGCATCCAAGTCCTCATTGGTATGTGGTGAATGCATTTCCAGTGTGGAGAGTTCAGACCCCGAGTTACATCCAACAGGGCACCTTAACAGCTGAGGACAAAAACAATGATAATTATGTGATTCACCATAGAGGTGTTAGCTAACACTACAATGGCCATCATATTGTGATATAAATGTACTGAATCAATACGTATATATCTTAAATGTACACAATGTTCTATGTCAATTAAATCTCGAAAAGAGCTAAGGACAGTGACTTCAAGAAAGGAAGGACAAGGCACTCCAATACAGAGGACAGTGTCCTGGAAATGCTGCATGGTCTCTCCGAGGAAGTTCTGCCATTTTCTTCTGTTAACCACGCCCCCACTTCAGTGGCTCTAGGTGGTACTGCATCCCCTGCATTTTGGCCAATACTATTTAATCTCCAGATTCTATAGTTCATCGTGTAGCCCCCTGCTTAGGGTGCCTTGGTCCCTCACCGTGGGCACTGGTGGTGAGCTTACACTCTGGTACCCTCAGCTGTGTTTCTTGCAAGGGCATAGGAACTTTTGGATCCCCTGTGGGATACACCCAGGGATCTGGGCTCTCTATCTCTCTCTCTGCCTAATTATGGCACACCAGAATTCCTTGAAGCTGTCCATGCTGGTGGAGGGGTGCTCTATAAAGCTATTGTCCCCCAAAGTAACAAAGGTGAAACAGGCCTAAGAGCACTCTGTTTCAGCCCTCAACCTGTAATACATATGGGACCTTTCTACCACCTTTTCCTTCCCAGCCCGATCCTGGGGATTTCTTTTGAAGGAGAAGCCAGGAAACTTGAGTCTTTTGGCCATATAATTCCTTCTCTCTCCACTTCTTTCCTCCCCTCCCCCCACCCCGATGGGAACTCACCTATCATCTTCTACAATATGACTATAGAAAAATTCAATAATCTGACACCTCTGGACTCTGTTCCTGAGAATAAAGAAACATTTAGAATTTAAAGACTTCAATCTTTCTCAACAAAGCCTATCTTTCAAGGCTACTATCTTGTCTCAAAACTCTAGTTTGATTTGAAGTTGGGCAATGATATCCTTGGTCTAGACTCTTGGTGGTACCTAGGCCTCCACCCTGAAGCCACAAGGCTATTGATTTAATAGATGGGGAGTAACAGAACACTATGACTCACAGAGAAGAAAAAACAAGGGCTTTTCCATCCTAAAAAGTTATTTTTCTATGGGTTAACCAGAATGCACAGAAAGATTTGTGTTTAAGGGTGTCAGAGCATTATGTATACAGTTGGCCTTTGAATGGCATGGGTTTAAACCACGTGGGTCCACTTATACGCGTTTTTTGTTGGATAAACACAGTACAGTAGTGTGAAGGTGTTTTCCCTCCCTTATAGTTTTACTAATAACACTTCCTTTTCTCTAGCTTACTTTATTATAAGAATACAGTTATTATTAGAACATACAAAATACACGTTAATTGACGACTGATATGATCAGTAAGCCTTCTGGTCAACAGTAGGCTATTTGTAGTTACATCTTGGGGGAATCAAAAATTATACATGGATTTTCAACTGTATGGTGAGTTGGCGTCTCTAATCCCTGAACTGTTCAAAGAACATCTGCAATTTTTTTAAAAAGAATTTAGAAGCAAATCAAATGGCCAATAAAAGGGGATTCATAAAATTATGACTTTAAGTGATATCATAGATTATTTATTTACATGAGTGAAATTTTATAATATATTATTAGATGAAGAAAGCACATCACAAAATAGCATTTTCAATAGCATTACACTTTGTTTAAAGTGTATACCTATCTGTCTCCGAATGGTAGAATGATACATGATTTTTATTTTCTTCTTTGTACATTTTTTAATTTTTCAAATTACCAGTGAACATGTATTAGTTTTGGGGTCAGAAGTAAATGAACAATAAATGCTTTCTTTGTTTGCTTGGTTGTTTGAGGAGAAAATGCAGGTAATCGCTTGATGGTGATGATGAGGGTGGATTCAAGAACAAGATGGAGGACACTGAGACCATTTTAGCTTTTCCAAGTCGGAAAGACTATGGTTCTGATATCTCCCCAACCTTGACCTCTGGCCCAGTGGTGTGGTGAGAGTCTGGAAGAGTCCTCCCCAGGCTTGGTGGCTCCCCTAAGCCCTGGGACAATGTCCAGAGCCCAAACCAGCACAGAAAATATCCACTCCCCATGAAGACTTCCCATCCTAGAAACACTCCATTTATTTAAGCCATGGTGCCAAGAGAGCTTTCTGCCTGCACTTAAACCTTGAGCACGCTGGAGTTTCAATCTTTTATGAAATAGCTTTTCATTTTTCCCTCTCTACAAAGGGCTATTACAAGCCACTGAGTGGTTCTTCATACATCAATTTTTAATCTTGTTAAGGTGTTTTTTTTCACTTGACCAGTGCTCAGTTCATAAATGAAACATCAAAAATTTGTTCCAATTCCTTCTTAGGTTTTGTTTGTGTTTGTTTTAGTATGGTCTCCCACTGGGGAGGAAGAGAGCAGTGACACATCACTATCTGCCGTGTCCATCACCTGTGTACAAACTTTCCATGACTTCCAGTGGCCAACCAAAGAAAGCCCGTAATTCTCATCATGGCATTTAAGACCTACCATGCTTGGCCCCAAATAACCCTTCCAGCCCAGCTTTTCTCTTCCAACACACCTCCCAAAGCCAAAATCAATCTCTGTTCCAGCTCCTACTCCATTTCCAGTCTTCTTGCCCCTGCTCACTCCATGCCCTCTATTGGGAACACTTGGAAGAGACTTGGAGTGATTTTAATTTAACATTTTCTACAGGATTCTCTTGAATTGTATTTCACTTTATGCCTTACAAATTTTGCCTGGTTCCTTTGTAGTTAAGACTGTGGCTTAACAAACTTTGGACTTGAAGTCCGAGTGATCTGGGTATGAGTTACACTTTGTGACGCTAGTCAAGAATTGGCAGTTCCATTTATTTATTGGTAAAATAGAGAGAGAAATGCCTACCTAATAGGGCAGTTATGAGGATTAAGTGCAAATGTATATGTAAGAATGCTAAGCAGTGGGTATGGCATATATATAACTTCAATAACTATGAAATCCAAGTTTTAGACAATATTTGTGTATCTAACTGTACAAGTGTGTTTGCAACACCTGCATATTCATGACTTAGATCCAATAGTTGTTAACATCTGGCTATATATGCTTTATCTATCAACCTAGCTCTATCTAGCCAGCCAGCCATCTTTCATCTACATTATCTATTTATTCATCTAGATCTGTATAAACTCTTTTTTTTTATTTTTGGCTGCAGCACTTGAAGGAAGTAGGAGACATAATGATTCTTTATCCATCATATACTTAAAAATAAGAAATCTATTAAAAATGCCATTTTGCACCCAAGAACATTAACACTAATTTTATATTGTAATCTAATATCCAGTCCTCATTGAAATTCCTCAATTGTCCCCAAAATATCTTTTATAGTTTTCCCTCAACTAAGAGCCACTCAAAATTCATATATTGCATTTGATTGTTAAAGCTCTTCTGTCTCTTTTCATCTAAAACATCTCTCACAAACAGGTCTTCATTGGCTTTTGGAAAAACTTGGCCTCTGTGTTATAGAATGTGCTACATTTTGAAGTTTTCTTTTCTGTTTTTTTTATTATTGTTATTTGAGAGAGAGAGAGAGAGAGAGAGAGAGTGCATGAGTGGGGGAGAGAGGCAGAGAGAGAGAATCTTCAGCAGACTTCACCCTCCGCACTGAGCCTAATGCAGAGCTCAATTCTTAGACCTTGGGATCATGACCTGAGCCAAAATCAAGAGTCAGTCACTCAACCGGATGAGCCACCCAGGCAACCCTGAAGTTTTTTTTATTGTTTCCTTCAGGTATAACTTAACTTTTTCCTTTACCCCTTTTATCTTCCATGAACTAGTTGGCATAGACTATAGATCTTCCTAAAGTGATCAAGTAGGGCTTAATTCTTTCCTTTTCATCACCAAGTTTCAAAGTAAGGAATTAGAGTAATTGTCACTTTTAGTGTTGGCATCTGAATCTCTCTCCCTCTCTCCATAATCACTAAGGATTCATGAATTTTTATATTAATGCATTCTGTTATTATCCATTACTGTTATTATTGGTTTTGATGCTTGGATTGTTCTCATTTGGCAAGTGTGAGCCCCTTCAAGCCAACTCCTATGCCTTTTCTTAAAAACCCCTCCATTTCCCCCTAACACATATTATAAAATTTTTAAGCATCTGGAAACTGAAAGATTCTTCCAGTGAACACCCACTGCACTGCACCTAGATTCTACCACTCACATTTTAACTACATGTGCTTGGTCATGTATCTATCTTGCCATTCACTTCTCCATCCATCCATGAATTCATCTAGGTATGATGTGAGAGTCCAATTTTATGTTTTTGCAAGTGGCTGTCCAGTTGGCTTATATCATTTATCTTAAATGTCCCTATTTCTCTGAGGATAAGATTCTTTCTTTACTAGCATCAGCTCTTCATTTCTGGTATTTTAATCCTGTTCCCTTGATGTGTCTGTCAAATTATGTGCCAATACCATATTATTTTAATTGTAGAGGCCTTCTTACATGTTTTAACATCCAAGAGAACTGGCTCCCCTTGTCATTGCTCTAAGGTTTTGTGTTTTCCTGGATGCTTTTGCTTGCTTCCATATGAACTTTAAAATCAAGTTGTCTTTTTCCACAAAAACAGAAAAATGCTAGTATTTTTATAGCCATTAGACTAAGTTTATATTACCTTCAGATATAGTAAGTTTGCCTTACCTAAGAAAAATATCTATTGGGATGATCATATAATTTTTATTATTAGAATTGTTAATATTTAGAACTGTATTTATTTCCTAATATTAAACCATCCTTGCATTTCTGTAATAAATGTGGTCATATGTATTGTTTTCAGTGTGCTATTGGATCTGTTGATAAAATTCTATTTAGGATTTTTGTATAGTCTTTGATAAGATTGAGGTTGGTCTACAGATTTCTTTTTTGCACAATATTCATCAGGTTTATGTATCAATATTATTTTCGCTTTATGCAAAAAATTCAGAAGTTTGCATTCTTTTTCCTGTTATTTGGAACAGTTTAAATGGCATCGGGATTATCTGATTTTGAAAGCAATGGTTGACAACATCTGGGTCTGGAAATTTTATGGCATTAGCTCTTTCATAACTTTCTCCCTATTGTGAAAATTGATCTACTTAAGCTATCTTCATTTGTATCAATTTTGGTAAATGGCATTTTTCCTAGAAAATTGCCCTTTTTCTTCTAGGCTTTACAACGTCTTTGCATGCAATTCTGCGAAGAGAGCTTAAGAATTTCTTCTGTTTCAATAGTTATTTCTTCCCCAACAGTCCTTATTTTGTGTGTTTGTTCTTTCTGCATAATTTCTCACAGGTTTAGTTGTCTATCTGTAGAGCCTGTGGGCTTTAGTTTTTATGGAACTTACTAAGGTCTCCACTGTGACCTAATGTATTGTTAAGCTTTTTGAATATTTCATGTGAACTTGAGAAGAAAGTATATTCTCTATTGTCATTTGGGTTATACATTTTGATAGACATACATGAAATCTGCTTTACTGATTACGTTGCTTAGGGATTCTAGCCATTGTTATCTTTTGTCTACTTCTTTATTGGAGTACAAGTGGTATGCTAAAATCTCTCTTCAACAGTGGTTTCTGTACATTTCACTTTGCATCTTCTACAGTGCCTGCTCTACGGAGATTGCTGTGTGTTATTTGGTGCAGTGATATTCACAGCCATTACTTCTTCATTCTGAATTGCAGCCTGTAACGTTATCCAGTCAGTGTTCTACTTCGTTTCACTTAACTTGTTTGGCCCGAATTTTATTTAGCTTGTTTTAGAGCACAGTACCACTTTTCTTTTTGTTTGGCACTCTTTGGCCCAATCCTTTGGATGTCTTACTTTCAAGTCTGTTTCTTTGTAAGCCAATCTGAACATCCCTTTCTGCTAGTAGGTAAGTGTTATAGATGGAACGCTTTTATCCTCTCAAAATTCACCTGTTGAAACTTGATCCCCAATGTGATGGAATTAGGAGGTGGGGAACTTGGGAGGCGATTAGGTCAGGAGGGTAGAGCTTGGATGAGTGGGATCAGTGCCTTTATAAAGGAGACCCCAGGGAGTGACTGCATTTTTTCTGCCATGTGAGGATATGATGAGAAGATGGCCATCTACAAACCAGAAAGCCCTTACCAGACACTGAATTTGTTGGCACTTTGATTTTGGACTTCCCGGAACTGTGAGAAATAAATTTCTCCTACTTAAAAGTCACCCAGTCTCTGGTATTCAGGTTATAGCAACCTGAACCGATGAATTAATACTTGTGATCCTTAATTTTACTTGTCACCTTGACTGGAGCTAAAGGATGCCCAGAGAGCTGGTAAAACATCATTTCTAGATGTGTCTGTGAGGCTGTTTCCAGACAAGATTAGTATTTGAATCAGTAAGACTGAGTAAAGCAAATGCCCTCACCAATGCAGGTAGGCACCATCCAATCCATTAAGGGCCTGATAGAACAAAAAGTTGGATGGAGGGTAAATTCTCTCTTTGCTTGGACTGAGACATCCATCTTCTCCTGCCCTCAGACATCGAAGCCCCTGTTCTTGGGCCTTTGGACTCGGGCTGGACTGATAGCATTGGATCCCTTGGTTCCAAGGGAACTACACCATCAACTTTCCTGGGCCCCCAGCCTGCAGATGGTAGATCACCATGGGACTTCTTAGCCTCCATGACCACATGAGCCAATCCCTTGTAATAAATCTCTTTCTATGTATCTACATTTTTTCCTATTAAGTCTGTTTCTCTAGAGAACACTGATTAATACAATGAATTAAGCCTATCTACATTTACTGATAGGATTTAAGTTTAGATTCAGTTCTGTCATATTTTATGTTACATTTATTGGGTATCTTTTGCTATGGACTCTATTTTCTTAAACTTTTCTGTTTTCTTTTGTGTTTGCATTTCTGTTGTTGTTTAGAAAGAATTGTTTTTGTTTTAACGGTTATGTCCATACGAATGCCTTTATTTAGTGCCCTTAGTCCCCCTCTCTTTGCTTGTGTTTCTACTGTTTGGTTTGTTAACTTTATTTTTTTAAATTGTTTTAATGTTTATTTTTGAGAGAGAGAGAGAGAGAGACAGAGCGTGAATGGGGGAGGGGCAGAGAAAGCGAGACACAGGATCCAAAGCAGGTTCCAGGCTCTGAGCTGTCAGCACAGAGCCAGATGTGGGGCTCAAACCCATGGACTGTAAGATCATGACCTGAGCCGAAGTTGGACACTTAACGGACTGAGCCACCCAGGAGTCCCTGGTTTGTTAACTTTAAACGGTATTCTTTTGTTCTCAACTATTAGCTATGCAGCAATAATGAGCTTACTCCACTTTGTTTTTCCTTTCCTTTCCCCGTTTTCATTATATAATTTGAACATTCTCAAAATAGATGATTTCTGCATACTTTCACATTTGTGAAAATCTAAGTTTTAGTCATAGATCAGTCATTGAATCCAATGATCAAAATCAGTGTCTTGACCAATGTTTCTCTAATCATTTCCCAGTTGGATAAAGTTCTCCCTCTGGTAGATTTCTCAGGAAGGACTCATGAATACAATATTGTGTGAATCTTTGCATATGTAGAACTATTTCCCTTGGTCTTAATAGTGAAGAACAGATAACTGGATATAAAATTCCTTCCTTCCATGGTTTTATACACTTGGGTTTCTTTTTTTAATTTAATTTTTTTAATGTTTATTTTAGAGAGAGAGAGAGAGACAGCGTGTGTAGGGGAGGGGCAGAGAGAAAAGGAGACCCAGAGTCCGAAGCAGGCTCCAGGCTCTGAGCTGTCAGCACAGAGCCCGATGAGGGGCTCAAACTTACAAACTGTGAGATCATGACCTGAGCTGAAGTCAGAAGCTTAACCAACTGAGTCACCCAGACGCCCCATATACTAGAGTTTCTTGAATGCATTACTCTATTAATGACTAATTTTATATGTTTTTATTGAGATACATGGTGCCTAGATTATTTTTTTCACTTGGTCTCTATATCTGAAGGCTTAGAAGATATTTTCTTGTTTCTGAACACCTAATATTTTCATTAAGATAGAACTTGGTGTTCACTCTTCTGGGTCAATTTCCCCAGGTAAATAGGGAGGCTTTTTAAAAAATATTTTTCTTCTTCTTAAATTTATTTTTATATTTTGAGAGAGAGAGAGAGAGTTGTGAGAGCCATGTGAGAGCAAGTGAGGGTGGGGCAGAGGGAGAGGAAGGGAAAGAAACTTAAGTAGGTTCCACGCCCAGTACAGAGCCTGACGCAGGGCTCAATTTCATGATTGTGAGATCATGACCTGAGCTGAAATCAAGGAAATCAAGAGACTGAGCCACCCAGGGACCCCCAAGGGAGGCCTTTTGATATGTAAATTTATGTCTTATTTTATTTCAGGAAGTTTTCTTGAATTATAGTTTTAATGGAGAGTTCTGGTACATTGTTTTCTTTTTTCTAGTTCAAAACCCCCGATTATATTCATATTGGTCTTTGCCTATGTTCTATCTCTCTCACTTTCTCTCTAATCCTTAAACCCTTTCTTTTGGTTTTATTTTCTTGACTCTCTTCATTTCCATCCACTTGGTTGTATCTTTTTTCCCTTGGGTACGTCATAATTTAATCTTTATTCCTCATATGATTTTATCTTTTCTTTCCATTTCTTTCCTGAATTTAGCCAGCTTCCATTTTACGTCTTCCTGTTATTTTTACCATTCCTTTTCCTAGTTTTGAACTTGTTAAAAAAAAAAAACGTTGAGCTTTAATAGCTAAAATTTCTGGCTTAATTATATTTAGCTCATGCTGGAGATTTGAATTACAGCTTTCCTCTGTGTCACATATTTATCGTGTGTGTGTGTTTATCGGCTAAAAAGTTCTAATTCTCATTTTCTAATTTCTTTTTTTAGTTTTTATTTTAGAGAGAGAGACAACGTGTGTGCGCAGGTGTGCATGAATCGGGGGGCAGGGGGAGAGAGAGAGAGAGAGAGAGAGACAGAATCCCAAGAAGGCTCCATGCTCATAGCAGACCTCGGCTTGGCAGAGCCTGACGCATGGCTTGATCCCACGACCCTGGGATCATGCCCTGAGCCAAAATCGAGAGCCGGATACTCAACTGACTGAGCCACCCGGGTGTCCCTAATTCCTTTTTAAACTTAGTATGGATTCTGTGAATTTTTAAAAATGTTTATTATTATTTCTTTAGGTTGGACCTTCCTACCAAATGAGCATAAAGAGACCATGAAGGAGTTTGAGTGGCTTGTTTGATTCTGGGTTCGAAGTGTCCTTCCTTTGTGGCTACAGATAAAAGCAGATTCTTTAATAAATCAGGTCTTTTCATCTAACTCAACCTGATTCTTTGATAGTGTTTTGTTTGAGTAGCGGGGGTTTCTTCCTCTTTCTTTTCATCACCATGAAGCCGCATATACTCTCCTTTCCAAGGATCTTTCCTCTTCCTGGAAACACTACAGTCTCAAGGCTGCCACTTCTTGAATGCCCCACTTCATGGGCCTCTCCTTTCCACTTTCCGTAGTCAATATTTAATCGGCCCAGTCTCAGACCCATTCTTAGTGGCGCTTTCTCACTCAGGAGGAAGAAATACCTGTCTTCTTGGGAATGAGGTCTGGTTGGTGTCATATGGGCTCTCTCGCTCTAGGACCTTGCCCCACTCGTCTCTATTCCATGAAGACGCTGCCTGGATTTACTCTCTACTGTGGACTCAGAATCAACTCTACTGGGTGCAGATGTTTATTTTCCCTCTTCCAAGTAAACTGAGGCTTCCAATATTTTCTGACTCATAGTTATGGCATAGACGTGGGCGAAGAGTAAGTTTACCTGCTCTCCTTTTTTGCTCTGTAAGGTTTTTAGGAGAATATATAGACAAATTTGAATTCAAGCAGCTACTCTTATCCTTGGGAATCCCAAAGGCCAAATATAACCTTCGAAAATAATTGATGAATGTCATGAGTGGTCCTAACTGGCCAATAATTGCCACTTCAAATATTTGCACTCTTGTAAAGAAAGCACCAGATCACTCATTTATTCATTCAATCTTATTGCTCAGTTTTATTGAGCAACTACTATGTGCTTGGAACTGTGACAAAATCGGATTTACCACTTGCCACCTGTCAAGGCCCTGAGAGGTAGCTAGTGCAAGCATTACCACACCCATTTCACACACAATGAGATACCCCCTTACCCATTATTCTATAGGCCCATCGATCTCTTTCTTTCTTTTTAATTATTTTTAATTTAAAAAATTTTAATGTTTACTTATTTTTGAGAGACAGAGAAAGACAGAGCGCAAGCGGGGGAGGGGCAGAGAGAGAGGGAGACACAGAATCCGAAGCAGGCTCCAGGCTCTGAACTGTCAGCACGGAGCCCAACGAGGGGCTCAAACTCACAAATTGTGAGTTCCTGACCTGAGCCAAAGTCGGCCGCTTAACTGACTGAGCCACCCAGGTGCCCCATCTCTTTTTTAATTATGTATACATCAGGACCATTGCACCTGCCATCACCCTGGAACTGTCTGGAACATTCCATCATGTTTGGCTTTTTTGTATCCTTCAGACTTAAATATCATTTCTTCAGTATCTAGGTAGGTTTCCTCCACACTTGCCTCCCTTATTCTGTTACTTCTACACTATTCAGTTCCCTTGGAGCTCTTACCACAATTTATATTTAGATATTTATTTTTTTGGTCGTTTACTGATGTATTGTCGTCTCTCCACTAGATTGTAAATCCCGAGAGGGCAAGGATCGTGAATGTGTTCAATTACCTCTCTCTACCTAGTACCTTTCAAGGTGCTGGGAACATGGCAGGACTGCAATAAATATTTGTTGAATGAATGGCACCCAGAGAGAGTAGGCAGTTAGCCCAGGGTCACACAGCAGGTTAATGGAGGATCCAGAATTAGAATCCTGGTCTCTTAAAGCTAAGTGCTCTGCTCATTAGCAACTCTGCCTCTGTGGAGGGGATGCTGTCTTCTCACTGGGAGCAAAAGACAGATGTTCTCTATTTTTGCCTCAATTAACCTTCTAAAAAATCTTCCTACTCATAGGACAGATATGGGGGAATTTTTTTTTTAATTTTTAAAGATTAAAAAAAAATTAATTAAACTTCAGGCCCCAGTGTTCCAAAGTCAGTCAGGGAAACCAAATCCCTACACTTCAGCAGGCAGCCTGCGGTCTGACCAGAGGGTTGGGGGGACTGTGATTGCAGACCTTCAACCACTTCAAAATCAATAGGCTTGTACGGAGCACTTGCTGGGTGCCAGGCACTGGGGAGTCAAAGATGGACAGGCAGATACTTCCCTGCCTACTGGCTGCTCCAGAGTTTGAGTCCCTTGCAGAGCAGCATGTGAAGTGTTATGAAATGGGCAAGACAGGAGCTGTGGAAGCCCGGAGGAGACACCTAATCCATTCCCAGGGCTGAGGGATGGGGGGCTTCCAGGAGGAGAGGACTTGAAAGATGAGCGGGAGTTAACCAGGTGAAAGACAGGAAGGTGAGCGTAACAGGCAAAGGACTCACAGCCTGATGCACAGGGGACAGAGCATTTGAGATGATTCCCGGGGCCTCAATATAGGACCCTGAGAGCCGGCAGTGTGGTGAAATGACATGAGGAGGTGGGGCCCAGGTCACAGAGAGACTTGGAGGCGGTGGCAGGACCCAGGGTGTGACCTTGAGTGCCATGGTGGCGGGGGGATGGCTATAGAAAAGGACCTCACTGGTGATCTTGCCCAATCTCCGCTCCGCACAAGGAGCCCTGTTCCTTGCATGCCTCTGGTGACAGGCAGCTCCTCCCCTCCATGACAGCCTCTGTTGCCCTGACCAGATGGGAATTCTTCCTTCTCGCGAGCTGAAAGACGCCTCCTGCAGCCTCCACTCAACATAGACCTGCCTTTTCTTCTCATCTCATTCTTCTCTGAGCCAACGTCCCCCAAGTCCCTTGACCATGACGATTCCGTGAGACGCCCGCGATGTTTACACATCCTAAACTGGTTTCTTTCAGGAGCCGCAGACCACCACGCGACGCCACTCAGGCCCCCCAGGACTGCAGTGGAGATTCAGCCACTGGAGATATAGTCTCCAGCAAGGACTCTGACAGAGAAGCGCGCGGCTCGGAATGCGGTGACTCTCATTGGAAGCTGCTGCTCCCACCCAAAGGGCGGAATGCAGCTGCCCTGGTATCAGTCCCACTCCTGGGTTCCACTCGCCTGTATCCCTCGCCCCACCATGCTGACCTGGACCCTCAGGGTGTGCTTTGCACAGCTTTAATCACCTGTAGGTCATCCCAGTTCCTGGCTCTTGGTTGACGCAGACGATCCCGTTTCTAGCTCCCTGTATCTTGGGCCCAGACCCTGTTCCCGAGGGCCCTCTCTGGGTCCCAGCCCCGGGGTCCTCGCCTCATTTTACAGGTCTGCTCGGCTGAGCCCTGCATGAGACTGCGTGATGAAGCAAATCCCACCAAATGGGAGTATGTGCTGCCAAGCATATTTCACAAGGGAAAAGGGAATTTTCATCTATCAAAAGCGCATTTATTTCAAGGGGGCCTATCACTCACTGAAATTCACAAGAGAAAGAGAGTCCCAAGAAAATCAAGGGCATTTGCATTACAATCCACCTCGATGCCCAAAAATATCCTGCTGAACATGCAGAATTTCAAGGAAAAGACTGTGTTTTGCTTATTTGCAGGAAAGAAATGAATGTTCAAGAGAAGGGGTGGAACTGAGGTTTAACATCTCAGACATTCAAAGGAAGCCATTTGGTACGTTTTTGACCAAAGAATCACCTTTGACCTTACAAATTTGGGGACAGGCGCTGGCAGGGGTGGCCAAAGTCCCCACACAGTACAGGGGGGAAGGCCCTGCACCAAGAAAAGTCCTTAGGATGGACCAAGAGGGTTTGAAGCTGCATGATCCTGACCTCTCAGTGCCTCTGGTTCCTTGTCTTTGAATGGAGACAGTGGTTAACAGGTCATCCTAAGAATCCCGTGTGTGTGTGCCCTGCAAACTCGTCTCTCAAATCTCCCTTATGGCTGAGGAAAGCGACCAAGAACTTGACCCACACGGCTGTCTCCCCACCCTCCCCCATGGGAGCAGGGGGCAATGCCCACGGCGGCCATGGCAACGTGTACATGCCTCTCCAGTTTTGTGCTTGAGGTTAAAGATTAACGTCATTTGCATCCCGCTTCCTAATATGCTGTGTTTATAACGTGGACGTGCTTCAGTGATTCCCAACTAGAGGGAAAACCAAAAATCAACCACCAAAGACTTCCTACCTGGCTTGTAGGTTAATGAGGGAGTCACTTTCTGTAACAGTAACTGATGCTCGCTGGACACTTCCTCTCTGCCAGTTACCATGCGGAGAACTTGCCAAAGATTCTCCTGTTCAGAGAGATTAACCCGCTCAAAGTCATATGGGTAGAAAGTGGCAGAGCAGGGCTCATAATCAAGCCTGCGTGACTCTAAAACCCAGGCACGAGAACAGTGCCGCTGACAGCGTGAGTCTGACACCGCTAGGGAAAGGGCCACCCTGAAGTGTGATGATATCCCGTCAGGCCACTTTTCTGCTCTGTTACAGTATTTCAAGAATTCAGACTTAGGTGAATATATGGATCCAAGGGTTTCCTTTCTAACTTTACTTTTCTAAGCCCCATCAGCGATCTGCAAGGGAAGAGCCTCAGAAAGTGGTAGAAGGGTGCACGGTACAGCCAGTGTTCGCAGGATGACCTCAGAAGATTCTCGATGCCAGCCTCGTCCTGTTGAGAGGTCCCTTCACTCACCTCCTTGGTCATTTTCTTCTCCTATCTCAAGGCAAGGCTCAGCAGAGGATGTTTCCAGTGAAGAAATCTGACTGGTGCTGAGGGTCTCTTATTTTCCGCTAATGCTATAATTTTCACCGTATGATATTCTTCCCCACCATCGACTTTTCCACCAAGTTCTCAGACTTGTCTTGGGCAGTACATAATTCCATTTGTACTCTCAGGAGAGACCGGACTGAAAAAAAAAAACCTGCTAGATGTCTTTAGAAATTAAATATCTGAGAGGGGCGCCTGGGTGGCTCAGTCGGTTGAGCGTCCGGCTTCGGCTCAGGTCACGATCTCACAGTTTGTGGGTTCGAGCCCCGCGTCGGGCTCTGTGCTGCTAGCTCAGAGCCTGGAGCCTGTCTTCAGACTCTGTGTCTCCCTCTCTCTCTGACTCTCCCCTGCTCACTCTGTATCTCTCTCTCTCTCTCTCAAAAATAAATAAAACATCAAAAAAAAAAAGAAATTAAATATCTGTGAATCACATTTTTGAAGGTTTATCCCTCTCCTTTTATTCTTAAGTCTGTCCATGGAGAAAACTATTCAAGACTGTGGAGGGGGCAGTTTTCACTCGTTTTGCCTTCCAGCGTCTGAAGGCCTTCTGGTCTGTATCTGGTGTCTGGGGCCGTGTGGATGTGTAGGACTGCGGACTGGCAGGGGTTTTATTTCCCCCTATTACAGCCCCCCTTAGCAGATTCCCTTAGTAACAGATCCCTTACTGGCATCTCAGAAGGTGTCCCTGGCTGTCGGGACTCTTGTGGCCGTGGGAAGTCAGTAGGGTCCAAGCCCAGGTCTGCGTCAGCGCTTTCCCCCACCTGCCAGCCGCCAGGCCTGCGGCCTGTGGACCTGAAGTGGGCATGCGTCGTCTGCTCCCTCCGTGTGCTCCAGCATCAGAGTGTGGGGAGGAGGGTGGAGCCTTCTTCCTACTCTCCTTCTTGGATCTGAGGTCTCTGGTGCTGTGGCTGAGAAGAGAACAGGAGAGGGGAGAACACTCTCCTTACTTAGTTATCTCGGCTATGGTCCTGTTTCCGTTGGCCGTTCCAGCTTCTCCAGCCAGCCCTGATGGTCAGTGCCTTTCTGGGCAGCAGTCACATACAACGCATGTCTTCCCGTGGGTGCACCCAGGATGCCCCAGCATGATCCCCCTGGCTCGCTCAGCTCCCCTTGTCTCACAACCCCTCTGCCGGGGGCCCTTGCCTCGTGGGCAGATCTCTCAAGTGGGGTCCTGGCAAGATGGCAAGACCCTGGCCACCATGCACCAGGTCTATTGGACGTTTTGCTCTTTCTCTCCGCGCTACCTTCTCTTCTCTTCTTCCTGCTCAAATAGGACCAAGCGCAGATGAACAAGTCTTCTGCTGAGCAAATACCAACTGGGGGCATGCGGTGCCTCTCTGTTTGCATGCACCCTCAATCTCTATGGGCGAATTCCTTGGAGCCCTTCTGCATCACTTGCCTTGGAGACAGAAGAGTGGCACCTTGTTCTTCCCCAAAGAGTGGACAGAGGTGGGGGAAACACACTGTCCTTCCTATATATATGTCACTAATTTCCTCTCCTTCCAACTTCCATGTCTGCTTAGATTGTGAGTGGGGGAGAGCCTGTTCAGCTTGCCTCTCAAAGAGACCCTGACTGGGGTGTCCTGCCCCAACTATTCCTGGCTCTTTAGAATTCAGAGTGCTTAGTGCTAACTCTTCATCCTCAGGTTGGGGCCCAATTGCATTCCATGTCCTATTATACATAGTTAGAGGGCTTTCATCGTTATGAGGCCGAGTCTCCCTCTTGCTAAAAAAGATGAGTGGCAAAAACTCACTTTCCCAGCCTCCTTTGCAGCTAGAGTACAAGTATGTTACCCCACTTCTCATGTTCATGTACATAACCCCGGACGTTGAGTTAGAAAGCGGTAATAGAAAGAATTAGGGACTTGGCCGAAATTCAATATGGCAGCAAGTGGCAGCCGCCACCAGAGCTATATCCAACTTCTAGGGACACAGTGACAGCAGCAAGGGTCCCATGTCACCGGGGTCAGTGGTGCAAGCCACAGATCTGTGCAGCAGCTGTGCTGGTAATGCCTTTGTGGATGTTTTCTGACCTGGGGTGTTGCTCTGGGCTGCACACGCTGTGAGACTTGAGAGTCTGTGGGGTGTACCTAGTCTGTGGGGTGTTCTTCGAGCACATCTCTTAAATCTAGCGCCCTCCCCCATCACTGCTTAAAAAAAATGTGTATCAGTGTCGTTAAGAGGGCTTTCAGAGTGACTTCCTGTTTCATTACATATTTGTCAAAAAAAGATGATGAATCAAACGATGCTATTTTTGGCAAAAGTTGCTTTAAAAAAAAAGAAAAGCCTTACCACCAACACACTGAAAAACTTGAGTGGAAAACACTTCGAGGCAAAATATCATTAGTGGCTGATGCACAATTACAGCTGGCCTTATGTTTCGTGGTGGCTTTGATTAGAGCTCTCCCACTTAAGCTTTGACCGCTGTACGATTGATCCCACCTTCACCAGTATCTTCAGTTTTCTTTTCTTGTCAACATTGCCCTTGATTACAAAATAATTTTAAGTAATATTGAAAAAATATCACCAGTTTTTTTTATCATCCAGAAATTTTATTCAGAACCATTAAAAATAAAGCAACCAAAGATGAATAAACTGGCCTAGGAGTGCCTGGGTGGGTCAGTCAGGTAAGTGTCCAACTTAAGTTTTAGGTCATGATCTCACAGCTTGTGAGTTCGAGCCCACACCGGGCTCTGTGCTGACAGCTCAGAGCCTGGAGCCTGCTTCGGATTCTGTGTCTCCCTCTCTCTGCCCCTCCCCCACTACCACTCTGTCTGTCTCTCTCTCCCAAAAATAAATAATAAACATTTTAAAAAATTAAAGAAAAATAAAATGGCTGGATTATTAACACCTAAGAGTAAACCCAAATGTAAGCTAAATAAATTATTGATAATTCTTAAAGGTTTTACTGAGCACCTATGCTGGGCCAGATGCCAGGGTAAGTACTCATTTCCTCTACAGCCCTATGAGACCAGAATTATCATCCCCATTTTATAGATAAGGAAACCGAGGCTGGCCAGATTAATAGTCTCAGTCGTTTAGCTAGTTGTTTAAGTGTGTTAGATATACTGAGGACGGCATTCAATAACAGCACCTTCTCCAGGCTCTCCTTGACCTCAAAAGATTGGACTTTATCCACAGCGAAGGGCATAGCATCTCCCTTCCATGCTTCCCAAAGTGTGTCTGTCATGGCTCCGCTGCAGAGAATAAAATCCTTTCTAGCCAGTTGTAAACACAAAGAGCTTTGCTACACAGTCCACGGGGAATCAAAGCCTAGCACAGGCGTGGAGAAACGACCACCAGAGCCACATGGCAGAACTGGGCCACCAAGGGAGCTGCCACTCCTGTCCCTACAGGAAGCGCATTTGATTCAGGAAGCCACCTTTGCTAAGTTGTGACACTGCCCTAGACCCATCTCCCCTCCGCTCAAATCTGCACCGGCAAATGGATGCCCGACACCTGCTCTTTCCACATTTAACTTGGTTCCTAAATCCAGTCTATACCGTCCAATAAAGACAAGATCCGTATTAACTCATGTTCAGCTTCATATAGATATAGATGGTTACCTACTGAGAAATTCATAGGTGTATGTATTTATGTGGGTTAGTAAACACCTATATATTTCCTTGATCTGTTAACTGAGAGGATCTGGAGGCAGTGACATGTAGTGTCAATGAGCACGCCTCACACCCAGACCTTCTGCTCCTCCCCCTCAGGCCAGGGAGTCATGGGCATAGAGGCATGGGGGGAGCACTGAGGCAGTGACAGGGGACTGTCCAGGGAACCACAGCTCTTTAGATTGGATGAGGGGAGAAGAGCTTAAAAAGAGCCTAAGAAGAGGTGGCCAGAGAAGGGGGGGCGGCCAACAGAGAACAGAGTCACAGAGCTAGGGAATGAAGAATGAGCCACGTTTAAGGAACGAGGAAGAGAGAGCCGAAGTCCTTGGAACTTCAAGTTCCAGAAATTCCTACTAAACTCTGTAGACATTAGGGAACCACGGTAGGGTGTTGAGTAGAGAAGTGTAATTAAGAGAAGACAAACATTTTTTTTTTTTTAACAGAAAACTGCATGCATGGCTCCTTTCTGGGAATACTGAGATTCAGCCAGATTTCTCTGAAGTGTAGTATTTCAAGAATTAGGACCCAGAGCCTCTGTATCAGTCCTTGTTAAGACTGAGCAGGGGAAGAATTTGTTTCATGTGATTACACGGAACCAAGCCGTTTGCTGATGCACCTACACTTGAGACTTGGGGAGATGGGATGTGGAAGATAGGGGGACTCGTAATTCTGATGAGGATTTAATTAAGAACTCAATTTTCCCAGACTTCCAATACTGACTGCCTGATGCTTCTTTAATAGGAACTGTTGATATGTTCTAATTACGGTGGGTTATTTATGGGATCAGGTCTCATCTCTCTGCTCAATTATGTTTTGTTTGGGAGATTTGCGTACTTTTATGACTCTGGTTCTTAATTGAGTCTATTGTCTTCCCCAAAGATGCACTTAGTCTGGGGACCTATTCGTTTGTGGCTTTTCCACTACCAGAGATCCCGTCACCTCTTGCCTTTCTCTCCCTTTCAATGATAAGCTCCGAAGCCATCCGGAAGGAGACTCCCTCCTCCCCGATTCTCAGCACGAACTGTGGTTGTGCTCCCAGCCCATGGCTTGGCTTTGCAAATGCACCTTATAGCCTTCTTTTATATTTTGGAGACAGGATTCTTTAAAACTGTGCCTGGGTATTAGATATCTTTGAAATTCTGAGAAAACTGAACATTTCAGGTGCTTGGCGTCAAGAGGCACATTTGATATTCTGAACTGGAACATATTTATAGTTGTTTCTTTATGGAAGAAAGACTTCTGATTTACTATCCTGGAGATGTTTTCAGCTGTGGGTAAATCACAATTAGGTCTTGGAAAACTGCGACATTGTTGTATTATTTTGTAGACGAGATTCCTTCCAGTATTACAGGATGACTCTGTTTCCATAACAATAAACACGGATCAACATTATTTTGAATGGCCACGTAGATATTCCGCGTTATGGATACACGATAATTTGTGTAACCAATTATTTTCTATTGGTGGGTATCCAGGTGGATTTCAACATGTGATGAATAACTTTAGACATGCACTGTTGTGCAGATCCATAGTTATGTCTAAAAGATCAATTTCCAGAAGGCAAATTGCAGAGTCCAAGGGCAAGTATGATGTTGAGACTTTTAAAGACTATAGACTAGCAGTTCCAACAGGTCAGATTTCAACTAGGGCTGAGGGTCTGAGTAGGGAAATGCAAGCCTGAGGACAGAAACAGTACATGTGAATGTATGAATGCTAAGAAGCACAGTGTTGCTTTGATCTTTGCTAATTTAAGACAAAAGTGGTCATGAGGAGATCAGGTCAGTGACAGAACTGTCTCCCCTTCGGGTACAAAGCTGCAGCTCCACCATGGTTTTCTAAATGCCCTATCCTATCTCCTCTTTCCTTGCAGAGTGTGGAGCACACAGTAGGTGTGAAATAAAACGCTTGTTAGACTGAACTGAGTCAGCATAGAAGTCTGTAACCCCCCTGTTCCTTCAAAGCCCTTTCAGCCTGGGCTTCGTGGTGTAAAAATGCAACAGAGGAGGAATTGGCGGTGGGGCCTGATTTGTCATGATTTTGTGATTATGAGGAAGAATTTTGTCCTACAAACATCCTCTGTTTCTGGTCATTTACATTTCCGATTTTGATTCTATAGCCTTTCAGACATGAAGGAAATATGTAATAGAGGGAAAATGAGAAATATTAGTGCAATCGTTTATCATGTTCATTGAAGAGGACATTGATTGCCTGGAATGCTCGCAAACCCAGAGACGCATCTCTCTCTGTCTTCGCAGTAGGGTCATTCAAGCCCCCAGAGGCTGTCCTTGGCCCTGAACATGGGTGTTCTGTGGGGACTGGGAAAAAGCCCCCAATAGAGGGTGCTGTCCTTGCTCTTTCGTCTCTCGATCTGACCACCGCTTCAGTTAAGCCGGTGATCATTGCTGTCCTTTTCTGAGCCTACTTCCAGACCCACGTAGACCCTCATGGGGCCATAGGCTGCCATTTTCCCCCTCAGTGGTCTCAACCTGAGACAAGAGGTCTGTGGCTATTTTCTAGTGCTGCCATAACAAATTGCCACACAATGAGCATCTTAAAAGCATGCCCATGTATTAGCTCACGGTTCTGTGGGCTGGAAGTCTGGGCACCAGACCCAGCTGACTCTTCAGCTGAAGGTCTCACCTGGTGGGGGCTGGGCTGGGCTCTATGCTTCTAACCCCATTCAGGTTGTTGGCAGAATTTAGTTCCTGCGGCTGTAGGACTGCGTCCCCATTTCCTTGCTGCTTGTCAGCCAGGACTGGGTCTTTGCTGCCAGAGGCTGTCTGCATTCTCCGTGGCTACTTTCCACGTGGTTCTGTCCAACAATGGCAGGCCAAGTCCCTCTCATGCCGCCAATATCTCTTTCTTCTTCTGTTGCATCTCTCCAAGTCCAGCCAGAGAGACTTCTCAGCTCTTAAGGGCTCATGTGGCTAGATTAGGCCACTTGAGTAATCCAGGATAACCTCACTACTTTAAAAAGTTCCTTTTGGGGCACCTGGGTGGCTCAGATGGTTGAGCATCTGACTTGATATAGGCTCAAGTCATGCTCCCAGGATCGTGGGATCGAGCCCTGAGTCAGGCTGTCTGCTAGGCATGGGGCCTGCTTAAGATTCTCTCTCTCCCTCTCCTTCTGCCCCTCCTCTGCTTGCTCTCTCTCTTCCTGTATTAAAAAAACGCAGTCTCTTTGCCATTATAACGTGACATATTCATTCGCAGGTGCTAAGGAATAGAGCGTGGATATCCTGGGGTCACTTTGCCCTCTTCAAGGGATGGTGGAAGGAATCCAGCCTCTCTCACTGCAGGCTGTCCTGCAAGGTCTGGCAGGGGGCTCGTCACCCCATCTGCCTATGTTACCCTTCCTCACTCTGTAGAATTCTCTCTGCAGTCCGTGGTCCAGCCAGTTTAAGGGGAAGTTGGCTTCCGTGCAAATAATGTCAATTGCCTTTTCTTTTGGTACAGCACTTCAAAATTTCTAAAGCAAGGTAAGTGAGGAAACTGAGCCTCAAAGAGGGCAAGTCACATGGGGAAAGAGAGGACTGACAGGTCATGAGGTCACTCTTCAAGGGCCAGAAGTAGGTTTCAGGTCTCCAGGCTGCCAGGCCATCAGTCTTTCAAAATCTGGAAAATTCCCTGCAAGCAGAAGCCAAGTAGCTAAGGAACATATCTCCCAGCTTTCCAAGAGAATCCCACGGGAGACGTTGGCAGGCCAGTTGGAAGTTTGGCAGCCTGTCGCTGGGCTCTAGCTGCTAAGAATCTGCAATGGCAGGACTCCCCCGTGGGGAAGGGCACACTGGTCGCCGGCACAGCCTAAATGGAGACACCAGCTTGGACAAAGCATCCCTGCCGTTTCCAAGCTGACACATGGCTCTGACTTGGCCACAGTTCATCTCTGCATAACAGTTTGAAAGAGAGGAGAGAAAGTCAGAGAATCACAGACCAGTAGAGCCAGGAGACTATTTAGAGATAAGTTAATCCAAATCCTTTACCTGACCACAGAGATGGAAAACTCGAGGCCCACATCGATGGAGAGATTGCTCCAAGGGGCAGTAGGCTCGTGACTGAGATCCAGCCACTCCGCTTTCCAGAGCAGAAATCAGTTCTAACCTCATGATATTGTGCTTCTTTCTATGTAGTCATCCTGTGGGCCTACCCTTGCCACCCATAGCATGACGACTTACCCTTGTGTGTACACATGAGAACATGCCATCTGTGCTCAGCCACACACATATGTGCACCAGCCATCTTCATGGAGTTTCTGGTTGAGAGTCTGGACTCTGGGGTCAGGTGATCTGAGTTCAAGACCCTACAATGCTAACCTTGGACAAGTTACTTAACCTCTCTGTGCCTCAGTTTCCTCATTTATAGATGAGAATGACAATGGCGCCCATTTTGTACGGTTGTTTTGAGGAGTCACTGAGATACTGTATGTAAAGTGCTTAAAAGGATGTCTGGCATATAAGTGCTGAGAAATTGTTGCTGTTATTATTTCTAGGAAGGTTACTGCCATGCCCACCTGTTGTTCTCTTGGTTGGGAAGTAATAATCAAATATAAATAATAATCCCATATGGTAATATTCACAAACTGAAATGCCTAGGGGTCCAGGGATAGAAGTGGGCTGAATGTAAGAAAAATTATGTGACCCCCTCAATTCTATTTGACTTTCCTTTTTTTTTTTTTTTTTTTTTTTGAGAGAGAGAGAGAGTGCAAGCACGGGAGAGGGGCAGAGGAAGAGAGAGAATCTCAAGCAGACTCCACGCTCAGCACAGAGCCTGACGCAGGCTCGATCCCACGACCCTGGGATCATGACCTGAGATGAAATCAAAAGTTGGATGCTCAACCGAACTGACCCACCCAGATGTCCCTGATTTTCCATTTTGAAAGAGAAATGAGCAGAGAGATCGATTTCTCTACTCTAGGAAAAGCAACAGTGCAAGCACAGTGAGAAATGGCGACTGTGTCTTGGCCCCAGTATCAGGGACAATAGAGAGTGGTGGGGACTGAGGTGAACTGAGGCACTGGAAGGCACGTGCCCCGTGTAAAGGGACAGTTGCTACTCCGTTTCAGCTGATTGCGGCCATGTGGGAATTTAGATCTGGTGCTGTCAGATCTCCTGACTTTTTTTCAAGAGAAGCCAGAAATCTGCATTTTTAATGTAAAATCTTCCAATTATTAAATGTTGGCTCAACTCTTTGCAAACACTGGATGAGCCAAACAAAACATCTGTGGACCAGCCTCAGCTGCAGCTGCCAGTACTCCGTTTCTGCCCTATATTTGTGAGCGGCAGTCATCCTCTTACTTAATCTTATGTGTCTACATGCCTATTACCATCACCCGGGGGCTGTCGGTGGCCCCATCTGGGGATGAGATACAGAAACTGTGGGAGGGAGCTCTCTGCAGGTAACTCAGCTGGTCAAAGAGGAAAACCCGAGATTACAAACTGGATCTTCCTTTTTCCCCCTAATGTTTATTTTTATTTATTTATTTATTTACTTATTTATTTATTTAGAGAGAAGGGGAGGGGTAGAGAGAGAGAGGGAGAGAGAGAATCCCAAGCGGGCTCCACATGGAATCCGACGCAGGGCTCCATCTCACAATCGTGAGTTCATGACCTGAACCGAAATCAAGAGCCACACGCTTAACTGAGTCACCCAGGTGCCCCAGAAAGTGGATTTTCCAATGAAGATGACATCCCCGTTTCTAAGATAGGTCCTTTCCTTCTCTGGGCCTCAGTTTCCCATTAGTGAAAACCTGGGTCTTCTGCCAGCACTTACTAAGGACTATCACCACTTCCATCTACCCCTCATCATCCTTACTCTAGGTAGTGCTCTTCATGGTAGGACATCCGCTGTTTGGGTCTCCTTGCTTCCCTTCCATTGGAGAACATTCCTTCCCTCTCCATGTGTTTCTGGTGGAGCGACTGATTGCACAGAGCACAGTTAACCTCAGCCACTGGCCGTGCGATCCAAGCCTGGCCAGTCGTGCCTCTGCATCCTCCGGGCAACAATAATTAATTAGTGCATGAGGTGGGAAGGCGACCCCAGCAGCATCTAGAAGGACCTTCTCTGGGATTGCCGTTCAGATGCTGGGAGAAGGAAGCACTTCCTTTTCGGGCTTGTGAAGCTGGGGCTGCTGGTGGCCGTGTCTCCACCACCTTGGGAAAACTCTGTAATACAAGAGAAAAGGGCCAACGTGCAGAGAGGCAGAGACGAGCTGCAGAGACAAGCTGCAGAGGGAGACTAGGTAGTTCCTTGGTTCTAGATGCCAAAACCCTGGACCCTGGAGCTCCTCCTCAGCCTCAGAGGGCTACCTCATCACGCGTTGAACCATAGGAACCAGTCAGTGCCTTAAGCAAGTTGGGTTTCTGTCAATTGCAACCCCAAAACTCAGGCAATTTCCTTCGAATCTAAGGTGCACGAGAACATAACTGTGCAAGGTCAGGGCCAAGTCAGTCTTGTTCACTACCACACCCTCATTGCTGCCAACAGTACCTGGCCCATGGCAGGGTCTCGGGAAAGATTTGTGAAATGAGAAAGTAACATGTGAATATTACCTCCTAGAATCCTTGTACAAACCTTGATAGGGAGGCATTAGTATCTAAAGCACCAAACGATAAGGTAAAGGTCAAGTTTACCAGCTAGGAAGTGCAGGGGCCAGGTTCTGCCATTACTCTTAAACCCAAAACTGTATCAGGGAGCCTGGGTGGCTCCGTCAGTCGAGTGTCCGACTTCAGCTCAGGTCATAATCTCACGGTCTGTGAGTTCGAGCCCCACGTCGGGCTCGGGGCTGTCAGCGCAGAGCCCGCCTTGGATCCTCTGTCCCCCTCTCTCTCCGCTCCTCCCCGGGTCACGTTCTCTCCTTAAAAAAAAAAAAAAAGAAAAAACCCAAAACCTGAAACTGTATCACCTCCCAGCCTGACAGCCTCCTCCTAACTGGTCTCCTTGCCTCCAGCCATGCATGGAACAGAGTGATATTTCAAAGGCAGAGACTTAATCATCTCCTGCTTAAACCCTTTACCGGTATCTACTGGTCTGTCAGTTGCAGGGGCTGGAGCCGGCTCAGGCCCACTTCCCACCCATGCCTTTCCCACGCCTCCTGCTGCGTGGCCTTGTGCTTCCACTGGCACCCAGTTTCCAGATGGAGTTTTCCTGCCTGCTGGGCTCCCCCTCTCCCCGTCCAATTCTGTGAATCTGTTCCAAGTTTCTGGTGTGTTAGTTATTGGAGCCTCAATTTTAAATCTTTTTCATATGCAAGTAGTTTATTCTCATTAAGAGAAATCCTATCTTCTGCTTGTTTAACTCTGTCAGTTAAATCCGTTAAGTTTATTTGTGTTTGCCCGGTGGTAATTTTTATTGAGAGAACATCCGAAACCATCTGCGGGGAGGAAGTCGAAGAAGCCGGCGGAGTGCCCCGGCTCTGGGCCTGATTTTCCTGACGTCTCTACCACCCAGGACAGCTCCTTCCATCCATGGGAGGCTGACCACAGGGTGGCTCGTCTCTGGACCCTTTTGAGTTTTGAATTTGTGTAGGAAGAGCCTTGACTTTCGAGATTGCACGTTGTGTGTTTTCGTTGTGGGAGGGGCTTTCAGAGAAGGGTAGCCCTCAAGAGCCAGCCTTAATAATCTCATGTGGGGTGTAATGAGCGGTTTCCTGCCTTCAGATGAAGGGGAAAGACCCAGACTGGGTCCCCCTGGATGGAATCACATCGTCCTCAGAGCCCTTGTTGCATTTCGCTCCTTTAACAAGCCCCTGGCACCTTTTCCCTCAGGTCAGATACACCTGCCTTAGTCCCCTTCTTGGCTCTAGAAAGCCTTGAGTCAGGGATGTGTATAATTTGTATACTCCCTACTTTATCCAGTAGAGTGTCTTGAATATAGTGACCTCTTTTCATGTTTGATGAATGAATGAATGAATGGATGAATGATTCCATGTGCATCATCCACTGCACACAGCCCCTGCCTTCCCAGAATGCATACTTCAGAGACGGCCACAACTGAATGACCCCAGGGGTTCCAGGGAGGTGATTATCATTGTTCCTGTTTTTATAAATAAGCCTTTTTAAACATTTGTTTTCTTATCTTTCTTTCCTTTAAGGAAAAAAAAAAAAATCCTCACCTAGCTAATCAAAAGTTTCCTGTGTTGTTTCTTTCGATGCAAATTGCATTTTCCAAATAACGCAGAACAAAGATAACCACCATTACAAAACCAGGCAGCTGACAAAGGTAAACTGTAGGTTTCAGAGCAGAAAAGAAAACTTAAACAAAACTTTGTCAACTCCCCTCATTCCCACCTAGGTTTTTTAGCATCTCAGTTTGATTTTAAAGAAGCTTGTAATAGATTGAGCTTTCAACTCTAAGTAGGTTGTCAAGATAGGTAGTGAGCTCCCCCTCACTGGAGGTAAGCAAGTGAAGATTGGACGACTAACACTGGAGAAAATAGAACAGAAACTACCTGACTAAAATATAGTGAAGGGTTGAATAATGTGCTCAAAGTACCCAAAAATGATAAATTCAACTCCACAACCAGTAGACAGAAATGAGTTGTATAAGATTTAGGCTCCAATGGTCCTGAGACTGCATCTTGTCTCCAGTGATGACTAGCTGTGTGATCGTAAGGAATTACATAACTTCTCTGGTTAAATGAGATATAAATCACAAAGAACATTGCTGGCACGGCACAGCATATGTTAAAATATGCTAGCTTCCTTTATTTTTACGAGAAGGAGAAAGAGTATGGTAGATGGCAAGCTTGGCCCAAATGTCTCCCATCCCTGTAAGCGTTCCCACCCGCAAAGTGACATTACTTGCCCGCCCATCTAGAGACAAAAATCTCTCTTTCCACATGGGAGTTGGGTGTGGTTATGTGATTTGCTTTGGCTAATTGGGGCATTAGGGAGTAAGGCATAGGCAGAGGCTTGTAAAATATATTTTAGAACCCTGAAACCATGGCCATATGAGCGAGCCTGGCCTAGCCTACTGGATGGGCAGAGACATGTGACTAGTTTCCACTGCTCACTCTAGCCCCTCAGCCAACCCACTAGCTAACTATAGAATTGCCTGGTTGACCCACAGACTCACGAACAATAATAAAATGGTTGCTTTAAGTAAGTGGTTTTTTAAAAATGTTTGTTTATTTTTGAGAGAGAGAGAGAGAGAGAGAGACAGAGTGCGAGCAGGGAAGGAACAGAGAGAGAGAGAGAGGGAGGCACAGAATCTGAAGCGAGACTCCAGGCTCTGAGCTGTCAGCACAGAGCCCGATGCAGGGCTCGAACTCACAAACTGCGTGTTCATGACCTGAGCCGAAGTCGGAGGCTTAACCGACTGAGCCACCCAGGCGCCCCTTAAGTAAGTGTTTAAATAAGCCACTAAGTTTGGGGTGGTTTGTTACACAGCAGAAGCTAACAATTACAAGTAAATTAGAAAGGTATTTACCACTTACAGGAATCAATGAGGAAATGGGATTTGCTTTTCAGAAACTCACATGATAGATGCCTTTGCCATAATGCAGATATATCTCCTACTACGAGGGTCATCTAAGTGAATAGAATTGTCAAAGCCTAGCTGAGTTGTTTGTCAGGCTTTTGGCCAATGTCATCTACAGAAGTGCCTAATCTAGTGTTATGCCTAGAACAATGAATTTTAATGCTTGGGCTGCTAAATGTGATTTCAGCCCTATTTACACAGGCTTGTATTCCAGGGAAACTCACTGGTCCTCAGAGAGGAGGCTTGCTTGGGGCGTCACTGGTGTTCCTCCTCTAGGATAGAGTGTCTGTGATCCCTGGGGAAAAGCAGAGACCTATTCAAACATTATTTAGAGCCCACTTTAATACTACCTAAAAAGCGCCATTCACAGGCTTTGATGTCTTAGCTTGGTAGAAATAACACTTCCCTCATCAAAAAAGTTGTTTGATCCCTGAATTTCTTTTTTTTTTTTCTTTTAGATATTCACTCAGAGCATTTCAATCTTCCCTGGGGATGAAGCGATGAAAGCGGGTAGTTGATTTAGTGAATACAGTTATTTAACGTCATTGTTATTGCAGCCCTGAAAGGGGGCACTATCCCCTTCTTGTTGATGGTTCCATGGTGTGTGCCCCACCCCCACCCCCACCCCTACCCCCACAGTCCCCACACAGCCCCCAGCCAGTTCTCACACTGTTTCACACATGATAGTGGGAGCTCTTCTCCTGCCTCCCCAATCTCTACCCTCCCAGACCTTGGGTCTCCATACCGCTGGAGTGATCTTTTAAAAATGCAGGACGCCTGGGTTGGTCAGTCGGTTAAGCGTCTGACTTGGGCTCAGGTCATGAACTTGAAGTTTGTGAGTTCGAGCCCCACACCGGGCTCTGTGCTGACCACTCAGAGCCTGGAGCCTGCTTTGGATTCTGTGTCTCCCTTTCTCTCTGCCCCTCCCCGGCTTGTGCTCTGTCTCTCTCAAAAGCAAATAAACATTAAAAAATTTTTTAAAAACAAAAAAAGCCAATTGCATGTGATTCCCTTGCTCAGAATTCTGCAATAGCTCCCTATTGCCCAAGTCGCCGGGACTCATCTTCTCCTGTTGTGTTCATTTCCCAGGGCTGCTGTAGGGAAGCACCCCAAGCTGGGCAGCATGAACAATGGACATTTATCGTTTCACGGTCCCAGAGGCTGGAAGTCTGTCCAAGATCATGGTGCTGACCGAGTTGGTTCCTTCTGAGGTTTAGGGGGAGCATGTCCTGTCTTTTCTCCTGGCTTCCAGGAGCCTATGGCGACCCTTGGCTGGTACGTGGCATTCTCCCCGTCTTCATGTCACCTTCTGTGTGTGTCAGTCTCTGGGGCCAAATTTCCCCTTTTTACAAGGACACCAGTCACATTGAATGAGGGCCCCACCCCATGACTTTACCTTAACCAAGGGTCATCAAAGACCTTATTTCCAAAGAAGGTCACGTGCACATGTGCTGGGGTTAGGACTTCAACCTCTTTTTGGTGGGAACACTCAGCCCATAGCACCTGAGTTTGAAAGCCTTTCATGGGCTGTGCCGTACCCCCTGTCCTGGGGACTCCCAGTTCTGGCTACAACACTGTCTATAGTTATGTCTGTGTTCCCATTTCTGTTCTGCTCCTCCCAGGTCACTTACGTGCTCTGTGTGCCTCAATTTTCTTCATCTTTAAAGTGGGGATAATAATAGTACCTATCTCTAGCGGGATTGTTGGGGGTTAAATGAATTCAGACAAACCCTTTGAATATTGCCTGGCTCATAAGAAGTGTTCAGTAAGAAAGAGTGTGTGAGAGGTGAGTGTTCTGAGAGAGAGAGAGAGAGAGAGAGAGAGAGAGACAGAGGCAGAGAGGGAGAATCCCAAGCAGGCTCCACACCCACAAGATGGAGCCCAGCACAGGGCACATTGCAGGGCTCGAACTCATAAACTGAGATCTTCACCTGAGCCAAAACCAAGAGTCAGGCAGATGCTTAACCAACTGAGCCACCCAGGTGCCCCTATTTCTGTTTTTTGAAGGCTTCCCTGTTTCTTCCCTCCAGTGAGGCTCTCTCTTCCACTGTCCCCAAAGAGAAGGTTGTGGTACCCCAAGGTCACCCGGCAAGTCCACAGGATTAAAACCCAGACCCCTCCCCCAAATCCAGTGCTGGCTCTGACGCCTTGAAGCTCCCGGTGCCCCCCCCACCCCACCTCCATTCCCTGGTCTATACACTGCTCACCCTCTTTGGGCTCCTTTCTGCGATCCCAAATTGTTCCAAGGTTGAGCCATGAAAATCTTCATTTTCTAAAAATCCTAGCTTCCAATCTGAGCTAAATGTGCCCTAAGTGTTAGCAGCCGTTGTTCTGTTTCGTGTTAATTTGTCACTCGGGGATATGGAGGGGACGGGAAAAGCCTTGAGCGCCGGGTAATGGATTTCTCCCGAGTTTGCCCCCAGTCTTCATCAGCATCCTAATTATTCCACACCTTTTTAATAGAGGAAGCATTAGCATTCCTAAACTGCATAGGGGTCTGATTGAAATAATGTCTCCTGAATTATCTTTTCATAAACCGAAAAAATAAGTAAATAAGCGTGACGCTCGACGGACGCAGCCTCCTTCTGGGTCGGTGGCTGGCCAGGGACTCAGGGGGCGTGTGAGGGGACAGCGCACAGGACGTGACTGCGTTTGACCCACGGAGGGTTAGAGATGTTGCCTGTTTCCTTCGCCCTCCTCCTCTCCATCCTCCCTCACTGTGCTCATCCCTCATGGCCCAGTTCACACTACCCCTCCTCCTTCGGGAAGCCTTCCCTGACTTCCTGTCCTGGTTATGTGTGGAATATATCCCACCAGACCCGGTTCTTAAGTCTCTCAAGTACCACTGTTGTTCCGTGAGTGTGGCCCTCGCCAGCTTGAGTGGCAATTTCTCAAGGACAAAGCCCTGTTGGAACTTCCTCTTGTCCTCCCTTGTAGCTGCCGGCACAAGGCTTAGGGCACAGCTATGGACTTAACAGAAAGGAAGACAGTGTGAGTCTCAATGTATCCTGGCCCCCTCCGACTATCTCCCATTCCAACTGCCTCCCTAGATAGGACTATTCCAGAAGACTCAACTAGTGTCCGTGAAATGCAGAAAGGAGTTTCATGAGCAAGGAAGGTCTTCCCAACAGCCGGTGGTCTTGGCAGGGAATGGGCTGTCTCGTAAAATACAAAGCTCACCATCTCTAGGAGCATCCGAGCCGCAGATGGGAGACCTTCCATGGCTCAAAGACTCTAAGGTTCCATCGCTCCAAACTCCCATGGTTCCAGCGTCCTGTGACACTAGCATCCCCTTCTGTTTCATGTCATTCTTTGCAAAGGGAAGACCAGCCCTTTTGATGAGCTCCCAGGCCATGTGTTAAGAAGGAAATGTGTAGCCAAAACCCCCGCCACTTGGTTAAAATTGGTACAAACAGAACATCTCACATTACGGAGCTGTCACTCCACTGAGAGTCATTCACATAAACAACAAGGTCCTCGTGGGTTTGATGGCAACACAAACACCACTTGTGACTCAATTAAGGAAGCGGTAATTAAAAAGGGGGAACAGCATGCAGTCTCGCCAATCCTATCTTCCCACTGGGGCCTGGCCCACTGGCTGGAGCAGGATCCGGCGTACTTAGGGGGTCTGCCCTGGGGCCTGTGCTCCTGGCCCAGGCAGAGCTCGCCAGGGTGAGGCACAGAGGCAGGGAAGACACAGGGATGTGCCTCGGGGAGCGAGGAGCATGTCTCACACCAGCAAGTGGTGGAAGTTAATAAAAATTATTGTAAATTAACAAAGTGCATCTAAAGGGATGTGGTGTTGCCCCTTGGAGATTAGTCACAATTCCTTGGTTCTCAGTCATCATAGCCAAGATTTTTTATTCTTAGTGTCTTAAGAACTTGGAGATATTAAGAGGCAAAGCTAGGATTTAAATTCTGGAAGACTGGCTCTAGAGTTCACTCCCTTAATCACTATACTCAGCTGCCTCTCACCTTTGCAAAACACTCTTTCCTGGGCATGGGCCCCCTCATCATAGTCGGCTTTGTCATTTGTTAAATGCCTACTCTGTTCCATAAGCTATGTTGTGCCGTTGACATTAAGGATCTCATCTTGTGAAATAGGTGTTATAATTAGCCCCATTTTACAGATGGAGAAACTAAGATGCAGAGAGATTAAATGCTGTCTCTTTATCCAGCTGAATGACAGCTGACAGCGCTTGGAATTAAATCCATATCTGCTTGACTCCAAATATTCCATCCTGCACCTCTTACTTCCCATTGTGACTATTTGGGATAGAATTGGTCAAGGCCAAATAGTGGGTGAACAGATATTTTTTCATTTGTGTCCCGCGAGGCTATGAGCATGGGGAGAGAGGACTCCATAAAATATTCCTGTCCTTGAGTGTTACTATGGTTTGAATTGTGTTCCCCCCAAATTTGGGTTGAAGCCCCAATGTGACTGAGCTTGGAGATAGGATTTTAGGAGGCAATTAAGGTTAAATGAGGCGAGAAGGGTAAGGTCCTGACCTGATAGGATTGGTAGCCTTATAAGAAGAAGAGAAAGAGATCTCTGCCTTCATGCAGATGCACTGAGGAAAGGCTGTGTGAGCGCACACATGGAGGTGGTTGTCTGTAAGCCAGGAAGAGAGAACAGAACTCGACCGTGCTGGCACCCTGACCTCAGACTTCCAGTCCCCAGAACCGTGAGGAGATACATTTCTGTTGCTCAAACCACTGAATCTGTGGTATTTGGTTATGGCAGCCCAACCTGGCTAGTACAAGGGTCTCATAATCCTTTTGAAGCATTAAGGCCGATGCATTGTGGCAAACAGGAACTGTGGCTGACCCCTCATCCATCTTGTGAGTGGCTGAATGGCTGGATACGTGGTTAGATAGATGAATGAGTGGATGGGTAGATGGGTGGGTGGATGGATGGGTAGATGGGTGGGTGGATGGGTGGATGGATGAATAGATGGGTAGATGGATGGATGGATGGGTGGATGGGTTGATGGGTGGGTGGATGGGTGGATGGGTGGATGGATGGATGGATGGGTGGATGGGTAGATGGGTGGGTGGATGGATGGGTAGATGGGTGGGTGGATGGGTGGATGGGTGGATGGATGGATGGATGGGTGGATGGGTAGATGGGTGGGTGGATGTGTGGATGGATGAGTGGATGTGTGGATGGATGGATGGTGGATGGGTAGATGGGTGGGTGGATGGGTGGGTGGATGGATGGATGGGTGGATGGGTAGATGGGTGGGTGGATGGGTGGATGGATGAATGGATGGGTGGATGGATGGATGGGTGGGTGGATGAGTGGATGGTTGGGTGGATG
>CM053568.1:19412862-19491562 GCA_028646485.1 Cryptoprocta ferox | reverse complement strand
GGATAGGTGGTTGGGTGGATGGGTGGATGGGTGGGTGGATGGATGGGTGGGTGGATGGGTGGATGATTGGGTGGATGGATGGGTAGGTGGGTGGGTGGATGGGTGGATAGATGGATGGGTGGGTGGATGGGTAGATGGATGGGTGGATGGATGAAAGGGTGGATGGATGGATGAGTGGATGGGTAGATGGGTGGGTGGATGGATGGATGGATGGATGGGTGGATGGATGGATGGATGGGTGGATGGGTGGGTGGGTGGATGGGTGGATGGGTGGATAGATGGATGGGTGGATGGATGGATGGATGGATGGGTGGATGGATGGATAAGTGGGTGGATAGATGAATGGATGAATGGATGGGTGGGTGGATGTATGTATGAATGGGTGGAAGATTGGATATACATGTTATTTACCCAGAGTTAGAAGCAATGTCCACCGACTAACCCTGTTCTGATAATTGTTCCATATTCATCATAGTAGCTTTTCCACCATTTCTTCTCACCTCCCATGGATGACTGAAATCATGGAAAGAAGCCACCAGAGGCTTTAAATAATCTAGATGCCTCTCAGTGAGCCGCAGCCCTGACTGCATGACTGGTGGATTAACATTCAGTTCTACCCTACGAGACAGTTCTCAGAAGTATTCGTGACTAACACAAATACACTGAAAGACCGCATTCTGAAATTACTCCAATAGATGCTTCTAATTCTATAAATCACATCGCCTATGTTCAGGGCAGGCTGTTGTTTGGAAAGATTAACCGCTAGGGGAACTACACTGGGGGCCCTGGGACCAGGCTTAGCCTGGGGCGTGGCAAACATTTTCTGGACACCTACTGTGTGCTGAGTCCCTGAAGGGCTGCCAGAAACAGATAGGTGAATCCCACGCCTGCCTTGGAAGAGCGCTCAGTCTGGGGACGGCTTGTGAAGCCTCCAGCCTCTATCCTCAGAAGCTTAGCAGGTTCACAGAGTGTCTGTTGACCTCCACCCCCAGCCCCGCCCCCACCCAGGCAAACCAGAAGAACTCAGCCGTCCTCTGCCAGGGAACAGAGCACCAAACACAGTGGGACAGAAGGCAGTGTCCCTGAGGACAGCAGGCTCCACACCGAAGGGCAGTCTCCACAGTCACGTCCAAAGCAGAAGAAAAACAAGCAGAAGAAAAGGAAAAGGGCAACACTGGAGTAGAAAATTCGAACAAGTTTTATTGGGGGGAGGGAGGACATGGTGGGGATGGGATGAGGGGGTTAAAGAGAAGGGAGGACCACCAGGAGCAAGGAGGCAGAGGGAGGGAGCTGTCTTTTAGGACAGAGGACCTGGGGAGGGCCGGGAGGGCAGTTCAGCGTGATGGTGGCAGCCGCCACCTGCTGAGTACCATGTCAGCGTGCTGTCCGCATGCACAAGGTCAAGTCTGAAAATACACGTGCAGTGTTTAGTCTGGTACCAGGTCCACGGGAGGAATAACTTTATAACATAGGTTGTATTTCCCCGCATTTTTTCCCTGAAGAGAAATCAGAGGTCAGAGAGCCAGAGAGCTTCAGGCCTCTGCTCCTGCCGCAAAATGGCCAGAGCCATGAGTCCTTTCCAGGTCTCTGCGACCCAAGGACTGCACCCCTCACCCCCACATCTGCTGCCTCCCCAAGGGGTGCTCTGAAACCAGCAGACCCTCTGCCAGACCTCTCTGGCTCTTCTTCTTCCTTGTCTGTAAAATGGGTTGTTTGGGCAGTAAGGACTGGATGAATCTATGTGACAAAGAAGCTATATCACGTTTGTGGGGGTGTAGCTGTTAGCTAAAGCAGCTCAGGGAAAACAATGGTGCTTAAACAGTGCTCAGCTCGTACTCTGTGCCAGGCGCTGCTCTGAGCATCCTTCATGATACGAACCCATTCGATGCTCACCCCAGCCCTACAAGGTAGGCATGAGGATCCTCTTCATTTCCCAGGTACAGGGCGCCAGGCAACCTTCCCAGCACCGCACAGCTGCACGGGCAGAGCGCGGGTCCCCCTCAGTCATCGGCCTCCGGAGCCCACACTCTCTCCCTGTCCTGTCTGCGTGGCGGAGCCCAGAGAGCGCGGGCTTGGTGCCCAGAGAGGTGGGGAGAAGCCTGGCGCTCCCTGATGGTTCTGTGCCCTTTGGCAACTCTCAGAACTTCTCCGGGACTATTTATCTCTTAAATGGAGATTTAAATGCAAGTGCCCAGCTCACCGTGGCTGTTGGGAGGATTTCAGGACATGATGTACATAAAACACTCAGCCCCGTGCTTGGCACCTGCACGTGCAAGGTGAATGGCGGCCACAAGTAGAGCCAGGAGGAGGAATGGGAGGGGTAGGGGGAAGGAGAGGAGGAGGAGGAGAGGAGGAGGAGGGGAGCACGGCAAGGGGAGGAAGAGGAAGGAAAGAGGAGAATGAGAACAGAGGATACCCATTACCCGTTCCAACTCGCCTCTATTTCTGGCCTCCCCACTTGGCTCAGGTAAGCCAATCTGTGGTAGGTAGCAGCCGTGGACAAGAAGGGCAAGGAGGCTTGGTCACCCCGGCAGGGGCTTCTCCTCATGCTGTCCTGTGTCCCCGAAAGCCCCTTCCTTGATCTCAACAGCCCCAGAGCCTCGGGAGCAAGGAGCCCCATAAACAAATGTTGCAGGCAAGGCCATCATTCGGGCCTGTAAATCAATAGGCTTTCCTTGGCCATTTGCAAAATCAAAGGCACAGTCGGCTCCAGATAATGCATCATGCCAGAGGGGCCAGGGGGCGGAGCTGTCATCTCCAGTCATCGAGAAGGAAAATCTATGTCCTCTCCTGGGCCCCAGAGCTGATGTCACTGGGGGCTGCCCACCCTGTTTCCTGCGTGAGCCAACATGGGGCAGGTGACAGTAGCTGCTGCATGAGTGTGTGTGTGTGTGTGTGTGTATGTGTGTGTGTGTGTGTGTGTGTGTGTGTAGAGAAATCTGCTGGGTTTCTGTTGTTGTTGTGGTGGTGGTGTGTGTGTGTGTGCATGTGTGTGTTTTCCAAGAGGCCATCAGCATTCCGGCAGCGTCCTGAGAAATTCATCAAATTATTTAACCTTTGCTGGAATAAATAATACATGTGCTTTCTCAGGATTTATTCTGATTAAGCCGTTCTGGAGTGGTGCCAGGCCTGAGCCCGCCCCAGGAAAGGCAGGAAGGAGGCTGGTGGCACAGGATGGGAAATCAGGAGGCCAGCTGAGGGCTGGATGGGAGGGGGCCGATGAGGCCCGAGGGCCCGTGTGGCGGAGATGGAACCCTGTGGGCCCCTCCAGGATGGGGGGACAGGGAGGAAGAGACAGCCCGCAGGCTGTCTCCCTCCATCTGGGCACGAGGAGGGAGGCGCAGTGAAGGAGCTGGACCGAGGCTCAGAGATGTGGCTCGGGCTGCCAGGGATGTCTACGTGTCCAGGAGGCTGAGAACCAGGAGGCCCGGGTTTGAATCTCTGCTCTGCTCTCTCTCTGTCAGCTGTGGCCCTGCCCTCTCTGGGCATCCCCATCCGTATGCACTCACCCAAGCGGCGTCTGTGAAATGCAACATGTAATATCTATTGAGTGCTCACTAGATATTAGGTTGGAACGTATGAAGCTGCAGCTTTAACCTGCAGAAGGACCGTGTCGTACAGCTCAGCCCAGGCCTGCGTGCAGTGGCAATGACTGTGCTACCATAGAGGGCTTACTCTGTCCTCTAGTCTATGTGCTTTCAACGAATAACCTGATTTAACTTCCGTCCCACGAGGTCTGTACAATTATTACCATCCTCATTTTACAGATGGGAAAACTGAGGCCCAGAGAGGTCAGCGAAACTGCTCAAGGCCACCCAGCTGACCCAGGGGCTGAACTGGGATTTGAACCCATTGCAGCCCGAGAGTTCCTCTTGGTGATATGTCCTCACATCACTTCTGCTTCGCCTTCCCCTGGAGAATGCCACCACGATGCACGGAGCAAGAAAGAGACAGAGAAGGCTCTCGGTTTCCAGATGTGATCGCCTGCGTGGAGGGCAAGTGGGAGATAAAGATACACTAAAAAATCTGAGCACATCAGTGACGTGGAATTTGCAGACGCTCGATTTCAGTGCGAAGCTCCGGATAAACCGCAGAGGCACGGAAAGGGGGAAGTCGTAACGTGTGGGGTTGTGCGCACAGCCGTGTCGCTGGGTCTGGAAAGGTTTTAAAGACGATCCAGCCACAGCAGACACACCTCTCGGAAAAGCCTGTGGGTTCCGGGAGAAGGAGTCCCCTCCTCCGCTTGGTCCCACCCAGGTCAAGCACAGTCACTAAAGCAGGCAAGTCTTAGAGTGACTGTCTGAGTCCCCCCCGGGGTTCCCTACAGAATGTCACAGACCGGGGGGCTTCAACGACAGAATCTCATTTTCTTGCAGGTCCGAAGGCCGGAAGTCCAAGATCAAAGCGTCAGCTGGTCTCTGATGAGGCGTCTCATCCTGGCTTGTAGGACCTTCTCGCTCTGTCCTCGCGTGGCCTTCTCTCTCTGTATGCACACACTTCTGGTGTCCACTCTTCTTATAAGGACACCAGTCCTACTGGATTAGGACCCCAGCCTCGTGACCTCATTTAACCTTAATCTCCTTGAAGATTCCATCTCCAAATACAGTGATACTGGGGGTTATGGCTTCAGTGTATGAACTGGGGAGACGGGGGGACAAAATTCAGTTCATACAGGTCAGTACGGAGGAGTGCTAGGCAGAGCAGGTCTGACCCCAGCGGTGAGTGGAAGGGCTGGGGAGCCACGCCTACCTCAGACTGGAGGCTCTATGGCCCCAGACAGTTTCCTCTGCTGCCTCAGTTTCCCCTGCTTCTGAGTGGGGTGGTCATCCCTCTCCACAGTCCCTCTGAGCTGTAATACTGTGATTCTCCAGGCATCTGAACGGCCAGGGAGGGTAAGCCAGGCTCTGGAGCCGGCATGCATGGGTTCAAATCCAGCTTCACTACTGCGCGCTGTGTGGCCCTGGGAAAGTGGCCTGAGCTCTCGAAGCTCATTTCTTGATCTGCCACCACAAAGATAATAGCAAATCCTACCTCCGGGCTGGTAGTCTGGTTAGTCGAGAGGATTCTGTGGAGCACATGGCTAGTGGTGGTGGTGGGGGTGGGGGGACTCTGAAGTAGGAGCTGCTACCCTGATGATGGGGAAGGTGTGGGCAGGGCTGGTAAGCAGCTGGCCTCAGGGGTGCCTGGGTGGCTCAGTCAGTTGAGCATCCGACTTCGGCTCCACTCAGATCATGATCTCATGGTTCATGAGTTTGAGCCCCACGTCGGGCTCTGTGCTTGCTGACAACTCGGAGCCTGGAGCCTGCTTCGGGTCCTGTGTATCCCTCTCTCTCTGCCCCTCCCCATTCATGCTCTGTCTGCTTCTCTTTCAAAAATAAATAAACATTAAAAAAGAAAGAACCAGGGGAACAGAAGAGAGTGTGAGTCCTGGGAGCCCAGAGGAGTGTCCAGGTCAGGGGGACAGTGGCCGAACCCCAAGCCCACTTGGGATTCCAATCTCAAGGCTCATCAGGCAAAAGGCCCCAGCATTTCCATAACCTCCCAGTCCACTCCAGCCCCTTGCTCAGGAGCAGAAACCTGAGATTGGAAGGATTCACCACTGCCCACCGATAACCCCAAATAATGTCTCTTGAAACCACATATCATTTTCCTCTTAAAGTACCAAAATCTCTAATTAGAGTTTTCTCTGAACGTTTTCTCTTTGAAAAAAAATTAAAAATGTATAAGCCCTCCTGTAACACGTATGTATATTTCATTGCCGCATAATTGGGATCTTTGTCAGTAACCGGGGTAGTGGGCGACAGCCTTTTAACGGGCTACAGATGCTAATGTGGAGAGAGACGTTTGCCTCTTCCTCGCTCAACTGTTCCAGCCACAGTCTAGAGTTCTCCCTAATAAGTATTTATGTCAAAATCCTTTTTGGGGAGTGGGGGAAAGAAAGAGCAGCTGTACCACAGTTGAAAGACGGGGCTTTGATTACAGTATGCCAGCAAAGGGAGGGGGGATCATTTTTAGAGTGAAACACTGTTAATCAAGTTAATCACAAAACCCGCGCTATAATTGCTTCTGCTCTCAGACAAAATTTTACTTTTATCTAAATTACGAAAGTGAGGAGAGTGCAATCCACTCTAATTTAGCTTTTGAGCTAAGGAGAAAGCGTGTGTGGAAGGCTGGAGAGGTTTTTAAACATCAGGAGAACTCATGCTGCAGAATTCAACTCTCCTCCTCTCCCTCCTCCCCTCTCCCTGCCTCCCCCTCTCCCTGCCTCCCTCTTCCCACCCTCCTTTCCCTCCTTCAAGATAGCTCAGCCCTGGGGTGCCTGGATGGCTAAGTTAGTTGGGCGTTGGACTTCAGCTCAGGTCATGATCTCACAGCTTGTGGGTTCGAGCCCCGCATCAGGCTCTGTGCTAACAGCTCAGAGCCTGGAGCCTCCTTCCAATTCTGTGTCTCCCTCTCTCTATCTGTGCTTCTCCCCTTTGCGATCTCTCTCTCAAAATAAATAAACATTAAAAAAAAATGGAGTTGAAAGCTCACAGGTAGTCCTGGACCTACTGCTTAAGCTCTGTTAACAAGTTGCTTAGCTTTTCAGAGTCCTCAGTTTCCTCATCTGTGAAATGGGGATGATAATGGTACCTACTTCAGAATTGTGGGGCAGATTAAATGAATTAACAAGGACAAGGTACTTAGAACAGTGCTTGATGTGTGAACACACACACACACACACACACAACACAAAAAAAGTATAAGTTGCTATTCTTACTCCTCAGTTTTTCTTCCTTCCTCTGCCACCTCTCCTCCTCCTCCCCCTCCTCCCATCTTCCTTCTCCTCCTCCTGTCTCCCGCCTCTCTCCTGATTCCTGCCTTCTGCTGCTAAGCACTCAGTCTGTGGGAGGCATGACTTGTCTTCAGGGAACTCATATTTCGGTTCTCAATTAGTTCAAATGCAAGGAAGAAAGTGGGCATGAACTCAGGAGTATACAAAGAAGTTCTGGGCGTTTAGAGCAGAGAGGACCCTTGCTTCCAACTGGGACATCAAGAAAGTCTTCATGGAAAAGGCGGCATAAACGACACTACAGACGTGGAGTTAGAAGGGCAGGGGGCCAAGGACTGGCACTCCTGCTCCAGACAGAAGGACCAGCATCAGCAGACAGGTCTGGAGGGGGGACAGGCAGTCGCAGCCGGTAAGGGATGCTGTTAGGCTGCTGCTTGTCCTGCCCTGCGGAACCCTCTGCTCTCCTCCAGGTCGTCTTCCTTTCCTCAACTTCCAGGACACCCAGGCTGGCTTCCATGGGCCGTACACAGGCCCGTCGTCTTTGGCGGCCCTTCCCCACCCGCCCTCCAGCAGCCTCGCTTCCCGCAGTGGCCGCGGCGGGTCTTCCAAATTCACGCTCAGTCCAACGAGAGGCTGATGTCATCCAACTTGCCCGGAAACACAGATTAGAGAAAACACACACAGTCAATTTAACTGGCAATTAAACAGGCTCCCCTATGTAATTAGCGTCAAGACAACTCACAATTACTACAGGGCGCGCGTTCGCTGCCGAGGCTCCACATTTATATAGAGCGACAATTACTGGGCGCTAATATCTTAACAGGAAGCGGAGGGAGTTTGCAGAACCGTTTGGAGGAGGCAGGCCCTCCTGTCCCCCTGCGCTGTAAATACCTCTTTTGTAAGTGCAACTGTAAAATTAAGAAGAGAATACTTGAAATGAGGCGGCAGAAGAAAAATATTTACTCTGTTGAAAGTAACTGACTGCTATCTCGAGATGACTGAGGACAGGAGACCAACTAGTTGCACCATGTTAGTAACAGCACACGTCACCGATGGAGGGCCTCTCGGGGCCATTATGTACCTTACCGCATCCGGGTTTCACAGTGACTCTCTTACAGAGGGGAGAACTGAGATCAGAGAGGTGAATCAGCTTGTCTGAGGTCACACAGCTCACAAAGCCGGCAGCAGGACAGAAAGCCAGGTCCGCCTCCAACACCGTTGTGCAAAACCACCTTACATACAGCTGCTCTGTGCCGGCTGGCAAAACCCCCGTCCAGTCCCGAACACTAGCTAGCCGTGGGGAGGCAGAGGCCCAGAGAGGGACGGGCTAGCCCAGGGCCGGCAGCAAGCCCATGTAGCTTGACCAAAGCAAGCAACACCTGAGAGCCCTCCACTGGGCACACATAAATCCCCTCCTCCTTCTTCCCTTCTAACCCTTTAGAAATACCCCTGAAAGGACTAGCAACCATCCCCTAAATTAAAAACCCAGCAATCAGGAACACTTAGGCAGACTTAATGCATAAGCTTAGTTCATCAGAAAACTTTAGCAGTAAATCTGTGCATCCACACTGTGATGGCCAGTTGGTGGATGTATCAGTTAGCTAGAGCTGTGTAACAAACCTCAAATCTCAGGCACTTAAAAATAATTGTTTATTAGCACATTATTTAAAAAAATTTTTTTATGTTTTATTTATTTTTGATACAGAGAGAGAGAGCATGAGAGGGGTAGGGGCAGAGAGAGAGGGAGACACAGAATCGGAAGCAGGCTCCAGGCTCTGAGCTTATCAGCACAGAGCCTGACGCGGGGCTTGAACCCACGAACGTGAGATCATGACCTGAGCTGAAGTCGGAGGCTTAGCCGACTGAGCCACCCAGGCGCCCCTATTAGCACAATTATTTATGAACACCTACCCATCTGCAGGTCAGCAGGGGTTTGGCCGATGGAGGCTGGGGTTGTCTGGACACCAAACTAATGCAAGCTAACCTTTCTTTGCCAGGTGTAGAGGCAAGGGTGCAGGTACATTTTCTCATTTAATCCTTGCAACCATTCAGCAAGTGGCACTAGCTTACCACGGCTGCTGGACGTGAGACTCGGGCAGCACTAGGAAACAGGAAGGATGAAAGATGAGTGGTTTCACGGGCTCTTCCCTCAAGGGGCTGACAATCTAGAAAGAAAGATAAGGAGCCCATGTATAGTAACAGCCGTGACACAGGGGAAAACGTGGCTCTGGCAAATCCAGCTTCCCCAAGGATGGTGAGGGGGAGATTTTTTCGAAATTAACATTCATGTTTTTTATAGCTACTCTATCTTGATAGCCAAGCTTAAGAGCCTGGCTTAGGAAATTCAAGGAAAAATATGTCCGACAACAGTTTCCTTGACAAAAGGAATTTGACTTAGTTCTCCCACCGGGGGTCTTTTTCTAAATATATTTGTTTACAAATTGGAAAACCTTTAAATCAGCCAACGGTTGGTAGGGGCTGTTCAACCTCTGTTCCCTGAAATCTTGGGAAAGAAGAAGAATCTGTATTCAGGGTGCTCTGGGTAATGTCAACACTCCCCCATTTACTTAGAAATGGATACTAAATCAAATTTATCGGTTCTGATCATTCATCTTTCTCCTTGTAGCTGGGCCCTTTAATTTTACATTTTCATTGTTTTAAAAAGTCATGGGTGAAGCAATATATTACTGGGAGCACAGCGAGCAAATGGAGTGTTTTTTGAGGAAGCCAATTTTGGCCTCAGCTTTGATGTCTTCTGGAAGAGCCAAGCCCAAAAGGTATGACCAGGCACCATGTTGTGCTTCTTAGAACGTCTAAAGGTGAGCTTGGGGGCTCAGGGCCCCATGATCTTCCCCTTGTTTGCCAGATTTCAATTCACTTTCACTTTACTGAAGTTAGGTAGTGCGTACTCACTTCCTGCCCCCCAGACCAGAGTTCCAGTCCATTCCTTGGGTCTCCAGGTTCATCCACCATCTACCAAACTTTCACCAAGGACTCAGAGGCAGAGAGAAACAGATCGGCCTTGGAGAGCCTAACCCAGACATGTGCATAAACAATGGCAAGGCAGTGTCAGCCTGAGGGAGGTCCAAACAGGGGGTCGTGACATGTGTGATCAGGGCAAGAGGGGAGGGGGCAGGAGTCTAGGAAGACTTCTCAGAGGAGCTGGTATGTGGGCTAAGCCCAGCACACTCACAGCACCTTCTTGAAAGCAGGCATGGCACAGAGGAAAATTAGGCTCTGAATCCCAGGCTTGCTTCTCACAGCAGGGAGGGGGTGATCTGGGCAGGTCCACTCAACTTTCTGCCTGCAAAACGGGGGGATGATGACTGTACCTAATTCATGGAGTTATCATGAGAATTAACTAAGGTGGTGTGTATTACGCCCTGAAAAAAATACAATCGTGTATTTAACTAGGACATATCAAACACTAATTTGATGCTGGGCACTGTGCTGGGCGGGGCGATTCAACGGTGGGCAGAGGCAGACCCCAGCCCCATGCTGATTACACAGCACCTTGGACATAGTTATGCGTCCAGTCAATGGTAGCTGCCGTGACTATCATTGCACACATCGTGACCCACAGAGTTGAAACAGGGCACAGAAGAAATACCATCAGATGGCCCGTTCCACAAATGCCCACTACCCTCAACTAGGAGGCACTGAATCCAAGCTTTAGCCCTGTCACCTCTCAACGGCAGTGAGAAAAGTGAGCTTCCTGAGGCGGGAAGCTAACCCAGTGTTCGGATGGCAAAACCCAAACACAAATCAAGCTCTCGGTCGCAAAGAAGTTTGGGGGCCCGAGGACCCAACGATTCACATTCCTCCCAGACATCGGTGATGCCACCACCTCCGTTGTGATGACAGTGGTGATAGCCCAGGCCAGTGAGTGCTCACAGAATGCCACGGGCTCACCTGGTCTGACGTGACCTCCTACACCCTGCGAGTACTTTCTATCAGTGACTCTTAAGCTTAACAGGCATTACACTCCCCAGCAGGGTCTGTAAAACAGCCCCAGAGTTTCTGATTCAGTTGGTCTGGTGTAGGATGGCAGAATTTGCATTTCCGGCAAGTTCCCAGTCAAGACTAATGCTGCCAGTTCAAGAGCCACCGGCTTATAACATGATCTTCACTGTACAACTGAGGAACAGGTCTGAGAGGTAAGGGGAGCGGCCCATTCGCGCAGTCAGACTGGAGCAGGACCCCCACTACGGTGCTTTGGCCTGAGGACGTGAGGGGTTTTCAGAGACATGAGACCTTCGGTGTTAAAACAGGACAGTCCCAGGCACACCAGGGAGCTGGCCACCCTCACTGCAACCCAGACCTGAAAGATTCCATGGTCATGTCCCAGGAGCTCCGTGCAGTTTACACGGGGCCTTCACGCCCATTAACACCATTGCTGTAATTATTAATAACCACTATTTATTGAAAACTAATTATATATTGTCAGGGGCCATCCTGAGTGCTTTGGATCAGAATAACTCTGGGGTCTCAGAACAGCTCTAAGACGCTGGAATTATTCCACGTTGCGATGGTAAACTGGGGCATGGAGAAGAGGTGATTTGTCCCAGTCACATGGCTACTAAATGACAACGAGGAGTGTAGAATAGAGTGTGGTGGTTCCCAGCCCACGTTCTGGAACCCGTGTGCCCAAGTTCAAGTCCCAGCACTGGTGCCTGCTCGTGATATGACCTTGGGTAAGTCCCTTAACCTCCCCAGGCCTCCGTTTCTCCCTGACTTTCTTTTAAAGTGTATTTATTTATTTTGAGAGAGAGAGAGAGCGTGTGCACAAGTGGGGAAGGGCAGAGAGAGAGAGAGAGTCCCAAGCAGGGTCCCAACAGTCAGCACAGAGCCCGATGTGGGGCTTGAACTCATGAACTGTGAGATCATGACCTGCACCGAAGTCGGAGGCTTAACTGACTGAGCCCCCCAAGAGCCCCCCTTCCCTGATTTAAAATGGATTTAAAATGGATATCATAACATCATAATGGAGGGTCCCCTGTCAGTTCCCTACACCATCTTTTTCTGAGGCTGGTTCTAAGTGCCAAGGCTCTTACGGAGTGTTGAGGTGTTAGGGGCACCCCCCGGGGCAGCCATCAGCTCACTCAGTCCTCAGCCACGCCCAGTGCCAGGGGCCGTGGAGTCAGTGCCATGTCTCCTCTATGAGAAAACTCTCAGGTGCTTCTTCTTTTGGGCCACCTCTGGCACACCTTGCTGGGTACAGGGGCTTCTGGGGGAGAGTTGAGACCTTGCCTGATCTCTGGGGTCCCCTCTCTGGGGATCCAACAGCCCTCCAAGGCTCCCCCTGAGATGTGAAGCCCAGGACCCATTGGTTCATGTCTCACACGTTTTAGGGAGTTACTACCCACCACCCTTTTTCTTTTTCTTTTTTATTTCTTTTTGGTGTTGTTATTTTATTTATTTGAGAAAGAGAGAGAAAGAGACACAGCATGTGAGAGGGGGAGGGGCAGAGAGAGAGGGAGACCCAGAATCCCAAGCAGGCTCCAGGCTCTCAGCTGTCAGCACAGAGCCCAATGTGGGGCTCGAACTCACCACCCACAAGACCATGACCTGAGCTGAAGTCAGACGCTTAACCAACTGAGCCACCCAGGCGCCCCTCCCCTTTTAATTTTTCAATTCAATTGTCACCTAGTACATTGACTTCATTGCTTGTTGATGGGTCATACCCCACAGAATACTAGCCAGGTTGACTGAAGTGAGGCAAAGTCAAGTGGTTAATGGAAATACTATTCTAAAATATTCATTTCTGGGGCGCCTTGGTGGCGCCCAACTTCAGCTCAGGTCATGATCTCACTGTTTGTGAGTCGGGCTCTGTGCTGACAGCTCAGAGCCTGGAGCCTGCTTCAGATTCTGTGTCTCCCTCTCTGCCCCTCCCCCGCGTACACTCTGTCTCTTTCTCAAAAACAAATAAACATTAAAAACGAGATAAAATAAAATATCATTTCTGGGGGTACCCGGGTGGCCCAGACAGTTAAGCATCCAACTCTTGATTTCAGCTCACGGTTCGTGAGATCGAACCCCACATCAGGATCTGCACTGTCAGCACAGAACCTGCTTGGGATTCTTTCTCCCCCTCTCTCTCTCTGCCCCTCCCCACAACTAGCAATAAATAATAAATAAACTTAAAAAAATATTCATTTCTGTTTCAGAATATTGTCTCACCCGTAACAAAATAAGCTCTTCGTGACCACAGGCCTGTTTCATGGCCACAGCAAATGTGAGGCCAGGAGCGGAGGGGCCCCTGTTCTCACGGCTGTCCACACGGCCCCTGCACTAACAAATTCGGACCGGCCTGAGGTTATGTGTCTGTGCATCTAAGAAAATTCCTGTTTGAGAAGACTTGGCGCTCAAGCCACAGCTGACTTGATAAGATGAATAGGCCTCAATTTAGAGCAGGCTGGAGAGAAACGGCCCATTCCTGTGTCCCGGTCGCTCTGGCTCTCCCTTCTAGGGGGACCAACTGAGGCCTGACCGAGGAGGGGGAGCTGGCCAGCCCAGAAGTGAGAGGAAGGGTGTGGAAGGAACAGTATGTGCAAGAGCTCTGAGTCAGCGAGGAGTTGAGACAGAAAAGATAGTCTGGAGTAGTAGGAAGGGAAGAGAAAGAGGCCAGAGCGGTAGGCGGGCACCGAACCACACAGTCTGGGGTCCTCTGTTAGGACTTGGGATTTTATCCCGTGGGCGATGGGAGCCGTCAAAGGTTTTCAAGCAGAAGATGATGATAGGGTTTGCTTGAGAGCTGCTTTCTGTTTCCAAGGTACCTGGATGTTGTGGGGGGGAGGATGGGCCCCTAGAGAAGGGTCCCTGGGTGCCTGCTTTACTTTGAGCCAGCTCTCCCGTGCGCTCTGGGTGGGGAGACTGAGGCAGCCCCCAGCAGGCGGAGGCTGTGCAGCAGCAGAAGGGCATTCGGGTGGGTCGGGAGATCTGGAGAACCTGGAGGCCTCAGACTCTCCACCGCCTCCCTCCCCTGCCCCTCCATCATTGGGCCTGGCGCAGGAACTGAGTTGTGGCATTGCCTGTGCATGGCGACGTATTGCACTTCAAGGTCTGGCAGTGTTTCCTCTGGAAAGGCAATTTTCTGAGGGCGTCTGGGTTGGGTTTTTTTTTCTTTTCTTGCTTTCCTGGGTATAAAGGAGCCTGGGCAGGGCATACTGATTGTGCATGCGAGACAGGTCTTGAGGTCGTTATGCGAGTGTTAATGTTCCGTTACAATATACAGTAATGAATTGGGACTTTCAGAGTAATAGCAGTTTGTGCTGTTGGCCAAAATGAGTGTATTCATCTTAATTTTTAACATCTATTGCCTTGGAGAAGCTTTTATAATTAAATGTTTGGTTGCACCAGCAAATAAAAGGAAAGAAGTTTCCTTTACTGGGTAGGAAAGACTTTTTCTACCTTCATCCAGCAACAGTCCTGGCCCTATTGCCTTCCCCATGGACGTAGCAAGAGTGAGATTTCAGTCCATTATAAAGAGGAGCTTGATGATAATGATGATCGTCTGGTAATTGGACTGAACTACTTTTTGAGATAGTGAGTCCCCCATTGCTGGTGGTATTCAAGCATCGCTTGTGAACTGCTGAACTGTAAAGGGGATTGCGACATTAGAAAAGGGATTCACATTTTCGAGGTCCACAGGGATTTGTGGACCTGCAGAGGGACATGTTTTAATGAGGGCAGCAAGGAAGGTTATATGGGGAATTTATCACTAATTCACAGGATTTTAATGGCACCTTCCTGCTAACAGAAAATGCCTCCTCTTAGATGACTCACCACTCTGCTCTTTTCCGGTCACTCATTCCTACAAGCCTGGCGATGTGATGGGGTCTTCTGAGTCAATGCATAGGCTCAGAGTAAGAAAGCTAAGTCTTTTTTTTTTGGAGAGAAAGCATGAGCAGGGGAGGGGCAAAGAGAGAGGGGGACAGAGGAAGTGGGCTCCGTGCTGACAGCACAGAGCCCTATGTGGGGCTCAAACTCATGAACCGTGAGATCATGACCTGAGCCGAAGTCCGAAGCTCAACTGACTGAGCCACCCAGGTGCCCCATGAATCTTTTTTTTAAATTAAAGTTTATTTATTTATTTTGAGAGAGAGAGAGAGAGAGAGAGCGTGCAAGAGCATGTGTGAACTGGGAAGAGGCAGAGAGAGAGAGGGAGAGAGAGAATCCCAAGCTGATAGCGCAGAGCCCGACACTGGGGCTCGAACTCAACAAACCAGGAGATCATGACCTGAGCCAAAATCAAGAGTCGATGCTTAACCGACTGAGCCACCCAGGTGCCCCAAAGCTGAATCTTCTTGAATGTAATTCTAAACCTCAGACTTGTTCCTTCTCTGATTTGCCTTCTTAAAGAAAGTGGTCAGGAGAGCCAAGAAGGACTCGGTGGAGTAGGTCCCTTCTGTTTCTACTACAAGGGGTGACCTCGTCACAGGACTGGCATCTCCGCCTCCTTCTATACATCAGGAATCAGAATTGAACACACATGCGGCGGGGAGGGGGGTTGGAGCTACTTCGGGGATTTCCGGAATTCCCAGTAGAAAGTTTAGGACTCTCGGTGGCTCCCCGGTTGCGTGTAAGGGAAAGTCTGGCTTATCTGGGGAAAAATCTCCATGACTGTGCTGACCTTTGTTGGGGGCCCCAGGGTCCTCACGGAGCGCCGCTGGTGGCAGATCCTGTCCTTGGGTGTCCCATCTATGTCTTTCCTGGCTTTCTCCAGCCAGACTGTGACATCTCCACTCTCTGTGCCCTAAGCTGCCCGGCCCAGTGCCTGGCACACGGTGAGTGCCCACGAAACGTTGGTGGGATGAGCCAATGAATGAATGTCACCAGAGGCTGGAGTCAGTCTAGATAGAGTTTTCCAGCCCCTTCTCCTCCTGCTGTCTCTCCCCCTTTAAAGGGCACCCTACTCCCCCCAAACCATGACACTTTGTAGTTGACAGAACTCGTTCATATTCATCATTTCATCTGGCCTGCCCGTTTTCAGGTGAGGAAACTGAGGCACAGAGTCTCCAGAGCAGTAGATGTCAGAGGGAGGTCCTCTGATTCCAAGACCCAGGCTCTAGCGACGAGACATCTGCAGGTCCTGCCATTTCCAGGACGTGTCCTCAGAAGACATCTGCCTCCGAGGGGCCCGTCCCTCACTTCCGGCTCACGCCGACCACGCACGCTTTGGCCCTGGCCTTCCCCTTCTGATGTCCTCATAACCGCTCCACGACTCGTTCATAAGGGCTTTTTCTCGGGAGGCAATTACCTGAGTTCATATGGTTAATTGAAATATTCCTTTTCCTAGAGTTTTAATTCATCCAGTGTGGTTTCAGGAGCCACAGATAATAAGACCTAATTTATAATTAGGGCTTATCAAGAATCAGCTAATTTCTAGACCCCTCATTCCCAAGGAGGGAGCTGGCAGGGTGGGGGCTTCTCTTCTCTTCCCAGGGAGTTGCTACCCACGAAGCTCAGAGAGGCACCAGGGAGACAGGAGGACTAATTGGGAGCTGGCCCTCCATCTTGGACAATTTATTAATTGGATTATGGGAAATCACAGGCCCCAGGCAAATCCCACGGAGGCACCACTGCCGCCCCTGGTTTACTGTGAGAATATTTGGCACAAAGACATGAGCCCTGGGCTCCAACTCAGTCTTTCAGGAGATGAGAGTCTCTAACTAAGTTACTGAACCCTGTCTCGCCTCAGTTTCCCCATCTATACAATGGCCAGGATCATCTGGCCTCGTGGCCTCTCAGAGCTCCCCTGGGAATTTCATAAGGTGCTGGGCAGTGCATTTCAGGAGCTGTCATGATTTCTCCTGGGGCCTCTGTGTCTGAAAGACAATCAGGAAAAGGTGTCCCATCCCAGGAAATGGTACCTCAGAGGGACTGAGACTGGCCAAGACCAGACAGGTGGGAAGGTTTGGGGCCTGCCTTTGACCACAGCTATCCTTGGCCCAGTTTCCTGGGCCTTTCCTGATACTTGCATGTCTCAGGGGGTCTTGAACGCTAGTCTCCCTGTTGCTTATATACCGCAACCTCCACTTCCCCTGGAAGTCACTCAAGCATCCTCCCAGCCAGTTTTGGTGTCAGGACGGGGCACTGCAGGGAGTGGAGTGAGTGCAACTTTGGAATCATATAGGCCTGGTATCAAGCCCATACTCTGCCCTTTACTAGCTGTATAAGTCAGGATTCTCTTCACTAAAAGAAGGTGACATGAGACAGAAACCCAAATCAAAGGATCTTTTTAAAAAATTTTAATTGAGAGAGAGAGAGACAGAGACAGAGACAGAATCCCAAGAAGCCTCCATGCTCAGCGCAGTGCCCAATATGGGGCTCGATCCCACAACTCTGGGATCATGACCTGAGCCGAAACCAAGAGTCGGACACTCAACCAACGGAATCACCCAGGCACTCCCCACTGCAAATGATCTTAAGCTAAACAAAATAAATAGCTAATGAATCTAAAAACTCTAGAGGTCTGGCTTTAGGTATGGCTGGATCCAGGTGCTCAACGATGATGACAGAACTCTCTTTATCTCTCTTATTCTTAGCTGTGATTTCTTCCGTAATGACTTCATTCCTCAGTATGGTTTCACCAGTGGTGGGAAAAGATGGACACAGCCCATCCCTGGAGTGAGCGAGAGGAGGTAGAATGAGCCTGATACACAGACTGAGTAGGATTTCCATGCAGCAGGGAAAAGTGGCTTTGCAAAGCAAAAGAGATTGGGAAGACAAAAAACCATGTAACCTTAGTCGGTCACTCACCCCGTCTGGTCTTCTGTTTTCTCATCTGTACAATAGTGTCAATAGCAATGTTGCAGGATTAATGTACAAGATGAATACACAAAAATCAATTGTATTTTGGTATACCAGCAATAAGCAATCCAAAAAGAAAATTAGGAAAACAATTTTGGATATAAGAGCTTCAAAAAGAATAAAATGCTTAGGAGTACATCTAACAAGACAAGTGCAAGACTTGTACACTAAAAACTATAAAAAATGTTTTTGAAAGAAATTCAAGAAGACATAAATAAATGTAGACATTCTGTGTTCGTGGAAGACTTCATATTGATAAGACAGTAATACTCATCAACTGAGCTATGTATTTAAGGCAATGTCTGCAAAATCCCACCTGTCTTTGCTTCAGAAATTGACAAGCCAACCCAAAAATTCGTGTGGAAATCCAAGGAACTGAGAATAGCCAAAAACGCCTGGGAAAAGAAAAAACAAAAGTGAGAGAGCTCACAACTTCAGCTACAAATTCCCAGTGTCAAAACTTTCTTCCAGGACAGCGTGGTCCTGGCATAAGGAAAAATGTATAAATCAATAGAGCATAGAAGTACGAGTGCAGAAAAAAATCCATACATCTATGGTCAACAGATTCTTCAACAAAGGTGCCAAGACAATGAAATGGGGCAAGAATAGTCTTTTGAACCTAGAGCACTGGGACAGCTGGCTATCCACATGTAAAAAAAATGAAGTTGGGGGGCACCTGGGTGGCTCTGTCTGTTAAGGGTCTGACTCTTGATCTCGGCTCAGGTCATGATCTCGTCGTTTGTGAGTTCGAGCCCCATGTTGGGCTCTGCGCTGGCAGCATGGAGCCTGCTTGGGATTCTCTGTCTCCCTCTCTCTCTCTCTCTCTGCCCCTCCCCTGCTCTGTCTCTCCCAAAATAAATAAATAAAAATTTTTTAATGAAATTGGACCCCCTACCTCACACATTATTCAAAAATTAACTCAAAATGGATCATAGATCTAAACGCAAGAGCTAAAACTATAAAGCTCTTAGAAGAAAACAGAAATGTAAATCTTCATGACCGTGGATTAAGCGATGATTTCTTAGATAGGGCACCAAAAACATGAGTGACAAAAGGAAAAGAATTTGGACTTCATCCAAATTAAAAACTTTTGTGCTTCAAAGGACATCACCAAGAAAGTTAGACAGAGAATGGGAGAAAATATTTGCAAATCACGTATCTGATAACGGACTCTATAAAGAAATCTCACAGTTCAACAATAAAAAGATAAATAACCCAATTAAAATTGGATTTTTAATCAGATATCAAAAGGTTTGAAATATACATTTCTCAAATACGCACATCCTCAAAAGAAGGCACACCAATGACCAAGGAGGGCATAGAGAGATATTCAACATCGTTAGTCATCAGAGAAATGCAAATCCCAGCACAGTGAGATACGATTTCACATCCGCCAGGGTTGCTGCAAAGAGATAAGTGGGGCTCCTGAGTGGCTCAGTGGTTAAGTGTCTGACTTCGGATCAAGTCATGATTCCGTGGTTCGTGAGCTGGAGCCCCACATCGGGCTCTGCTGACAGCTCAGAGCCTAGAGCCTGCTTCAGATTCTGTGTCTACCTTTCCCCTGATCACATTCTGTCTCTCTCTCTCTCTCTCTCCCTTTCAAAAATAAAATAAACACTAAAGAAAATCTAAAAGATAGGCAATAACCAGCACTGTTGAAGAAGTGAAGAAAACGGAGTCTTTCATTGTTGCTTATGGAAAATATGATGCCACCACTTTGGAAAACAATGTTACAGTTCTCCAGAAGCGAAACAAGAATTACCGTCTGACCCAGCACTCCTGACCCCAGCAATTCTACTCCCAATTTGAAGAGAAATGAAAGCACATGACCACACCAAAATGTGTATATGTTCACAACAGCGTTATTGGTAATAGGCAAAAAGTGGAAACTGCCCAAATGTCCATTGACTGAAAGTTGGAGGAACAAGATGTGTTGTAGCCGCACAACGGAATATTATTCAACCATAAAAAGGAAAGAAGTGCTAACACACGCTACAAGGTGGGTGAACTTGGGAAACATCCTGCTAAGAGAAGGAAGTCAGTCACTAAAGGCCACGTATGATATGATTCCATTTACATGCAGTGTCTAGATTTGACAGATGCATGTGGACAGAGGGTGGATCAGTGATCGGCAGGCACTGGGGGAAGGGGGAATGCTATGGCTGCACAACTTGGAAAATATACAAGAGCTGCTGACCTGTATAGTTCAAAAAGGTGACTTGATGGTGTGATGCCTAATTGTGTGTATCACCGTGACTAGGACAAGGTGTCCAGATAATAATAAACGTTATTCTGGCGAATCCATGAGGGTGTTTCTGGTGGAGATTAGCATTCGAATTGGTGGACTGAGTGAGGCAGACTGCCCTCCCCGGTGTGGGTGGGGATCATCGAACCCACTCAGGGTCTGAATGGAGCGAAAAGGCGGAAGAAGGTTGAATTCTCTGTCTCTCTCTCTGCCTGACTGTTTGAGCTGACACGTCTGTCTTCTCCTGCCCTTGGACCAGGACATAAACCATTGGTGTTCCTGGTTCTCAGGCCTTGGGAATGGGCTTGCAACTGCATTACTGACCCTCCAGGCCCTGCAGCCGACAAATAACAGGTGGCAGAACTCGGCCTCCATGATCATGAGAGCCAATTCCTTATAATAAATCTCTTTTTTATATTTCTCTTAGAAATAATATATATAGGGTTATATATACATATAGAGTTTTATATATATAGGGTTATATATCGATATATAGGATTATATATAGATATATATATAGGGTGATATATATATGTAGGGTTACATGTATATGTAGGGTTAAATATAGATAAATATATAGGGTTTTATATATAGATATATAGATATATAGGGTTATATATAGATATATATAGGGTTATATATATATAGGGTTATATATAGAGAGATATATATAGGGTGATATATATATGTAGGGTTATATATATATATATATATATATATACACTATTTGTTCTGTTTCTCCGGAGACCCCTGACTAGGACTAGTACAGATGTATGTGAATGATCCCTCGATAAACCCGTTATTTTAAAAACTGGTATCAAAACATCCGCCATAGAGGGTAATTGTGGAGAAGAGACGAACTGTCATTTCTAAAGCTCCTGGCACAGGGCTAGGCCCAACACTAAGTGCTAAGTGTTCATTTTCTTTCCTTTTCAAATAAATGCTCCCCACTCCCCGCCCCCCCCCCCGCCCCTAACCCTCTCTAAGCAGTTCCGCCCCAGCTCCTAAGGTAGAACTCTGAGGCATTCCACAAAGAAGCCTGTGCTATGCTTGGCTACTCCCAGAGCAGCCAGGGTGGTTATTAAGATGGTTGGGCTGGTCTTCCCTGATATTAATGAATAAGATATTCATTTCCCTAAGAATGCATCAAGTTCTCTAGCAATCCCGGGCACATCGGGGGACGCAGCTACAGCTCTATTCATCCAGGCAGGCCTCACATCCACTTTGATTCAAAGGTTTCATTCTGGTCAGTTTCCATGAGGGAGGATGGTTTATTAGTTGGCGATGACAGGCTAAGTGAACTCAGGTACGGGGTGTTTGGCTAAGGATGACGACGAGGCTATTTTAAGTCACTGGAGTTCAAGGGTACCTGCCTCAGCGCTTTTGTTTAAATTGATTTGTAGGCCTGCTCGCTTGACCTTGCTGCATAACAGTTCCAAGGGGGAAAAATAGAAGAGCGTAATTCTAGCCAAGGGAGCAGATGTGTCCCAGCCCGCCCGCCCCTCCTACACCCCAGCCAGTGAACCCACCGCCACGCTGACCTTGAGTGTGGGCTTCGACTGTGACGTGGTCGGCACACAGCAGTCACGGGAGCCAGAGAATGGCCCGCAGGGTGGTCCAGGCAGAGAAGACCCAGAAAGGGGGGAGGGCTGTCCAAGGTCGCAAAATGAGTGAGAAAGTGGAGTTTTAATCCAAGTCAGTGTAACTCAAACTCCTCCTCTCGACTCTTCTAAAAATATTTAATATTCATTAAGTGCCTACCACAGACCAGCAGCTCCTTTAATTCATACAACGGCCGGTGAGCTAACATACTATTGGTATCCCTATTTCACAGATGAAGAAACTGAGTAATTTGCCCAAGGTCACAATGGCAAGTAAAACGGCAGAGATGGGATTTGAACCCAGGGACAATATGCTAGAACCAGCCCCTTAGCCATCACACCATGCCGCCTCTATTTGCTTATTTTGTTGTGAAAAAAAAAAAAATGAAATCAGACTCCGCCAGCATCTAAGCTGGACACTTCAGCTGTCCGCATGGACCAAATTAACCTGAAGCTGTCGCATCCCCAAACCACCTCAAACAGAAGGAAGCTAGATGACATTGCTTTGGAATCACGCCTCTGTGCAGGTTTTTGGAGCGCGCAAAGCAAGACTGGCCAACCAGTATGAAATGTGCAGCACCTGACAGTATTTCCTGGCACTGCCCAAACAAGCTGTCCTGTTCCCCCTGCCCCCTTCTCATCAGTCAGAAAACCGCATCTCTGCTCCTCTCTTTAGCCCTTTAGCTAACCACCATGCTGGGGTTCTTATTCGGTATGAGCTGAAGGTGCACTGAACTGGGAATCAGGACATCCGAGTGGAAATCCTGTGTGTCCTTGAGTGAGTCACTTAACCTCTCTGGCCCCCAAATTTCTCAAATGTAGGATAATTATAAGGCTCTCAGCTTTTCTCAGAGAGTCGCTCTGAGGATTCAGAGAACTTTCGTGACACACGTGGGTTTTGGAAAGGACCAAGCATTTCAAGGTAGAGCCCTCAGGACGGGATGGGGTGTAATGAGAGGGAGTGACCAGTAGGTGGCAGTGCTTCAAAGCAGCCTTGGGATGCCTGAAGGAACTTCCATTAACCCTTCCTCATCAAGTATATGGAAACCCCCCACTCCCAACCCCATAGACACATCCAGAAAGGGAAGAGTGAACCCCAGAGAACAAAATGCCAGTTCCAAGGACCCACCATAAGACAGTATTAGAACCAGGGTCATACCCCAGGTCAAGGTGGTCTGTGAATGTCTCCCGTCACTCAGCCCTTATTTACCAGATTCCTAGCAGATACAAATGCTATGTGCTCTGCTGTGAAACGCAGTGCTCCAGCCTAGGCTATTCCCAGTGCTATCCAGCTTTCGTGTCTGCCACGTCCCACTGCTTCCCAGGCCGTTCTCACTGGGATGAGCCTCACCCAGCCTAAGCTGGATACTGGCCAGGAGTTCTGGTTCTAGCCCCTTTCACCTCAAACTTGCTATGTGACCTTGGCCAACTCCCTCATTAAGAGGTCATGAAATCCATTTAGTGGGTGCTTAATTGGAAAAGAAAAACATTTTTTTAAAATACTAGCAAATACCTGCCATAGTACAGCTAAACATTCTATTAGTGGTTTCGATTTTATAGACACAGACACGCGTGTGGAAATCCCGCATGTCCTTGTGTATGTCCGTGTGTGTGTGTGTGTGTGTCTACTACCCAGAATGCCTGCTGTGAAAGGCATTTTTTCTTATGCATCATAGTCTCACGGTTCTGAGAACCCCATCTGAGGGGGATTCCAACTCCATAATCTGTGGTCCAGTATCCTCTGCCCTTTGCCACCTTCACATCTGCAAGCTGACCCCCATGCTGCCCAGGCATCCCTACCCAGGTAGATTTGAACTTACAGCAATCTGCTTCCTCAGCATTATGAATGGTCTACTAAACTCATACCTTCCATCATGTTATAACCCAACAGCACACTCAACACCATTTTATCCTCATTGCAATCTTACGTGGTAGACAGTACCCCACTTACAGATGAGAAGGTGGAGGCTCAGGGAGGGGATGTGACTTGCCCGCCCCCCCAGGCCTCACAGCTAGCAAGTGCCTGAGGTGAGACTTGAACCAGCTGGGGCCTCACCCTGACACTTCCCTGACTCCACTGCCTGGAGCCCAGGGCCTTGGACCCTTTCTCCGCACAGAAGTAACAACCGCTTACCAGTGCTTCCATTTCTCTTCTTCTGAGTCACTTTTATTTTCTCTCGCACTCTCAAGTTTGATTGAATTTACACTTAATGAATCCAACTTTGTCATTTAGGGGATGTCGGAGCAATAAGACCTGACAAGGGGTGAGTGATGATGCAATCAGCTGCTCTGGGAGCCCTGGCAGGCACAGCCCGGAGCTGGGAGCCATCCCTTAGAGCTGGCTGCACCCTCAGGCTCCGGGGAAGGAGCCTGACACCCTGCAAGAAGCAAGACTGGGGGTGGGGGTGAGTCATTTTATTTAGGCAGAAACAAGAGCAACCTCGTCGATTCGGAAGAGGCGGTCAGCAAGATGGGAGCAGGGGATGTCAGTCCTGCCACTGACGTGCTGGCTCTGCTCTTTGCTCTCTGATCCTCTACTCCTCCCTCTGTAAAATGGGACAGCGGTGCAAGGTTGTTGCTTTGTAAATTGCACGGTGGGGGCTCAGGCTGTCAGCTGAATTTCAAAGGTAGTTGTTTGACGGCATGTTAAGCTACTTGGAAGTCCATCTCAGGCCCTTTTACTCGCCTGATAAAGGGCAGCTCCAGCATCCAGGGCCCGCCCATGTGCTAGGTGGGGCGAAGGGTGGGTAACAATCTTTGATAAGGGAACAAAATGAAAAATCAAAATCTTATTACAGTGTGATCTCATGTTTGTTAGGAAAAACAATAGATGCACAGAAAAAGGTGGCTGGAAGTATATACCCAAAATGTTTACAGTCAGGGGTAGAAAATTGTGGATTTTCCCCTTCTTTTATTTTTTGTTGTTGTTGTTGGCCTTTGTTTTATTTTATTTTTCCCCCTTCTTCCCATCTGAAATTTTAAACCTTTTTTTTAGTGAAATACCGCACACGTACAGAAGACTGCATGAAACATAAATGTGGAGTTGAGAAAATAATTATAAAGTTGAACATCTACGGAACAACTTTCGGTGCCACCCCTTAGACCCCGCAAGTGCCCTGCTCTGCAAACCATTCCTGCTTCCTGACAGGCAGCTGTTTGCCAATCGCCTCTCCATTTTTATTTTTCGTAGTTTTACTCCCAGAGCAGACATCCCAAAATAATAGCCAGTTCTTTTCCTATTTTTTAAATTTATAAGAATGGAATTATACTCTCTGTACGTTGTGGGTACACGTCTAACCTCCTTTAAATCAAGATTATGTCTTTAAAATGTATCCTTATTTTGCAGGGGGCTACAGTTCCTGCATTTTTATGCTGGGCAGTAGTAAATTTTGTGTCTCTATTACAATTCACCTACCCATTCCAATTCTGGTGGACATCTCGCTGTCTCCTCTGTGTTTCTACACTTTTCTACAATGGACGTGTCATTACAGATAAAGGGCCTGGTGCATAATAGGTGTTCAATTAAAATTTTTGAACAAATGCATGAAGCGTGATACGTTTCTTTTTCTTTCCATTGAAGAAAAGCTTCAGTTGTACTACAAGGGTTGAGACTGTGAACAAAGATAGATCAAAGGGAGAATTTTCCAGATTTGTAGATTTTCCCTGGAGCTCAGAAGAGACATATCGGGTTAAAGCAGAAGATTGGTGAGTGTCATCTCCATTACCTAGAAAAGCCTCAAGCAGAGTTGGGCGTCCCATTTAAACTACGAATAGAGTAATATTGAAAATGAAGAAAAAGTCCCACAATCACTGTGTTACATACATGTATGAGTAGAGAAAATTAAAATTTACAGAAAGCATTGCAGCGAACGAGGCAAAGCAGTTCACTGGGACTCAGAGGAGATGAGTCTAACTCCCAACACTTTCATCAATGAGCGATGTGGCCTCTCAGAGCCTCAGTTCCCCCATGTGTAAAATGGGACTGATCCCTCAGAGGGCGTAAGAGATTGAGTTTCGTAAAGGTTTCCTATGAAACTAGAAGACAGAAAGCAAATCTCTCAGAAGGTACGTTTCCTGACACAGAACATCATTTCCTCACTGCCTCCTCCACACCATGGCTACTCGGGGTACAGAAGATACAGAATTGAGGAGACATAGCCTGCCTGTAAAACTGGAAGAAGAGACCAAGTTGAAATAGAAGGCACTGCCCTGACTATTAGAGATCTGGGAAGGCCGGGGGCAGGGGCAGGGGCAGGTGACTCCCTGGGAATCCCCACCATTCTGTTCACACTAGTGGGGGAGGGGCTCAAGCTCTGCCATGCCCATCGCTGACACTGCATTTTGAAAGAAAGAATAAAAGAGGCAATATTTTTAAATCAAATTTTGGAAGAACTCCCTTCCCCTCCCCTCCCCTTGTGGGTGGTATATCTTTTCAAAGATTTGACAAAGTTCATTGAATCCTCCTGAAAGCCCACTGAGGTCCAGAAGGCCCTGTTCCAACCATGCATTAGAGCACAGTACTTGACTTTTTTTTTTTTTTTTTTTTTTTTTTTTAGAGAGAGAAAGAGAGACAGTGTTGGAGAGAGTTGGGGAGGAGGCAGAAGGAGACAGAGAGAGAGAATCTCAAGCAGACTCCACCCTCAGCGTGGAGCCTGACTTGGGCCTGATCCCAAACCCCAGGATCATGACCTGAGCCGAAATCAAGAGTCCTATGCTCAACTGACTGAGCTACTCAGGTGCCCCCTTGACCATTTTTTTGAGCCATTAACATCTTTACAATCTGGCGGAGCGCATAGATCCCTTCTCAGAATAATGTTTAAAAAGTTTTTTAAATGTTTATTTTTGAGAGAGAGAGAGAGAATATGAGTAGAGGAGGGGCAGAGAGAGAGGGAGACACAGAATCTGAAGCAGGCTCCAGGCTCCAAGCTATCAGCACAGAGCGTGAAGCTGGGCTCAATCATGACCTGAGCCTAAGTCGGATGCTTCACTGACGGAGCCACCCAGGCACCCCAGAATACTGTTTTTAAATGGAAATAGTGTATATATATTTAAGTGCATATGCATTTTTGATAAAAATATTTTATAAGATAGCAAAGAAAATCAGTGATATTGAAATACAGTTTTCAACATAATAAAAGAACAAATATGGAAAATAGTAATAAGTAAGTTGCCTTATTAGTGCATTAAATAATAAGCTGTAGCAACGGGTCTAACAACTAACACGATTCTGAAATAATGATGGTCCTACATGGTATTTCAAGATGTGTGCAGCAACTGTATTGTGCTAGAAAGGCTTCCGTGATTTTTATTGGTGGCACATCCTAGCTTTGCTAACGTGACTGATTTGTTGCTTACTTTCCAAGGGCAAGAAAATGCTAGTCACAAAATTAGTGAAAGTAAAGAAAAATAAACATGTATTTTTCCCCCATCCAAGTTTAGGGACCTCCTGAATTCTTTTTTTTTTAATGTTTTATTTATTTTTTGAGAGAGAGAGACAGAATATGAGTAGGGAAGGGGCAGAGAGAGAGAGGGAAACACAGAATCTGAAGCAGGCTCCAGGCTCTGAGCTGTCGGCACAGAGCCTGATGCGGGGGTCGAACCCACGAACCATAAAATCATAACCTGAGCTCAAGTCAGACGCTTAAGCGGAGGACCCACCCAGGCGCCCTGGACCTCCTGAACTAACTGCACATCTCAGGTTAAGAGCCCCTGCAGGTGTTGGAAACTGTTTTTATTGATAATGAAGTGGCCTATACTTCATCACTCTGACTTTTTGGGAAAGATTTCTCTTTTTACAAACACATGAACACAAAGAGTCAGCCACCTATGGAGCCCAAGATGATGAAGGGGACACAGGGTAAGCATAAAAGAGTCCTGACAAGGGTACCTGTTTGGGTCAGATCCACTCCGGCCGTGACACCACAGCCTACCACAAGTCCATACCACGTTATACAATGGACCAACAGACTATGGGTCCAAAACATGGCATTTTAAGATCATGAAAAGCAACTAGTTAGTACAAGGGGTAAATTCTGTTTTAAATGTTCTTTAGATTAAAAAAAAAAAAAAGACCTAAGCTTACTCACTTTCCATATTTCCCTCTCTCTCTGCTTTAGATCTTGGAAAACTGATTTCCTTGCCCCACCCCCCATCACACGTACAACTCCAAGGACAACAGTAGGCAGAAAAGAAAGCTAGTAGCAGGAATAAACAAATTAGGAAACACAAAAAACAGTAGAATCAGTAAATAAAACCAAAAGCTGATTCTTTGAGAGAGGTAATAGAAAAGACCACCTTCTGGCAAATACAATCAAGAAAAAAGGCCCAAATGAAATCAGAAATGAGGAACTGATTATAAAGACTGGTCTAAAAGATTAAAAATAGTGAGAGGGGACAGTGTACATAATTCTTTAGCAAATGTATTTTAAGTTATCAATGAAACAGACAATAGGTGACAAAAATATAAAATAACCCAATTGCTACCACAAGAATTGTTAAGTTAGATCGACAAACAAGGAAGCCTCTGAGAGAATGCGCATTTTATTAAAGAATGACCCTCCCCACCCCTGCCCAGGGCATTTGTACCAACGCTGAAGTCTCTAGAGAAATCTATCCAAATTTTACAGAAGAGTGCATTTCCATGTTACATAAATTATTCTTTACCATAGGAAAAATAGGTTAAAAAAAAACTGCTAATTCATTTTGCAAGGCAAATGCAGTCCTGATTTTAAGCCCTGATACAGAATTTGTTTTAAAGGAAACAGGATCCAATATCATTTGAGAGTACAGGCCCAGAAAATAGCGTTCAGCAGCACATTAAGGGACTAAAACACCGTAACTGCAGAGGGTTTCTCCATCAACGCAAAGAAAGTTCAGCACAAGGGTATCTATTAATACAACACATCAGATCAATAGATTAAATAATACGAACCATATGCTCATCCTAATGGATGCCAAGAAATGCATTTCAATAGATGTCAAAACATTTTTAAAAATAGGAATAGAGAGACACTTCCTTAACATAATAAGGATCTGTTTAAAACCAAGCCAGCATCCTTTTTAATGGAAAAACATTAGAGATTTTCCCATTAGAAAAGGGAACAAAATAAATAAGCTCTCTATCACCATTATTATTTAATATTGTATTGATAAATCTGGCTGATGTAATAAGACATGAAAAAGAAACCATAAGAATAGTTATTAGAAAGATAGAAAGCTTCATTCGCAGATGATACAATTATAGCCTTTAAAAATCTGATGTTCTCATCTAAACTACCATTAGTGGTAATCCAAAAGTTCAATAACTGGCTAACTATGGACACATGATAAGTATTTTAAAAATCAATAACTTTCTTAAATAAATGTGAAAACAAGATAGAAAACAAATTAAAGAATGAGATCCAATTCATAATAAAAGGTAACTGGGGTGCCTGGGTGGCTCAGGCTGTCAAGCATCCGACTCTTAATCTCAGCACAGGTCTTATTCTGAGGGTCATGAGTTCAAGCTCTACACTGGGCTCCATGCTGGGTGTAAAGCCTATTTAAAAAAATGCAGCATAATCAAATATAACTAATTACATACACAGCCATAATCACAGGATACAAAAAATTTCAAAATTTTCCTGGAAAGCATAGTAGAGAATATGAGTAATAGAAAAACATCATGTTTCTCAATAGAAAATCTAAATATTCTAATTTTCCGATTTAGTGATTCAGGATAATCTCAAAATGATACAAAAGGATTTCTTATGGAATTTGACTACATGCATTTAAAAACAATTTTGAAAACTACAGACAAAATGGCAAAGGATATTCTGAAAAAAAGACCAATGATGATAGATGACATTTAAATAAGTCACTGAAGGGGCATGTGGGTGGCTCAGTTGGTTACGTGTCCAACTCTTGATTTGGGCTCAGGTCATGATCTCACGGGTCATGGGATCGAGCCCTGCATTGGGCTCTATGCTGACAGCATGGAGCCTGCTTGGGATTCTCTCTCTCTCTCTCTCTCTCTCTCTCTCTCTTTCTCCCTCTCTCTCTCAAATAATAAATAAAATAAACCTTAAAAATAAAAAAGTCCCTGAAAAACAATAACTGAAATAAGGGTGTACTAGAGCAAAATTAGATCTAGAACTTGATCAAACAAAAGGTGCAAAAGCAGACAATGACAAAAAGAGAATTTAACATATAAAAAGGATGTCACAAAGTGATAGGGAAAGGAAACACCATGGAATAAAAGGGTTGGACAATAGACAAACAGAGAAATTAGTTTAGGCGTATACTTAAAAATAAATTCCAGATTTAGAAGGGATCAACTAAAACTTAAAGAACTCCCTGTGAAATACACAATGGTGTATTTATCCGACCTAAGGCCAAGGATAGAAGAAATAGAAATTCAAGGAAAAATTGATAAAGTAAGCTGTTTCACAATGCTAACTGTATGCAAACGCAAACTAAAAGAAAAAGAAAAGGAATATGCTAGGGAAAAGATGGCAATCAAATGAGCTCTGAACGATTTTTAAAATTTTGATGTTTTGGAGAATCTAAAGAAAATTAGGACCCTTTCACATATATATGACATGTATACATACACATACATGCAAAGACACACAGGAATACACACATTCACACTGACACATGCAGACCTACACACACATAGACATGCACACACATAAATGGTAGGTACGCTTGTACGGGGCTGGCAGACTTCCTAAGACTCCCCAGATCCCCAAGATTAAGAATACCTCATCAATAGGTCCCTGGATGGCTCAGTTTGTTAAATGACCAACTCTTGATTTTGGCTCAGGTCATGATCTCACAGTTTTGTGAGTTTCCACAGACAGCGGAAAGCCTGTTTGGGATTCTCTCCCTCCATCCCATTCTCTGCCCCTCCCCTGCTCACGCACATGTGCACACACACTTTCTCTCTCTCAAAATAGATAAATAAACTTTTTTAAAAAAAGAGAATACTTCATCTAGACAGTATAGACTACATTAAAATTTGTAAGAACACCCCTAAGCCAAATAAACAAGCAGATGACATGACCAAACGATTCACTTAAAGGGAGATGGAAATAGTAAACTCAAGGACAAATGATCAATAGGCATAAAATATGCTCCAATTTTTGTCTACTAAATTATCAGATTGGTACGAAACTGATTTTTAAAAGCAAACTAATGTTGATGAGGTTTCAGGAAAATTGCCACATTGCTGGTCCCTTTTGAAAAGTAATTTAAAATATCTAACAAGAGCCCCACAACATCAATACTTTTTGACCTAACCGTCCTTTTTCTGGGAATTCATGAAATAAATTTCAGGGATAAATCTCCTCAAAGACTTTCATTGCACCATTTATGAATTGTGGGAGTACAAAAGTACAACTCTCTGAATAGTAAAAGAAAGCACAGACGACAGCTAAACAATTTGGGGAGTCAACATAATGGAATGATATATGGCCATTAAAATAAAAGCGATGAAAATCTAAAAGTGATTATGAAATGTTAAATTAAAAAGTAAAATATAGTTGTATAATTTTTATTACAAAAATGATGGTGGATGATACATTTATTTTTTTAATTGCCCTTAATGTTATACATGAAGCTTTATTTATGGTAAGGGTGGAGAGGATATCATATGACAGTAGAATATGAGAAAGGGAGGGATTGTAGAGACAAATGGGGCTACCACACAAATCCAGGACCTCCAACATCATCTAATTGTATGCATGAGCTATCTGAGTAAGTAGGGCCCTAGGAACTTCTATGTTGAACTTTTGGTTCCTTATCCTCCTATCTCTCTCAGTTTCCCTCTTTCTTCTTTCCTTCAGGTGGGTGATTCTTTTACTTCATAATCATGGATTGAGCTTCCTGCCTCCCCAAAGCCTGTCAAACTCATAAAACATTCAAAACATCTGTGTCAGCACTGAAATATCAAGATATTTTAAAGTCATGTGATATATATGAACTCAGATCGAGGGAGATAAAAGTCCCCACATCATATAATGCAACCCTCCTCCAGAATGCAAGCTCCATATCTGTTTTCTTCCACCACTCAATCTTAAGGAAGCCTCCAGAACATATTTGGCACGTCGTAACGGCTCAATAAAAACAGATGGTTGCATGGATGCATGGACGAATAGATGGATGATGGATGGATGGATGGGACAAAAAAAGACCCACCTAAGAAGCAAAGACAAACAAGCTTGAAAACCCTAAAACTGAGCAAATCGTGGTTATGGAGGACCGCATGGTGGTCAAGAGGGGCAATTCAAAAGATATTCAGAACTGCGGCAGGCCCACACTCAGGGCACTTGGCTGCAGCCTTTGCTCCATCTTCCCCATAAGGCACACTAAAAGGTGGTTCACTAAGTCAAGATGGATAGTCAGACTGGTTAGAGAAGAAGCCCATGTCCCCCACTAACTCAAATAGTAAAAACAAAATATGCTTAAGTGAACACTGAATGTCCCTGATCTATAAGTCTCTTTAGAAGAGACCTTTTCCAATCCCCACTGGCATCTGGACCTAAGACTTCCTCCAGATGCATCGAATTAGGGGCTTGCGTTGAGAGTGAGCCAAGAGGCAGTGAAAAGAGAGCTAAACTCAATCCCAAGAATGACTTGGGCTACTGTGTCTGCCGGTGCCCACACTCAGAGAGGAGGAAAGGACATGCTCCACAGAGACGTGAACGTCATTTAGTAGGAAACTATTTGTCTTAGTAAGACCACCATGTGGTAAATCGAATGCCCCAACTAGCCAGCCAAACTTTCAGAAACATACAATTTTTCTTTCTCCTTGTCTGAGATCAAAAGAACTGAACTTGCTCCTGTGACAAACTTTCTCTACAAACCCAGACCTGCCTCCAAAGGGTGAGTAAAACAAAGGCTAGCATCCAATTGTTACTTTCACTCAGAATGAAATCAGGTATATAAGCTGAACAAATCTTTCCCTATGAAACAGATTTACTCCAAGAAACAGAAGGGGAAATTTTTAATATAAAATTTATATTTTCCATGAGATTAGAGACTATATTGCATTTGTGAAAAGGTAATCATCTAAGATAAGATAATTTTACTTTAAGATGAAAACCATGATTACAGAATTTTTAAATGTAGTAGGGGCAGTGAAGAGCATATTAAACATTGAAGAAAACGGAATTAATAATTTAAATTGTCTGTTAAAAAAAGAAAATCTCCTAGATTTCTGAGAGACGCATAGTGAAATGAAGGAAGATTAAAAAGAAAAACATCAGAGCAAATCTATAAGTGGTAAAAAAAGGTTTGAGAGAAATGCACCCAGCAACGGCAGGTACAATTAATTCAGAGTATACATCTGGTGAAATTTCCAAATGTCAAACAAACAAGAAAGGAGTCAAAGATTAATAGAATTTGAATTTTAGGAATAGGATCAACCAAAATAAAAGTAAGAGAATACCCATAACTTCTCAAGAAGTAGAAAACGAGAAAGTGAAAAAATGTGAACAATATAACCAAAGACTGGGAAAGAAAGTAAGAAACACCATAAAAAACATTGACAGAATTAAGAATATATTAATCACCACAATAAATAGATCAACAGACCAAACTTCTCTATCAAAAGACAAAGATTATCATATTGAGTCTAAAAGCAAACTCAAAATGATAATGTTTAAAATAAAAGAATGGATAAAAAGATATAAGGCAACTGTTGGTCTGCAAAAGAAATACAGGGACAATATTAATATAAAAAGTTAAATTCAGACCAAAATTTTAAATAAGATAGGACTAAATTGCTTTGATAAAAGTAAAATTCTCATTTATGATGTCATAAACTTTAGGCACTAAATAACTAAACAACATACAAAGCAAGTATCATAATGAGAGGCTTTACAAACACTACTCTACTCACGCTTTCATTTCTGATTGTGATGGAGTAACGGGAATCAGACCAGCCTTCCTGCCATAAACATCTAGAAAAGTGAACAGAATACATGAGGCAACTGAGTTCAGGCAAGTCTGAAGTAAAAAAAAAAAAAAATGGGGGCATCTGGCTGGCTCAGTCTGAAGAGCCTGCAACTCTTGATCTTGGAGTCATGAGTTCAATCCCCACATTGGATGTAGAGATTACTTAAAAATAAATAAATAAAAACTTTAAAATATTGTCAATAATGTAAATAAACAAAAATATAAGCAATTAAAGAAGAGAAAAATCAATCAATTAAAACTGACCCAGAAATGATACAGATGAATGTAAGAGAACATTAAAACAGTACTACAACTGTATGTATTTCGTAAGTTCAAGAAACTAGAAAAGGTAGAGCAAGTTAAGTGCAGACACAGAAGATATAATGACCCAAATCAACCTTCTAGAGATGAAAATTACAATATCCGGGATGAAACATACTACAGTGGTTGGGATTAACAGCAGATTTGACATTGTATAGGAAAAGATTAATGGAGTTGAAGACCTGAAACACAAAGAGTAAGTAGAAGGTGGAGAAGATGGAATAGATGTAGTTTTCCTTATTTCTTCCATTAAATATAACTAAAAACCCTGGACATTCTATTTATATCTATAATCTATATATGATAAATGCACCATTATATATTTCACTGGGTCTTCTAATTTCTTTACTTGATGGCTTTTAAATCTGGAATTTATTTTTAGGTTTAGTTTCTCTGCTTGTCTACTGTCCAAACCCTTTATTCCATTGTGTTTCCTTTCACTATTTTGTGACATCCTTTTCATATACTAAATTCTCTAATGTCATCATGTTTTTTGGACCTTTGGTTTCATCAAGTTCTAGATCAAATTTCCTCTAGTACCCCTTTATTTCAGTTATTGTTCTTTAATGACCTATTTAAATGTCATCTCATATTATTGCTCTGTTTTTTAAGAATATCCTTTGTGTGGATATTCTTGAACTGTGTGGTTCAGTCAGTTGAGTGTCTGACTTTGGCTCAGGTCATGATCTCACAGTTCACGAGTTTGAGCCACACATCTGGCTTGCTGCTTTCAGTGCAGAGCCCACTTCAGATCATCTGTCCCTCTTTCTCTCTGTTCCTCCCCCACTCACGTGCTCTCTCTCTCAAAAATAAATTTAAAAAATTTTTTAAGTAAAAATAAATACAAATGCTACTTTCCTGATGAAAATATTTAAAAAATATATCCTTTGTTATTTTGCCTGTAGTGTTCAAAATTATTATTATCATTATGTTTAATTTTTCATTAAAAAATTTTTAATGTTTATTTATTTTTGAGAGAGAGAAAGACAGAGCCTGAGCAGGGGAGGGGCAGAGAGAGAGGAAGACACAGAATCTGAAGCAGGCTCTAGGCTCTGAGCTGTCAGCACAGAGCCCAACACGGGGCTCTAACCCATGAACCGTGAGACCATGACCTGAGCTGAAATCAGATGCTTAACCAACCGAGCCACCCAGGACCCCCTAATTTTTAATATTTTTAATGTGGGTTTTTTTTTGAGAGAGAGAGAAAGAGAGAGAGGGAGGGGCAGAGAGAGAGAGGGAGACAGAGGATCCAAAGTGGGCACTGTGCTGATAGCAGAGAGCCCAAAGTGGGGCTTGAACTCACAAACCCAATTGTGAGATCATGATCTGAGCCAAAGTCGGATGCTTAACCAACTGAGCCACCCAGGCGCCCCTCAAAATTACTTTTAAATGCATGTTGTCAAATTCCATAAGAAATCCTTTTGTATTATTTTGAGATTATCTTGAATCATTAAATCAGAAAAGTAGAGTTTTGTTTTCTTTAGTCAGAAGACTCTGAAAGGCTCCAGAATGGCAAGAGATCTCAGATTCAAAGAACAAGAAAGCAGTGAGTTCCCTCAGTTTTCTTTTTGCCACATCCATCCCAGACTCAGACTGGGTCCTGGAGTAGGTGGCAATGTGGAAACATGAATAGAAGCAGACAAAAAAAGTCCACAACAAAAATTTTCTTCCTCTGGCCAAAGGACCAGGAAAAGGGCAGCCTAGGCCAACAGAAAACCTTTAGAAATTAGCTACTTACTATATCCCAATATCAAAGAAACATCTGGGGCCCCACTATAACACAGTCTAGGGAAGGAGAAGTGGACAGCTTATATTTCCATCCTTGTCAAGCTATCATGAGGGAACCCAATACTTCCACTAGGGTGGTGTCAGAAAAGGCTCAGATAGGTTTTCATCCCTGCTAGGTGGTAAAGAGGCACCCCTCCATTGCATCAGTGCATAGGAAGCCTGGACTCCCACCCCCACCTGGAGGTAATGAGGTGCCCTCTTATAGAGGCATGGTGTCAGAGGAAGCTGAGTGGGAAGCAAGGACTTTCACCACTACTCAGCAATAACAGGGCCGTCCCTTCCAATAGTGCCAGCAGAGGTCCTGGGGGGAGCAGGAAGAAGGCATTGCTAACTCTTCCAGCCAGGAAGGTATTAGTGGAAGCCAAGTGGAAATCTGGAATTCCCATGCAGCCCAACAGGAATGAAAACTGCCCCACCTTGGGTGTTAACAGAGGCTGAGTAGGAAATTTGGATCACTACAATTACCTGTCAGTATCGAGGCAGTATCAGAGTAAACTAGGTAAAACATACAGTGTAAAAAATACATAAGTCTTGTAATATGCCTAAAATGTCCAGCTTTTAATAGAAAATCACTCATCATACCAGGGACCAGGAAGGTCTCCAACTGAATGAAAAAATCACAGTCAGTATATCCCTACGCTGAGATGCCAAAGATGCTAGAAATATCTGACAAAAATTTTAAAGCAATAAAATGAAGAATGCTCCAGTGAGGAATTACAAACATGTTTGAAACAAATGAAAAGCTAGGGATTTCCAGCAAAGAAACAGAAAGTCTCAGCAAGGAAATAGAAGATATAGCGGCACCTGGGTGGCTCAGTTGGTTAAGCATCTAACTTTGGCTCATGTCATGACTCACGGCTTGTGAGTTCAAGCCCCACATCAGGCTGTATGCTGACAGCTCAGGGCCTGCAGTCTGCTTCAGATTCTGTGTCTCTTCTGTCTGCCCCTCACCCATTCACTCTGTCTCTCTCTCTCAAAAATAAATAAACATTAAAAAAATAGAAGATATGAAGAAGACCAAATGAAAACATTCAAACTGAAAAATACAATAACCAAAATAAAGGACTCAATGGGTGGGCTCAAGAGTGGAATGGAAAGGATACAGGAAAGAAATCAGTAAATTAGAAGGGACAACAATGGAAATTATCCAGCCTGAATAACAGAGAGAAAATATACTGAAAAAAAGAAAATGAACAAAGCCTAAAGAAACTGTGAGGCCTTAACAAAAAAATATAATATTTGTGTCATCAAGTGACAGAAGGGGAAGAGAAAGAGGTCAGAGCTGAAAAAATACAAAAAAAATTAGTTGAACAGTTTGGCAAAAGATATAAACTTTCAGAGTCAAAAAGCTTTAATGAACCTTAAACAAAACCCAAAGAAATCTACACCAAGAGTTTCATTGTCAACTTTCTGAAAACTAAAGACAAAACAAACAAACAAAAAACAGCTTGAAAGCAGTAAAAGAGAAATAACACCTTATCTAGGGGCAATACAATTAGGATGACAAAGGAGTTATTATCAGAAACTACAGAGGCCAAAAGGAAGTGACACAATATTTTTCAAGTGTTCAAAGAAAAGAAATATCAACTCAGAATACTATATCCAGAGAAACCCCTTCAGGAATGAAGAATAAATCAAGACATTCTCAGATGAAGAAAAACCAAGAAAATTTACTCCCAGAAAACTTACTCCAAAAGAAAGACTAAAGAAATTTCTCTAAACAGAAAGGAAACAATAAAAAAAGAAATCTTGGAACATCTGGACAGAATAAAGAGCACAGTAGGCAAAACTATGGGTAAATACAAGAGACTCCTTCTGTTGAATCTTCTAAATTATATTTGATGGTAAAAGAAATATTATAGCACTGTTTGAAATGCTTTGAATTTTCTGTAGAAGAAATATAACTGACAATGATATATAAAGAGGGGAGAATAAAGGTAAGTAAGATTTTGAACCAGTAAAATGAGAACACCAGTGCACTGTGATGTTATGTATATAAAATACCTATAGATAACTAAGTAATGCTTAGAGCAGCCACTAACAACCTATACAAAGGTATACAGTATAGACAACACTATAGATAAGTCAAGATGGAATTCCAAAAATGTTCAAGTAACCCATAGGTGATAGGAAATAGAAAACAGAGATATGAAAAACAGAAAAAAAGCAAACAATAAAGTAAAATGGGAAACTTAAGCCCTAATAGATCCATAATTCCATTACATGTGAATGGTCTAAATATACCAATTAAGGGACAGATATTGGCAAAATCAATTAAAAGACGTGACCAAACTACAAGAAACCCATTTTAAATATAGTGATATAGGGGCGCCTGGGTGGCTCAGTCGGTTAAGCGTCCGGCTTCGGCTCAGGTCATGATCTCACAGTTCGTGGGTTCGAGCCCCGCGTCGGGCTCTGTGCTGACAGCTCAGAGCCTGGAGCCTGCTTCAGATTCTGTGTCTCCCACTCTCTCTGACCTTTCCCTGCTCGCGCTGTCTCTCTCTGTCTCTCAAAAATAAATAAAAAAAAAACATAAAAAAAAAATTTAAAAAAAAAATAAATAAATATAGTGATATAGACAAGTTGAAAGCAAAAAGATATGAAAAGATATATCATGCAAACATTAATCAAAATAGACCAGGAATGGCTATATTAATATCAAGTAAACTAGACTTTAGAGGGATGAAAATTATCAGAGACAGAGAGAGACATTATATAATGATTAAAAAAATTAATCCACAAAGACAACACAGGAATCCTTAATCTGCGTGAACTAAAATGTTAAGTTAAAAAATGTGGGGTGCCTGGGTGGCTCAGTTGGTTGTGTCTAACTCTTTTTTTTTTTATTTTATTTATTTTTGGAGAGAGAGAGAGACAGAGTGCAAGTGGGGAGGGGCAGCAAGAGAGGGAGACACAGAATCCAAAGCAGACTCCAGGCTCTGAGCTGTCAGCACAGAGCCCAACGTGGAGCTCCAACCCACGAATCATGAGATCATGACCTGAGCTGAAGTCGGACGCTTTAACTGACTGAGCCACCCAGGTGCCCCGGTTGTGTCTAACTCTTGATTTCAACTCAGGTCTTGATCTCAGAGTTGTGAGTTCCAACCCTGTGTTGGGCTCCGCACTGGGTGTGGAACCTACTTACAAAAAAAACAAAGCTGCAAAATGTGAAGCAAAAACTGGTAGAACTTAAAGATGAAATAAGAAAAGTCTCACAATTGGGGAGCCTGGGTGGCTCAGTAAGTTAAGCCTCTGACTCTTGGTTTTGGCTCAGGTCATGGTCTCACGGTTCTGCATCAGACTCTGCACTGACATTGTGCAGCTTGCTTGGGATTCTCTCTCTATCCCTCTCTCTCTACCCCTCCCCCACTTGCTCTCTCTCTCTCAAAATAAATAAATAAACTTAATAAAAGATTCTATTTGGAAAAAGAAAAAAGAAAAACCCACAATTATGCTTGGAGACTTCCACACTCCTCTCTTAACAATTGGTAGAACAGCTAGACAGAAAATCACAAATGTGTAGAAGAACTCAATGACACCACCAACCAACAATATTTAATCAACATTTATAGAACATTCTACCCAAAAAGAAAAGAACACATATTCTCTTCAAGTGCCTACAGGACATATGCCAAGATAGACCACATTTTGGGCCATAAAAGAAATATCAACAAATTTAAAAGAATTGGAGTAACAGTGTGTTCTTCAAGCACTTGGAATCAAACTAGAAGGCTATCACAGAGAGATAATAGGAAGATCTCCAAAATTTTAGAAACTAAACAACACCAAATGATTTCTGAATAGTCCATGAATCAGAGAGGAAGTTTCAAGGGAAATTAAAAAAATAAATACATTGAAGTGAATGAAAGTGAAAATACAACATATCAGAATTTGAAAGACACAACTAGAGAGGGGCTAAGAGGAGAATGTATAACAGTAAATGCATACATTAGAAAAGAGGAAAGGTCCTAAATCAATAATAGAAGTTCCCAGATCAAGAATCTAGAAAAAGAGAGAAATAAACCCAAAGCAAGAAGGAAAGAGATAGTAAATACAAGAACAGAAATCAATGAAATTTTAAATTGAAAAACAATAGACATAATAAGTGAAACAAAGATCTCATTCTTTGAAAAGATCAATTTGGTTGAGAAATATCTAGCAATATTAACAAAAAAGAGAGAGAGAGAGAGAAGGCATGTTTACCAATATCAGCAATAAAACAAGAGGAATCACCACAGACTGCAGACATAAAAAGTTTTAGGGGAATATTAAAACAACTCTACACGGATAAATTTGAAAACATAGATGAAATGGACTAAATTTCTTAAAAAACACGAACTACCACAAACCAATATTAAATAGATAATTTGAAAATGCCTATAACTTATAAGAAATTAAATTTGAAACTTAAAAAATTCCTCCCAAAGAAATCACTGGGCTCAGAGAGCTTCACTGGAGAATTCTACCAAACGTATAAAGATTTAGCACAAACTTTGTACAATCTCTTCTTGAAAAGAGAAAAGAAGGGAACACTTCAAATGCATTTTATGAAGATAGTTTTACTCTTCTACCAAAACCACACAAAGAAGTACAAAAAAATAAAGAAAACTGCATACTGATGTCACTCATCAATACAGAATTATAAAATCCCTTAACATACATTAACAAATAGAATTTAACAATGTATTAAAAGAATTATTCACCATGATCAAGAGGAGTTTGTTTTTAAAATGAAGGCTGATGAAATATTTAAAATTCAATCATTGGCCACCTGGGTGGCTCAGTCAGTTAAGTGCCTGACTTTGGCTCAGGTCATGATCTCATAGTTCCTGGGTTCAAGCCCCACGTCAGGCTCTGTGCTGACAGCTCCAAGCCTGGAGCCTGCTTTGGATTCTGTGTCTCCTTCTCTCTGCCCCTCCCTCATTCATTCTCTTTCTCTCTCTGTCTCTCTTTCTCTCTCTCTCAAAAATAAATGAACATTTAAAATTTTTTTAAAAACTCAGTCAATGTGCTCCATCATATTTACAGGCTAAAGAAAAAAATATCACATGATCATATCAAGTGATGCAGAAAAGGTATTTGACAAAATTCAAAACCGATCCATGGTTAAAACTTTCAGAAAAACAGGACTACAGGGAACTTCCTCAGGTTGATATAGCACATATACAAAAAATCTGCTGCTAACATTATACTTGATGGTAAAAGAATGAATGCCTTTTGCCTAAGTCTGAGGAAAAGAGAAGGATGTCTGTTATGTCACTCTTATTCAGCTTAGTGCTGGAAGGCCTAGCCAGTGCAATAAGACAAGAAAAAAAATAAAAAGGATATCACTCAGAAAGAAAGAAATAAAACTGTCCCTCATTACAGATGACATAACTGTTTATGTAGAAAATCCCAAGGAATCTATGAAAACATCCTGGAACTAATAAGTGAGCTCAGCAAGGTCACAGGTTCTAAGATAAGGAAAAAAATTGTTAATCAGTTGCATTTCTAAATACTAACAATAAACATGTGACACAAAAATTGTAAATGCAATACCACTTACAACTGCTCAAAACAAAATTAAAAACTTGGGTGTAAATTTAAAAAACATATACAAGATTTGTATCCTGAAAACTATAAAATTCTAATGAAAGAAATCAAAGAAGATCTAAATAAATAGAAAGACATATTATGTTCATGTTTTGGAAGACTCGACATAGTAAAATATTCTCCCTGAAATTGATATATAGGTTTAATGCAATTTCTATCAAAATACCAACAAGATTTTTATAGATATATACAAGATTTTTTAAAATTTATATGAACAGGCAAAGAAACTAGAATAGCTGAAAAATTTTTGAAATAAAACAAGTGGAAGGAATCAATCTATTGAATTTTAAGACATATAGTAATCAAGACCTATATCAGACAAGAAACTTATATCAAGAATATATAAAGTGGAGTGCCTAGTTGGCTCAGTCAGTGGAGCATGTGACTCTTAATCTCAGGGTCATGGGTTCAAGCCCCATGTTGGATGTGAAGCCTACTAAAAAAAGAAAAAAAGGATATATAAAGAATTCCCACAGCTCAAATATAAGAAGGAAAACAACCCAATTTTAACATTGGCGAAGATCGAAACAGATGATTTCACAAAAGAAGATATAAAGTGACAATACACAAACATCATCAATCATCTAGGAAATGGAAATCAAAACCACAATGAAATATCATTACACATTCACTTTAATGGCCAATTTTTTTTTTGCCTTTAGAAGAATGTGCATTCTTTATTAGCTAATTTCCTGGTTATGTTATAGATTTTGTTACTGTTGTGAATCATGTCATTTTTTTCTTTTTCTTTTTTCTTTTTTTTCATTTCTTTTTTATTTATTTATTTTTTAATATAATTTATTGTCGAATTGGCTAACGTACAGTATATAACGTGTGCTCTTGGTTTTGGGGGTAGATTCCTGTGATTCATCACTTACATACAACACCCAGTGCTCATCCCAACAAGTGCCCTCCTCAATGCCCATTACCCATTTTCCCCGCCCTCCCATCCCCCCATCAACCCTCAGTTGCTTCTCTGTATTTAAGAGTCTCTTGGGTTTGCCTCCCTCCCTCTCTGTTTGTAACTATTTTTTCCCCTTCCCTTACGTAACCCATGGTCCTCTGTTAAGTTTCTCAGGTTCCACATATGAGTGAAAACATATCATACCCGTCCTTTTCTGACTGACTTACTTCACTCAGCATAATACCTTCCAATTCCATCCATGTCGCTGCAAATGGCATGATTTCATTCTTTCTCATTGCCAAGTAGTATTCTAACGGCCAAAATTTAAAACACTGATATCAGTGACAGTGGAACCACTGAAACTCCTATGTTGCTGATGAGAATGTAAAATGCATAGCCACTACAGAAAAAAAGGTTAGCAGTTTCTTATAAAATTAAAAGTATCCTTAAAATACAACCCAGAGAAAGGAAACAATATGTCACATTAAGACTTGTATACAAATATTTATAGCAGCTCTAATCGTGGTAGCCTGAACTGGAGAATATCGCAATGCCCATTAACTGATGAATGGATAAACAAATGCAATATATCCATACAATGAAGCACAATTCAGTAACAAAGAGGAAAGAACTAGTGAAACTAATAACTACTTGGGTGAATCTCAAAATATTATGCCAACCAAGAAATCAGACACAAAAGAGTACAATGTCTATTAGTCCCTTTATATGAAATTCTAAGGAGGCAAACCCAGTTCTTGGTAACAGGAAACAGAAGAGCGGCTGTTTTGGACCGACATTGAGGGGAGAGGGAAGAGGTTGGATTAGAAAGAGCACAAGGGAACTTTCTGGAATGATGGAGATGTTCTCTATCTTAACTGGAGCCTGGGTCATGCTAAACAAAATGCACACTTAAAATGAGTACATTTTAATGTATGTTTTTATTTTATACACACATTAGGTTCTGTTTAAATCAATAAAATTGACTTAAAAGAAACAATTCTCAGCCTTTGATAGATCAAAGAAGGAAATAAAGGAACTGAATAATATATTTAATTATGATAGATGAGAGAGAAATGAATAGAATATTCTACGCATATATTATTCTCAGAACAGTTTTAAATTGATGATCTCATAGGTTACCAAGAAAAAAATTAATCCAATAGAAGTAGGATTTCATTGATACATTCACATACTGAAATGCAATAAAATAAGAAATGGATTGCAAAATAATAAATAAACATCACTTGGAAAATTAAAAAATGCCCTCATAAATAAAGCTTAAGTCAAAAACAAAATAAGATTGCAACTACAGCCTGGAAAATAATTATGATAACACTGTATCAAACTTATGAGATGCTAAGGTAATGCTCAGAGGATAATTCATAATTTTTAATGTTATTTACTGTGAAACAAAGAAGACTAGAAAAAATGAACTAAATATTCATTTCAAGAAGTAAAAGAGGAAAATTTACTAGATTTTCCTAAAGAAAGAGAAAATAATTAACAGGGTTAAAGTCGATGAATTGGAAAAAAGGTAACCAAGAATTAACGAAGCCTACATTTTGTTTTAAAAAATAGTAACAATAAGACAAAGTTTTGGCAAAACTAACCAAAAAACAGAGAGTGATAAGAAAGAAAAACTAAATTAACATTGTCTGGGGTACGTCAATGAAAATGCAAGGCAAGGCCATCCAGAAATTCTCTCCTCCATAAAAACAATGAGAAAACTTGCAAAAGTGATCAGACTCAACTTTTTCAGAACTCTGGAAATTTACCAAAGGCTTGAAGTTATGTGGGAAGTGTTTGTTCAAGGAAAACAGCTGAATTGCAGTAAGAACAGAAAACTTTGTGATATTTTAATCGATTTAATCCGATCTACCATTCTCCAGCTCTGCAGTACATTTGAAAACTAAGAGTCTGTCTTTGGGGTGAAAACCAGTAGCCTGGTGTCAAATAGATTGAGCAGAACAGTACTGTACATCCTTCAAAGTTTTATTTCCAGTCTTTTCATGATCTAACCTATCTTGTGCATCCTTGGAAGACTCTATATTCAATGCTATCTTCATTTGACCTTGTTGAGTGCTTGCCAAATGCAAAAAATCTCTTCCCTAGAGGTGTTTGCCAAAAACTATTACCAGCAATTGTTTAACTTCCTGGCTCCCTGAGATGGTAGAAACTAGTTGGACCAAACCATAGACAAAACAAAAAAGCTTAATGAAAGAATCTGGGGGAACACCTGGGTGGCTCAGTTGGTTGAGCGTCCAACTCTTGATTTCGGCTCAGGTCATGATCTCAGGGTCGAGGGATTGAGCCCCATATTGGGCTCTGTGCTCACAGTGTAGAGTCTGCTTGGGATTCTCTCTCTCCCTCTCTCTTTGCCCCTGCCTTGTTTGTGCTCTCTCTCTCTCTCTCTCTCTCTCTCTGGGGGAATGAGATATGCACTGGACTTTGAAAAATCTCCAACATTACATTAAAATTTCAGCTGTTTTTTTTCTTCAGAAATCCACAAGCTTATCCTAAAACTCACATGAAAATACAAGGGACTAAGAATAGCCAAAACAACCTTGAAAAAGAAAAACAAAGTTAGAAGACTCCAACGTCCCAATTTTAAATGTTTTTTAATGTTTATTTTTGAGAGAGAGAGAGAGGGAGAGAGACAGTGAGACAGAGTGTGAGTGGGGGAGGGGCAGAGAGAGAGGGAGACACAGAATCTGAAGCAGGCTCCAGGCTCTGAGCTGTTAGCACAGAACTCGACGCAGGCTAGAACTCCCGAACTGCGAGATCGTGACCTGAGCAGAAGTCGGACACTTAACTGACTAAGCCACCCAGGCACCAGCCAACTTCCCAATTTTAAAACTTAGTACAAAGCTGCAGTAAGCAAGACGGTGTGGTAACAGCATAAGAAGAGACATATAGATCAATGGTATAGAATTGAGAGTCCAGAAATAAACCCATATATCTATGGTCAGTTGATTTCCAGTAAGGGTGCCAAGAAACTTCAATAAGGAAAGAATAGTCTTTTCAGTAAATAGTGCAGGAATAACTAGCTATCCACATGCATAAGAATAAAGTTGGGCCCTTACTTCACACCATATAGAAAAATTAACTCAAAGTGAATCAAAGGTAAAACACAGACTAAAATTATAAAACCCTTGGAAGAAAACTAAGTTTTAATCTTCATTTTTAATTACACATTATTTTCTTTGATATAACATCTAAAGCTCAAGCAACCGAAGGGGGGAAAATAGATAAATCAAATTTTCCCAAAATTGAAAACTTCCTCTTTTGCTCAGGCACATGGTGCCGGCAGCATGGGCAAGGGTTGAGGTGTTCATACTGTCAGGGAGCTCTGTAGCCACCGATGAGATCAGAAGTGGCATGATGAATAGCATAAGAAAGCCCAGCTGGGCACAGCCCTGAAGGCCAATGCTTTTGGGGACACTTTTCATACAAAGGGAATTGTGCAGGGCATATAGAGGTGAAAGCAAAACAGCCAAATTCTGCCATCAGGAAGGGTGCTAGGGTCCAGCTGATCAAGAATGGGGAAAAAATCACAACCTTTGTACCCAATTGTGGTTGTTTGAATTTTATTAAGGAAAATCATGAAGTTCTGTTTGGTGGATTTGATCACAAAGGTCATGCTGTCAGTGATGTTCCTGGAGTTCGCTTTCAGGTTGTCAAAGTAGCCAATGTCTCTCTTGGCCTTATCCAAAGGCAAGAAGGAAATACCAAGATATAAGTTTTGATGGTGAAATCATGATAGTAATAAATTTTCATGGTCCAAAAAAAATGTTTTTAACTTGAATGTTTTAAAAGAGACTATCAGGGCATCTGGGTGGCTCAGTCGGTTGAACATCCGACTTTGGCTCAGGTCATGATCTTGTGGTTCATGAGTTTGAGCCCCGCATCGGGCTCTGTGCTGACAGCTCAGAGCCTGGAGCGCCTGCTTCAGATTCTGTGTCTCCCTCTCTCTCTCTCTGCCCCTCCCCTGCTCACACTCTGTCTCTCTCTCTCTCAAAAATAAATAAACATTAAAAAATAATAATAAAAATAAAAGAGACTATCAAGAAATTGAAGCATTATCAACAATAGCCAAACTATGGAAAGAACCCAAGTGTCCATCCACTGATGAATGGATAAATATATATACATACATACATATATACACACACATATATAAACACAAATAATATATACAAACATATATACACATACATATATACACACACACACAATGGAATATAATAATAAATATACACACTTGATCGACTATTACTCACCCATCAAAAAGAATGAAATCTTGACATTTGCAATGATGTGGATGGAGCTAGAGTGTATTATGCTAAGCAAAATAAGTCAGTCAGAGAAAGACAAATAGCATATGATTTCACTCACATGTGGAATTTAAGAAACAAAACAGATGAACATATGGGAAGTGGGAAGGAAAGAGAGGGAAATGAACCATAAGAGACTCTCAAGGATAGAGAACAAACTGAGAGTTGATGGAGGGAGGTGGGTGGGGGATGGGCTAGATGGGGGATGGGGATTAAGGACGGCACTTGTTATGATGAGCACTGGGTGTTGTGTAGAAGTGATGAATCACTGAATTCTACTCCTGAAACCATTATTACAGTATATGTTAATGAACTAGAATTTAAATAAATATTTTTAAAAATAAATTTAAAAAATTGAAAAGGCAATCCATAAGATGGAAGAACATATTTTCAAATTATATGATAATCATATATCTGATAACTGACTTGTATCCAGAATACATAAAGACCCTCTACAACTTAACAATAAAAAGACAAATAATTTAAGATAACTCAATAGGCAAAGGATTGAATATAAGGTTTAGAGAAATGTAAGTAAAAACTACAATGAGATACCACTCCACACCCACTAGGATGACCATAACTTAGAAGATAGACAATAAAAACTGTTAGCAAGAATGTGGAGAAGATGGAACTCTCTCTCACACACTGCTGGAAGTAATGTATAATGGTAAAGCCATTTGGAAAACCAGTTCAGTAGTTCCTCAAAAGGGTAAACATAGTTACTCTACGACCCAGCAATTCCACCTCTAGATATATGCCCGTGAAAATTGAAAATACGTGTTCATACAAAAACCTGTACCTGAATGTTCTGCATTATTCATAATAGCCAGAAAAAATGGAAACAACCCAAACACTCATCAAGGGTGAATATTATTCAGCAGTGAAAAGAAATGAAATACTGATACATTTTACAGTGTGGATGAATCTTGAAAATATTATGCTAAACGAAAGAAGCCAGACATGAAAGGCTGCATATTGTGTGATCCCATTTATATGAAATGTAGAGACAAATCCATGGAGACAGAAAGTATATCAGTGTGGCCAGGGGCTGAGGGGAGGGGATAATGGGGAGTGGCAGTGTAATAGGGGCCAGATCTCTTCTTGGAGTGATGAAAATATTCTGGGATTAGACAGTGGTGATGGTTGTAAAACTTATGAATATATTAAAAGTCAGTGAATGGTTCACTTTAAAAGGGTGAATTTTATGATATGTGAATTATTATCTCAATACAAAAATTTACAGTATTGGGAATAATAAAGCAGTTTTAACCAAAGATCTAGACAGAAAAATGTTATTTGTTAGCACATATTACATAGAAATTACAGAAATGCTCTATGCTCCAAAAACTTTAAAAACATTTTTTTTTGAGAGAGAGAGAGAGAGAGAGAGAGAGAGAGAGAGAGAGAGAATCCCAAGCTGGCTCCATGCCCAGAATGGAGCCCGACGTGGGGCTCAATCTCTCAACCATGAGATCATGACCTGAGCCAAAATCAAGAGTTGGTTGCTTAACTTACAGAGACATCCAGATGCCCTCCAAAATTAAAAATTTGAATGAACTAGATTATTTTATGAGCATATATATTCCCGCAATAGATTCAAAAAGAAATAGAGAATGTGTATAGACTATAAATCATAGCCGAATTCAAAATTGTTGTCAGAGAATTGTACCAAAAAGGCATTAAATCTATATTATTTCATCAGTAGATCTCTCAAACTGAGGTCTGATAGCACTTATATACACAAACAGAAAAGAAAACTAATAACCAGTCATGCTTTGGGTTATGCATATAAAATTTCTTTAAAAATAAAAGAATGATTGGATCCAGATGTACATTAAAAAAGTAATACACCACCACCAAATAGGGCTCATTATGAGAATAGAAGGTCAATTCAATACTAAAAATCCACTATTATAACTAATCATATTAATGTCAAAAATGGGAAACCATATTAAGCTCTTTACATACCAAAGATAATAGTTACACAATTTTATTTGTTTTAACCTACATCAAATCAAATGTCTGCATTATGCCTAATGGCAAAAGCACTAGAAACATTGTAATTAAAGTCAGAAGAAGACAAGATCCTCAACCATCAATGTTACTTAACTTCATTATTTAAGTGCTTGCCAACATGATTAGGTCAGAAACTTTACCAAAACCATGGGCAACATTTAAAATATTTAACAAGAAGATAGTGATATAAACTAATACATTCATTAAAAACATTAAAATTTAGTCTCTTTTCCTTTCTAAGGAAACTAAGATACATCATAAAATTGCCAGTTAATAAAGGTTATAGTTAAAATTTTTTAATAGATCGTTCTAAAATTTTTCAATGTTTATTTATTTTTGAGAGAGGTAGAGCGTAAGTAGGGGAGGGGCAGAGAGAGAGGGAGATACAGAATCCAAAGCAGGCTCCAAGCTCTGAGCTGTCAGCACAGAGCCCAACATGGGGCTCAAACTCACAAATCGTGAGATCATGACCTGAGCCGAAGTCAGACGCTCAACCGACTGAGTCACCCAGGCGTCCCTCAGTTAGATCATTCTAATAATTTCCAAACCATCTGTTGATTTTTAGAAACTGTTGGTGCAGTTTTGTAAAGCATAGGCATCCTAATTAAATGATGCTCTCTCTGAACTATACTCTAACACATGAATTGCACCAGATTCTTCGAACAATTTATCATTACTTGGTAGTCAGTGAGTAACTTGGTTAAATGCATGTCTCTTAATGTCCAAAATATTGTTCACAGTGCTGACTCATCTCAGCTTCTGCTGAAATTTTTTGGCCTTTAAAATATTTGGGATTTTATATATTTAATTTCTATTATTAAATACAACACAAAATTATTTACTGTAATGTATCTAATTTTAAAAGTCATTTATTAATCTTCATTTACTTTCAATGGGGCTTCATAATCACTATTTTTGGACAAATAATGGCCAAAAACAACATTATTTAATAAATTAAAGAACACAATTTATTAAAGAAAAATAAGTTAAAAGAAATTTAAGAATTTTTACTTTTTACTTTTGTCAATAAACAACAAATATATTTCTGATAATTTACCAATTTAATATATTTTTCTTTTGAATCAGTACTTTATCTTATTTAAAAGGGTATACTCTTTATTTCTTTAAAATCTCAATTTTTCTTTAGTATTATATATTTAAACATTTTTAATTTGGGGGCATTGATTGTCCTGTATACTTAGCAAAGCTTTCTATTAAGCTAAATATATCATTGGATATATTTATTATATATTATATATATTATATTTAGCAAAGGGAGGGAGAGAGAGAGAAAGAGAGAGAGAGAGAGAGAAAGAGAGAGAGAATCTTAAGCAGGAGCCTGTCAGGGGGCTCGATCTCATGACCTGGGATCATGACCTGAACCAAAATCAAAAGTCATACACTTAACAGTCTGAGCCACCCAAGCACCCCTATCTATCATTGATATTTAAATTAATGAATTAGCTTAAAGTAAAATCCCTTTTTTAAAAAGAGTAATTTTTAACCATTCGCTTTATGACACAATTTTTGTTCAACTGATAAACTTGAAATGAATTTCAAACTGCTTTTGTAATTCTGACATTACAACCAAGCATTCTAATTTTCATGGTCTCAATTCCCAAATCTTCAGATATATTATAAACGTTTCCTGACGTTACATGATGTATGGTAATAAATTAAGAAAACATTTATAATTACTCACTTCGTTTATATATATTATTGCATCATTCAAGGGTAATTGAATTCAGTGACTTGGACAGTGCCAAATTAAAACATTCAAAAATTCCCCTAAATTTTGGCTGAAACTGCAGCCTCTCTCCCTTGCTAATCACAGGCACTGCGTGTATAAAATCCAATAAGGTTTTCATGAAAATATTTCTCATTGAAACCATTTTTCTCATGTGTCAACAATAAATTTTGATAAATTATTTCAGATGTTGTTCCTTCCTGCTTCATGAGATCAACAAAAACCAGTAAATTATCTTCAAAGTCTTGAATTTCACATTTTAAGTAAATTATTAAAAACTAGTTTATATGAAACAGTTGAAGCTTCATCAATAATGATTGAAATTTTACTGCCTTGATTTATACATTTTCCAAAAAGTTGTTTTCTTAGATGATCAGATAAATATTTTGTAACAAACAAGCCCATAAATTTAGATTGCTACAATAAGCCCATATTGATATTGCTCTTTTTTAAAGTTCTATTAAATATTTTATGTTTGACAATGTTCAGTTATTTTTTAACCATACAGATGGTATTTTCTAGATGTTTTTCATTTGCTTTATCAATACTGAGGTGCATTTTTTCAGAAATTTTTATTATTGCTAATGTTTTTTATATGAAACTGATTTATAACCTTTTTTAATAATGTTCCTCATTGGTGAGAGAAGTTTTTCTTTATTTAAACCATGAGTTTTGGGGTGCCTGGGTGGCTTAGTCAGTTAAGCATCCAACTCTTGATTTCAGCTCGGGTCATGATCTCACAGTTGTGAGACTGAGCCCTGCATCAGGCTCTGCATTGGGTGTGGAGCCTGCTTAAGAGTCTCTCTCCCGGGGCACCTGGGTGGCTCAGTCGGTTAGGCAGCCGACTTCGGCTCAGGTCATGATCTCACAGTCCGTGGGTTCAAGCCCTGCGTCGGGCTCTGTGCTGACAGCTCAGAGCCTGGAGCCTGTCTTTGGATTCTGTGTCTCCCTCTCTCTCTGCCCCTCCCCTGCTCACGCTCTGTCTCTCTGTCTCTCAAAAATAAATAAAGTTTAAAAAAATTAAAAAAAAAAAGAGTCTCTCTCCCTCTCCCAGTGGCCCTCCCCTGCTTGCACCCTCTCTCTTTGTCTTAAACAAACAAACAAACAAACAAACCATGAGTTATACAGAACATAAAACATTTGATGAAAGTATAGCACTTTTAACATTTAATTGTAAACAAGTTTTCCACCCTGATCATTTGAGCAATATTTACACACTAACTATAGGGAGTCACTCACATTACTTTTATTGGAATGACTGAGTTGTTTTCATTCCACTTACACGACTTCTTTATTTTATTTTGCTTTGTTTCTTACACAGCATCGAAAGATGCCCGGGGTTTTGGTTTCCACTTAGTATCAGAAGCTATCTGAGGGACGGTTCATTATTAATATCATTTCTTCCTGGTTCTTCCACAGTCAGAAGAGTCATGTTTATAATATTTATTTATTTTTATTCATTTATTTTTCTTTTAGAGAGGAAGAGGGAGAAGGCACGGTCACACTCGTGTGAGTGAGGGAGAGGCAGAGGGGGAGAGAATCTCTTAAGCATCTTAAACTCACACTCAGCACGGAGTCGGACTTGGGGCTCTGGCTGGGATCATGAGCTGGAATCAAGAGTCAGATGCTCAACTGACTGAGCTCCCCAGGCCCCCCTTTATTTATAATATTTTAAAAGAACATGAAGAAACTTATACAAACTCTACTCTATCTTCACTCTGGGTTTCATTTTTAATATTTTATTATTAAGTTTATAAACCTCAGAACACTGTACTTTGACACAAAAAATTATAGCATACTAGCTGTAAAATGAAGTAAAAACTGAAATATTTAGAGGCAGGGGCAATTACATAATTTGGGGATAATAATAAATTTTGAATTCTCCCCACATAGTGGTTCTCAAACTTTTTGGTCTCAGAAATCTCAGAGTTAAAAATTAGAGCAGCCTTAAATCTTTTGTTTGTGTGGGTTACATCTATCAATACTTACGATATTAGAGGTTACAATTGAGAACTTTTCATTTGTGTATTTATTCAGTAAAAAAACAACAATAATAGCTTGGGGAATGCTCACATAGAATTTTTTATGAAAATAATTGTTTTCCAAAATAGTGAGAAGAGCACCATTGTTATACGTTTTTGCAAATCTCTTTAATGTCTGGCTTAATAGAATTCAGCTGGATGCTGAGGTCCACTTCTGCATTCAATCTGTTGTGATATCATTCATCACGTAGCCTCTGGAAAACTCTACTTACACTCCTGGGGGAAGAGTGAAAAAAGCAATTGATGTGTTCGTGTCACTAGATGTTTTGTCCTCAGAGATTCCTAAAGGGGTCTCAGAGAACTTCAGAGGTCAGTAACCCACAGGCTGAGAACCACCGTCCCCAAGTACAGAGTGCGTCTGAAAGCATGTGTCATGAGGCCATATTGTCTTCCATGAAACAGGCCAAACTGGCAGGGAATGCTAGAAAATTGCTCAGATGTCACTGTGACCCACCTATTGGCAGTTATCACACGCTTCAGCCATCAGTGTGAACTCATGGATTTACATTGGAGTCTATATCATTAACTGATTTTGCTGTGCCTTGCTGTTACTGATACGCTACTTACCAACTGGTAGGGATGTATTTCAAAAATTGAAGATGAGTGGGTCATACCTGTACCCACCACGAAATATCAGCTCTGCTAAGAATGATACATGTTTTAAAAAATTTGTTTTCTTAATGTTTATTTCTTTGTGAGAGAGAGGGAGAGTGTGAGCAGGGGAGGGGCAGAGAGAGAGGGAGACACAGAATCCGAAGCAGGCTCCAGGCTCTGAGCTGTCAGCACAGAACCCGGCGCAGGGCTCAAACCCACGAACCGTGAGATCACGACCTGAGCCGAAGTTGGACGCTTAACTGACTGAGCCACCCAGGCGCCCCGTGAATTATACATGTTTTAGATGGGGAGTTTTAATTGTTACTCTTGGTCAGTGATGTATTTTACTTTTTAATGTTTTATTTATTTTTTGAGAGAGAGAGAGTGCGAGCAGGGGAAGGGCAGAGAGAGAGGGGGACAGAAGATCCGAAGCAGGCTCCACGCTGACAGGGTGACGGCAGCAAGCTCAATGTGGGACTCGAACCCACGAGCCACAAGATCATGACCTGAGCCGAAGTCGGACACTCAACTGACTGAGCCACCCAGGTGCCCAGTCAGTGATGTATTGACCTCTCGAAGCCAAGAAGATTCAAAAAAAAAAAAAAAAAAACATTGAAAGTAATTAGGGCATTCAGTAAGAAAACCTATTGCAAAATAAAAATGCGTACGTATCTCTGTGTGTATCAACATTTATATCGATTTACATCTATATCTTCCTTTCCTATACAGCAAGGACCATTCAAACTTACCAAATACATGTAGAACATATATCAGGAACAGAATTGGACTGGGGACACAAAAGAAGCTGTGTCATTACCCTAAATGAGAAGGTTCAATATTGTAAGTCTTCCCAAGTTAATATGTGTATTTAACATACCTCTATGAAAACAATGCTATTAACTCTGAACTTGATAGAATTATTTTTGAAGTGTTTATATATGATTAAATTTGATAAAAAATAAATATTCAAGAAGAGCCAAACAAAATCTGGAGGGGGTGTGTTGGGTGTGTTTGATTGAATGTTAACAATACATTAAAAATTTGCAGTCTGGGGCGCCTGGCTGGTTCAGTTGGGAGAGCATGTGACTCTTGATCTCAGGGTTGTGATTTCAAGCCCCATGTTGGGTGTAGTAGAGCTTACTTGCAAAAACTTGCAGTATGAAAATAATGTAGTGTTGAGGCTAGAATAAATAAGCACATTACTGAAACAATAGAAAGTCCCCAAAACACCCAAGGTGTATGCCAACTTAGTATGTAAAAAGGGGGACATCTCAAATTCATAGGAAAAAGGTTAGGAAGCAAATGGTGGTACAATTGTCTAGTCATTTTAGGGGGGAAAGGTTAGATGCCTAACTCACATCACACACTGAGATAAATCCCAGTAGCATTAAAGATTTAAATATCGAGGAGATATATTTAGAGCAGTTAGACAAAAATGCAGAGAAATATTTATATAATCTTAAAGCAGAAAAAGCTCTTCTAAGCATAGGGGGAAAAAAAGATTTGACCACACAATAATTTAAAAATTGCATTAAAATAATGAATAAAAAATAAATACCAAAAAAAAAATCAGAGAATGTTGAACATTCCGGTAGAAACATGGACAGCTCTAGCAGATCGGTGAATAAATAGGAGTGGCCAGGAAAGCACAACAAAAGACACTCAACTTGCTTGTAATCAAGATGGAACAGAAGAACAGGGTATCAGTTTCACCTCTCACGTGGGTCAAGCTGGCTAAGTGCCCGACTTCGGCTCAGGTCATGATCTCACAGGTTCGTGAGTTCGAGCCCCGTGTCAGGCTCTGTGCTGACGTCTCAGAGCCTGGAGCCTGCTTCAGAATCTCTGTCTCCCTCTCTCTCTCTCTCTGCTGCTCCCATACTCGTGATCTCTCTCTCCCTCTCAAAAATAAATAAACATTAAAAAAAATATTCAGGAAGGTTCATAACAAGGAACGTTCAGGAAGCTCTTCACAACATTGTCTCTATCAATGAAAAGATCAAAAACAACCTAAATGGTCAATAATAAGGATTTGGAATATTTGTATGTACCATATAGTAAGGCTACAGTGTGTTCATGTGATGAAATTTTATGCTATCATTAAAATGGTATAAATACTGACTTGGAAACAGGTTCACGATACAATTGCAAAAGTACCATCCCAGGCAGCACATAGAATCTCATTTCATTGTTTTTAAAAGCTTATTATTTACATACCTGTATTATATATAATTGTAGAAAGTATTTGTCAGGCTGTACAATTAAACACTAACACTCATTCGCTTTCGTGGGAGACTTAAAAATGATTTTACTTTTTTGCTGTTTTTGCTGATTTCTTCAACACCAGACACGGACAACTTTTGCCAATCGCATTTCTTTTAAATCACGCTCCGGCTGCCGCCAGAATAAATTTGGTCCTTAAATACTTTAGATACTGCGCTCTCTGTCAGCTCCACGTGGAGGGAAATCCACGGGATTGGTCGTGAAGGACTGGCCCAGGCTCTGAAAGTCTGTTGTTGGCCAACACAGATAGTAAAAATGCACGATGAGAGAAGACTGCCAAGCCGTGTGGGTGTCCGGAGAGCTGCAGCCCATGTGCGTCTTCCTCGGGCTGGAGGAAAACTCCTGCGAAAGCCCCAGATTCCTGGACAGTCAGGAGCAATCTGTGTTGAGCTGCCCCATGTCACGAATCCACAGCTTCTATCCCCTCTGCCCAGGGGATCAGATACCAGTCCCGAGTGCGAGGGCTCCACGCTGCCCACTTGGTTCCATTCTCTGTTTCCCGGATGACCGACCACCCCTCTTCCGTAGATCTCACAGTGCCACTGAGAAGGGCGAACATGGCCATGCCTGGGTTTCCGGTCACATCCGTCCTCACCCACCCCTTTGCTCAGAACACAGCCAAGCGATTGGTCACCCACATACTTGAGTGCTTAGGGACCTGTATCTTCTGTCGGACTCTGGCTTCCACCAGCCCAGACAACCTACCTGGCATGTAGCTGAGGCCCTGGCACTTGGCCAGATGCAGTAAATCCCTTACTGACCTGTGAACATTTGGGATGAAATCTCATTTTGCCTGCTGTGCCTAATACCATTCACTCACTCAACAAGTGCTATTGGAACATCTCTGTGCGTGGCCCACGCCTGCTTTTCTGCCTGAGTAGTGCCCACCGGCAGCTAGCAAACACCTTTCCAGTGGCTGGTGAGAAGCCAGAGTGACTGAGGTTTTGGCATGGGCTGAGAAAGAGCTGGCTGCCTTCCTCCTGCTCCTTCCACCTGGCTCCCTCGCCGACAGGGGCGAGCCAAGGATTTGGACAGAGTGCTCCAAGAGCACAGGATTTGGGGATCAAATAACAACTCAACCACTTAGAAGCTGTGTGATCTTGGGCAACCGACTTTACCTCTCTGAACCTGTTTACTCACCTGTAAACTTGGGGCCATTAATAGTGCATGCCTCCCAGACTGGTTTTGATGTTATGTGAAATAATGTATACAGAGGTCACAGACTTGGGCTCCATCGTGGAGTTCTCATTGTTGCTGTTATTTTCTTCATGGTTATTCTATTTTCTAGATGGGTCAGCTCTGGCCAGACTGGAGAACCATGACCTGCCATTCCCACAGACTTGCGTCACGGTGAGGCCTGAGACCTCCCGTATGACAGGCAAGGCTACTGAGGCGCAGACGAGAGGGGACTTGCCTGAGATCACCCAGGGAGCCCTCTGTGGCCGTCAGGACTCCCGCGGCTCTCCTTCTGCCCAGCCACATGTTTTCTCTGAAGAAGAGGTGAGCCTTTAAGAAAAAATTAAGTTCCCAGCAGAAGGGACACCCCCCATTCCCTTGCCTTATGTTTCCCTGGCACAGCTGTCTTTGCGCCAATAGTGGGTGGTGAAGGCGGGCTGGTCTTTACTGACGCGCGTCTTACATTTGCCAACCTCAGCGCCGCCACTCTACCCGGGTTACCTTGCAGGGGCTCACCGTGGAACTGGCAGAGGCGGGCTCCCCTTCTCTTCAGGGAACAGATGCATCTTGGCTGGATGCCTGCCATCGCCCTGGTGGGGCCCATGAGCCCAGAGCACAGCACGCAGCGGGGTGAGAATACCAGTGCCTGCTTCCAGCAAAACCTCACCACCAGCTGGCAAGGATCATCATTCCCCATCCTCCGAGGCTCCCGGTCCAGCACTTCCCTGCCCGGTGGAATGGTGGGTCTGCCATTCCAAGAGACTCCGGGACAGAGATTGGCCGTGGGCAGGAACATTGGGAAACGCAAACCATCTTCACTTCACGGAGATGGTCATGGCAAACAGGCACAATAAAACCCCTGAGAAACGCTTGGGAAGGAACCTGTCAACTCACACTGAGTTTGCATTTTCCAAATGTATTTGATCATGGAAGACAGCCTTCTAAAAATGAAAATAACCATTAAGGTGGTTAGTTCCCTTACTTCTGTCTGGTCTCTGAGGAAATGTTGTCTCCTCAGAGGACTTTCCTGGTCCCCCTGGCTAAAATAGCACCCCAGTTCTCTCTGTGTCTTCACGCTGCCTTGTGTTTCTCCATAACGCTTATCACACATTTGCTTTTATGTTTATATATTATATTTATATAACGATATTTTAATAGGTATCTGTTTATCCTTTGTCCACCTCTCTAGACTGTGAGCTCCATGGTGGAAAATGTCTTTTTTACGGCTATACTTTCAGTCTTTGGCACATAGTAGGTGCTCAATAGATGCTGTTGAATAAATGAACATTCCTGCAAGAGAATTCAGTGTGCAGGAGCCTGGGTGGTTCAGTCGGTTAAGAGTCCGACTTCGGCTCAGGTCAGGATCTTGCAGTTTGTGAGTTCAAGCCCCATGTCAGGCTCTGTGCTGACAGCTCAGAGCCTGGGGCCTGCTTCAGATTCTGTGACTGCCTCTCTCTCTGCTCCTCCCCTGCTTGTGCTCGCTCTCTCTCTCTCTCTCTCTCTCTCTCTACCTGTCTCCTGCTCACGCTGTTTCTCTCTGTCTCTCAAAAAGTAAATAAATGTTAAAAAAAATTATAAAAAAGAGAAATCAGTGCCCAACCTCTCAGTAAAAAAGTATCCTTGGATGTCAACCAAAAAGTGGTTGTACAGATTATGATGGGCTCTGTGAAATGGGAAATGAAAACCATCTGATAAAATTTAGCAAAAGTAAAAGTCATGATCAAAATTGAAACGGAAATGCAGACAACTGCTTAAAACTCCTCATACCTCCATCAGAAGTACGATCTGGATATCCCTGAAGACAGATTCCCCTTCCATATAATTGAGCTCTTATTCTGTGCCAGGTACCATGCTAATCACCTGACATACATCATTTCATTTAATCAGCACAACTACTTCATGAAGGAGGAATTATTGTGTCCATTTTGCAGATGAGGAAAGAGGCTCAGAGGGCTTAGGCAAGTTCCTCAGAAAGAACAGATTTATAGATCAGTTTGGGGAGAATTGATGACAATGTTGAGTTTCCCAATCCATGAACATTGGATATTTCCAATTTTAGCCCTTTTTTTAAATTTTTCTCAGAAAGAGAAGAGAGAGAGAGAGCAAGCAGGGGAGGGACAAAGAGAGAGGCAGAGAGAATTCCAAGTAGACTCTGTGCTGCCAGCCTGGAGTCTGACACAGGATTCAATACCCTGAACCATGAGATCATGACCTGAGCCAAAATCAAGACTCGATACTTAACCAACTGAGCCACCCAGGTACCCAGCTCAGAAATATTTTATAGTTTGTAGTCTCCATGTCTAACACTTCTTTTGTTAAATTTGTTTCTAAGTATTTTTATTCTTTTTCACTGTGAATAGAATCTCTTAATTGGAGGGTTCATTTCTAGTATATGGAAATATAATTAATGTTTGCACATTGAACTTGTATCCTGTGATTTCTCAACTTGTTTCTTAGCTGTCACAGCTCCTTTGTGGATTCCTTGGGATTGTATACATAAAGGCTTGTGTCATCTGTGATTTCATTTTTTCTTTTTCAATTTGTGTGCTGTTGTTGGTTTTGTTTGTTGTTGTTTTTGCCTTATTGCACTTGGTGGAAACTTCCTGTACAATGCTGAAGAGTTGCAAGGAAGTAGATATCCTTCCCTTGTTCCTGATTTTAAGGATAAAGCATTCAGTCTTTCTCCATTACTTAAGATGTTAGCAGTGGGTTTTTTTTTTTTAATGTTTTATTTATTTTTGAGAAAGAGAGAGAGAGACAGCCTGAGCAGGGGAGGGTCAAAGAGAGAGGGATACACAGAATCCAAAGACAGGCTCCAGGCTCTGAGCTAGCTGTCAGCACAGAGCCTGATGTGGGGCTCGAACCCACCAACCGTGAGATCACGACCTGAGCCGACATCAGACACTTAAGTGACTGAGCCACCCAGGCACCCCAGCATCGGGATTTTTGTAGATGCCTCTCTCTTTCTAGTTTGTTGGGTTTTTATCATGAACAGTTGTTAGATTTTTGTCAAGTGACTTTTCTATGTCTATGGAGATGGTCTTGTGTTTGTTTTCTTTTTGTTCTATTAATAAGATACTTCACACTGATTGACATCTGTGTGTTGAACTAACCTTACATTTCTTTTTTTTTTAAATTTATTTGTTTATTTAGAGAGAGAGAAGTGTGCACGAGCGGGGGAAGGGCAGAGGGAAGGAGAGAGAATCCCACGCAAGCTCCATGCCATCAACACAGGGTCTGATATGAGGCCTAAACTCACAAACCATGAGATCAAGACCTGAGAGCTGAGATCAAGAGTTGGACACTTAACTGACTATGCCACCCAGGTGCCCCACCAGCCTTGCACTTCTGAAATAAAACCCACTTAGTCGTGGTATTTAATACTTTTAAAGCGCTGCTGAATTCACTTTGCTCATATTTTGTTGAGGATTTTTGCATTTGAATCTGATGATGCCACACATACACCAGCAAGGGTAGGAAAAGGTTTATTGCTCACATAATGAAGCTTTGTGGAGAGGTTGGGGGAGGTTCCCGAGTGGTATATAAAATAACTTGAGGGCCGCCTGAGTGGCTCAGTCAGTTAAGCATCTGACTTCAGCTCAGGTTATGATCTCATGGTTCATGGGTTCAAGCCCCATGTCAGGCTCGGTGCTGACAACTCAGAGCCTGGAGCCTGTTTCGGATTCTGTGTCTCCCTCTCTCTTTTCCCCTCCCTCGCTCATGCTCTGTTTCTCTCTCTCTCCTTCAAAAATAAATAAACATTAAAAAAATAAAAATAAAATAAAATAACTTGAAAGGGGCAAGGGAAGGAGACAGGCTTTGGGGGGTCATAATGGTTAGGAGATGGGGCTGGGGTAAAGGTTTCCAAGTGAATGGATTGGGCCTTGCACTGTATTGAATTCTCCCACTCTTGTTGTTGAACTGTTTTTTCCTTTAAATTCTGTCAGTTTTGTGCCATGTATTACGAGGCTGTGTTACAAGGTACATATATATAACCGTTGCATTTTCCTAATGTATTTACCCTTAGATTATTATGAAATGTCCCTCTCTGTCCCTACTAATACTTCTCATCTTAAAGTCTGCTTTTATGATATTAATAGAGTCACTCCAGCTCTCTTTTGGTTACCGTGGGCATGTCATAGTTTTGTATGTCTTTTTTAGAGAGCATGTAGTCGGATCATGATCTGACAATCTCTTCCTTTAATTGAAGCAACTGGACCATTTGCATTTATGATTGCCATCCTATAATTTGTTTCCTATGGCTCTCTTACCTTTTTTGTTCTTCTGTTTCTCCTTTAGTTCACATCTTGTATTAAATATTTCCGTGAGCCATTTGAACTCTATTTTTATACTTACTTTCTTTTGGTTGCTTTACGAATAGAATATACATGTTAACTTACCGTAGCGTACTTAAAATTAACATGAACTTAATTTTGATGAAATACAGAAACTTTGCTCCATTCCTTTATGTTGTTATCATATATATGGTATTAGGTACGTAACAATATGGTGTTTGTATTGTTCTACACAATTTCATGTCTTTTTGAAACATTAAGAGAATAAAACAAAATAGATTCTTATTTAACTCTCTTATTTCCACTTATTACATACTTATCATTTCTGGCAGTTTTCATTTCAGAATCAGATTGCCATTTGGTATCAAGTCCTTTGGGCCCAAAAGACTTTTATAGTATCTGGTAAGGCAATCTGATAGCCATGAATTCTTTCGGCCATTTTTCTTTTTTTTTTAATCTGGGAATGTCTTTATTTAGCTTTCATTTTTGAAAGATAGTTTGTTTAACATAGCATTCTTGGTTGGCAGGGTTTTTTTTTTTTTCAGTGCTTTTCATATGTCCTTCTAGTGTCCATTATTTCACATGGAAAGTGAAAGGTATTGATGCTTTGATGATCACATGAAGGTATTGATACTTTTCTGTCTGTGCTGAATCATTTTTCTCGTTACTTTCAAGATGTTCCTTTTGTCTTCATCTTTCTACAGTTTGACTATGACATGTCCAGGTGTGGATCTTTCATATTTATTCTACTGGGGGTTCATTTAGTATCTAGGCTGTCTAGGTTAATATTTTCCTCAACTTTGAAGTTTACTGCTATTATTTCTTCAAATATATATATTTCTTCATCTCCTTATGTGGCTGTAGCCAAAAGCCTAAGTTTGAGGCCATAGTTTTAAACCTGTTAACTGATCCAGGGCTGCCTGGGTGGCTCAGTCGGTTAAGCATCCGACTTTGGCTTGGATCACGATCTCACGGTTCACGAGTTCGAGCCTCGCGTTGGGCTCTGTGCTGACAGCTCAGAGCCTGGAGCCTGCTTCGGGTTCTGTGTCTCCCTCTCTCTCTGCCCCTCCCCCACTCGTTCTCTCTCTCTCTCTCTCTCTCTCTCTCTCTCAAACATAAATAACACACTAAAAAACCCTGTTAACTGATCTTGGGCATTGTACCACACCATTTAGTATGTGGTACAATGTTGGCTCAACACCTGACGAGTTTTTTGCCCGCAAGTATTAACTGTATTTAGCGCCCAAGACTATCCTGTAAAAAGTTTGTTTTTATTATTCTAGTTTTAGCGCTAAGGTAATTGAGGTATAAGAGATACTGGAGATGAATATTAACAAGTGAGAATAGTTGGATTCAGAGAGAAGGACATTGGCCAAGGGTATATCATGAGTCAACCACTCCCTGAACTAGAACCTGGATCTTCTGTTTCCTAATCTTTGTGCATCACCCAGCTGCTTTCCTTTAGGGGAGAATTGGGGATAAGCGTACCCTTCCGCCTTCCCCCACGCTTCTCCCCTTGTCTACCTCACTCAATTTTTAAATAAAAAAAAATTGTCTTAACGTTTATTTATTTTTGAGAGAGTGAGAGACAGAGACAGAGTGCAAGCAGAGGAGGGGCGGAGAGAGAGGGAGACACAGAATCGGAAGCAGGCTCCAGGCTCTGAGCTGTCAGCCAGAGCCCAACATGGGGCTCAAACCCACTAACAGTGAGATCATGACCTGAGCCGAAGTGGGCATTTAACCAACTGAGCCACCCAGGTGCTCCAACACACCCTCTTTAAAAAAAATTTTTTTATTTGTTTTGAGAGAGAGCGAGCACGTGGAAGCGTGTATGAGCAGGGAAGGGGCAGAAAGAGAAGGAGAGACAGAATCCCAAGTAGGCTCCATGCTGTCAGTGCAGACCTTGATGCGGGGCTCAATCTCATGAACCGAACTGTGAGATCATGACCTGAGCGTTACCTGAGCCCAACCTGAGCCAAAAATCAAGAGTCAGACAGACACTGAGCCACCCAGGCACCCCTCCACTACACCCCCTTTGAGGGCCTTACTTGTCCCGAAAAAGCACAGGTCAAAGGGCATTAGGTCATTGAAGCTCCTTGCCCCTAGGTGGCGCTGCTTTTTCTAGCCCAAGACCACAAGTTGCCTAGAAAGGTGATTTAAATTTATAGCATTTTGGATTATGGCAATTGCATGCATACTTTCAATCTGATTATAGCGGGATTAATCTGTCTTTAATAGATGGCTATTAATAATTTACACTGTTATCTTTAATAATATAATTATGTTTAAAATGTCCATTTACATTATTTTTCTCAGGGACTTTCCCTCAACTCCCGGATTTTATTTGGAGCTAGTAGCAGTCTATGAAAGCATCCCTGAATGAGGATTTAACAAGGCAATTGTTAGAGAAATAAAGATCCGTTTCCAATGAAAAGAGACGCCAAAAAAAAAATCATTGTATTAAAATATGTAGATATCTGTGTGTATCATAGTTACAAAATGAAAAATACAAATCCTTCTAGCCGTCCCTGAAATTCCTCCTACCTCACAAGCATAGGCTTTTGGAATCTTCTGGGGACAGGTCTCTTTATTTTACTGCAGCTGACCTTGACCGAAAAGCCTAATCTTTTTGTTTAAATACAAATGTCAAGTTCAAAATGGAAAGCGTGATGGACGTTTTCTGGCTGCCCCTCCAGACCCACACTCTGCTCTTCTCTGTTTTGCTTTGTGCCCAGGAGGTTGACCTCTAAGGAATATGTCAACCAGCTCCCTTGCCCTCTGGTTTCTGATAGATTCGACCAACGAGAGGATCCAGCAGGGAAGCCATGCAGGAGGAGAGAGAGCATTGCATTTGTCCCTCCAGCTCTCCCCCTGCTAGCTGCAGCGTGCCTGCAATCCTGTTCCTCTGTTCAAGGATCCTGTTCCTCCTCTTGGTAGCCTTCTTCTCCAGCTACGGGTCTCACAGGGTCCAGGTAAGTTCTCTTCCTCTCTGCTCCTTCAGCCCAAGGGTGGCAATGACTTTGCACCTTTGCTGGTCCTTCGTCCTTCCCCAGCCCCTGTGGCTTTCCCTTGACGCTGCCCTCACCTCTGGAAAGAGACACCTGATCAACTTTTCCTGCCTTTCATTGCTTTCATGTGCTGCGATCTGCTGGGGCTCTGAATGACACGGAAAATCAGCATGGATAAGGAAAAGAGGGAGAGATTGGGAGTCCTGAGGTTTTACTTTTGGTCCTAGCTCAGGTGCTGTTTTTCCATGTGAACTTGGATAAATCTTTGTTACTCTCTGAAATACAAATGCCTCATCTATAAAAAGAGTGGTTGGATAAAATCAGAGGATTCTGTTTCTTTCTTTCTTTCTTTCTTTTTTTTTTTTTTTCTTTCTTTCTTTCTTTTTTTGGTCATGTACTCCAGAAGAATTCTGAAAATTCACATAATCACATAAATAAAAAAATTTGTCCTCACGGTTTTAAATAGTTGTAAAGGACGTAATGTCCTGAATATTGTAAATATTAGCATTTAAAATTTTATACCCACTGCCATCCATTTAAAAAAAACAGATGAAAAAAAAAAAACAAACAAAAAACAGATGAACAAACTCTTAACATCTAGAAATATTGCAATATTCCTTTTTCTCCTTTAAATCACTTTTTCCATTCTGCTTCCCCACAGAATGTTACAGGAATGTGATATATTTTTCTGCTTGTGAGTCTCATATGGATCATCTTGGTATAGTCTCTAAATTGAAAATATTATTATAGGTGGAAATTTTAAAATGCTTCTATTTCCAGTGATCATAAGGCACTATGAGTTAATAAGCATGTTTCTGAATTAATTTTAGGATACAGTCGATCAAAATTTCTATAATGGTTAAACATAAAAGGTAATAGAAGTTTGTCTCTCTTTTTTAATTTTCTTAAGTTTATTTATTTTTATTTTGAGAGGTACAGAGACAGTGTGAGTGGACGAGAGATAGAGAAAGAGGGAGAGAGAGGATCCCAAGCAGGCTCCACGCTGTCAGCACAGAGCCCAATGCGGGGCTTGAACTCATGAAATCATGAGATCATGACCTGAGCTGAAACCAAGAGTCAGACGCTTAACTGACTGAACTACCCAGGGTCCCTAGAGTTTGTGTCTTAATGAGACGGATGGGAGAAGGTTGTGGTGTCTCGATCAAAGGAACTTCTGTTCCCCAGTACTTGGAAACTTCCCTCTGTTCGGTGCCCTCTCCTCCCTGGGCCTGACCTACAGTTGCCCATGCAAGGAAATAATAATGGCAGTTAAGAACCTAGAAATGGATTTTCATAAAACTCTGCATCGATTGGGGATGTGCCTCCTAATTTGAAGGCACAGGGTTGATGGTAACTGAAGAGAACCAAATGAGAGCCTTCAGAGGGTCATATCTGCGAGGGCTGGTTCTGGGGTCCGAGTGCCTTAATGCTAACATTCTGTGTGACTTGGGCGTCTTATTGAAGCTTTGTGCCTCTGTTTCCTGATCTGCAAAATAGGGATGTGTACAGCTCTTTAAGAATCACTTGAGGTAATGTGGGAAAAACACCCAGTGTATGGCAAACAGTATATTCAGAATAGATTCATAGGGTTGTAAAGGTTCCTCCCAGCTCTGACATAGTCCGGGAAGGGGGACCTGCTGGGGTGTGATCTGCTTTCCTCCATTAAAGCCCATTTTAAGACCATTGTAAATATCCTGATGTCTCCGTAATAGAAAGCAGAATGCTCCAGGCTCTTTGGGTCTGTTCTTTTTGGTAAGTTATACTGCCCACTGAGTCTTCTCAGGTATTTCCAAAAAAGCATCCATTGATATTTGTCCACAGGCCTTGACCTTTGCCACCTCAGGGAGGTTGATATTCCCGGGGCACTCTTGCGGTAAGAGAAAGGGAACATGGAACGGTAGGTTTGGAGACCAGTGCAGCTGTCTACCAAGAACTCCTCCATTTCTCAGAGAAAGAATTATAACCAGGCTGTGTGCAGGCTGTGTGAGCCCAGAAAATGACAGCTCCTGCCTTCCAGGAATGGGAATCAAGTATACATTCATTTATACTCTTTTGGAAAAAACTGGGGTGGCCTACGGGCCAATTTTGAATCCAGCAAGCCAATATTTGAGCTTTCTGCCTGAGAAACAAAATAAGACATTGATATGCTAAGAAGTTGCTAACTGAGTCAATTTTGCTGTAGGCCTGCTCTGATGTGACTTTTGTGCTCACATTATTGCTCAGACACCAGGCCCGCACAATGCCTACCCTGCCGACTGCCACTTTGCTACTAGAATGCACCCTCCTATCCCCCCCCCCCCCCCGGCTGAGTTCTGAATTCTCGGTTTCATTTCCTATTGATACAGAGGAATGCCGCTGTTTTCCCTTTATAAAGAAACTGCTTGTGCACACTCTGCCCCTGGTTTGGTTCCCTTCTTTACCACCTCCCAGAGCCCAACTTTAATTTATGGAGTCTTGGACAGCTTCATTGAAATGGTTTTTTAGTTTGAAATTTAATTCTGTTCTGACATTTTTGGAGAAGAGAGAAAATCGGTGCCGAGTGTAGTACGTTGATTGCCTTCAAGACCCAGTTCTTTATCCTTCCCTGGATCCGGGCCCTGTGCCACTCAACTGGGCTGTATTCTCCTGCTTGAACTCGGGGCCTAGCTGCATGACTTGCTCTGGCCAGTGGGATGCTTCACATGGGATTTAAACCGAAGCTGGAAATGTGCTTGCACACTCGAGCTTATCTGCTCTTATTCCCTGGTGTTGCCAAATGAATGTGGCTCAGGCTGGCTTGCTGGAGGATGAGAAATGGGGGGACTGGCATTGGGTGGCCCTAGTTGTCCCAGCCATGGCCAACACAGATCAACTAAGAGCCAGCCAACACCAGCCATATGATCGAGCCCAGCCACGATCAGAAGAACCTTTCTGCTGGACCGCAGACTCGTGTACTAAATTCATGCTTATTGTTTGAAGACTTGGGCTATTTGTTAGGTAGTGTTGTGGGAATTGATAGCTGATACATTAAGCTAGTGGCAGACTGGCCCTCCCGGAACAGTATCCAAAGGAACACTGAGCTCACATGCAACACCTCCCAAGCCCTCTGAAAACTGACGGAGGAAGAAAGGAGCCTTACTGTGGAGTTTCAAATGCTGCCACCATGCAGGTGGGGGATCAAACCCAGGGAGATTCAGGACAGCAAAGTAAACACAAGTACAGGCTCTGGAGTCAGACTCCTGAGCCCAAAGCCCAGATGCACTTAGGAGCTCTATGTTCCTCGGCACGTTACTTTACCTCTTCCTGCCTCGGTTTCCTCTTTGGTAAAACAGATCGGATAATAAATAGTACCTACCTCATCAAGTTGTCATGGAGGCCTGATGGTTTTAATGCACTTAGAAGAGCTCATTACAAGCCCTAGGAAAGTATTTGTTAAATAAATAAGTAAAGTGTGACCTCATTTATACCCACAGGCTAGTGAGTCCTGGGGGACTTCAGGGATTACATTTGTCTTTTGGTAGGAAGGATACATTTGGATCGTAGCCGGCTGTTTCTCATTTCATATTGTCGACTAATGACTTCTAAAGAAACGAATGCATACTCAACGGGTCTCAAAAATCAGGAAAATACTGATTTCCTTTGGAAAACTCTATTGTGCAAATATATCTTCAGCTCAGTTAGTTGATCTTACTAGGGTTTGGGCAGTGCTTGATGTGAGATTTCAGGAAAGGAGGCAGGAATGATGTTATCCATTGTTTAAGAGGCTGGGAAGGATTTCCATTTCAAATTATTGGAATGAAAAACTTTGCCGCACAGGGAGGCAATTCTTAACATACATTTATCATCTCATAATTTTTGTGGGTCAGGGATCTGCTTTTGCGTCTCTCATGAGGCTGGCGTCTCATTGAAGGCTCAACCAGGGAAGGATCCACCTCCATGTTCACTCACAAGGTTGTTGGTAGGACTCCCTTCTTTTTGGGTTGTTGGACCGAGGGCTAAGATTTCTAAGTGGCTGTTGGCTAAAGGCTGTCCTCAGTTTTTTGCCATATGGAATTCCCTAACATGGCAACATGCTTCATCGAGGCCAGCAAGGTGGAAAGTCAGCCATACAGACAGAAGGAACAGTCCTCTGTAATAAAATCATTTCTGTAACCCATCGCCTAATCGGTATTCTGATTAGAAGCAAGTCTCACCCTTACTCAAGGGGAAGGGATTATGCAAGGGTGTGAATACCAAAAGGTGGGTCCCATCTCAGAGTCTGTCTACAAGGGCTGCCTACTAGAGTGGCTACACATGGCCTCTCACTGTGTCTTAGTTTCTTCACAACATGGCAGCCCCAAGGAAGTTGGACTACTTACACGATGGCTCAGGGCTCCAAGTAGAAGCATTCTTGTGAAGAAGACAGAAGCAATTCAACATCACTTCCACCATGGTCTACTAGATGAGGCCGTCACAAGCCCAGATCCACAGGGCAGAGAATTAGATTGGAGCTCGTGAGGGGGAGAGGCAAGGTCACATTGTAGAAGAGCATTGGGATGGGAGACATTGTTGTAGCCATCTTTGGACTCTGCCACCCCTCCTGTGCTATTATTTCAAGACTTTGGTAAAGTCTGAAACTACTATTCAGCTTTATGTGGGGGGCAGTGGAGAATCAAGGCATGACACAATAGAAGAGAAGTGTGACCTGCTAAAGGGAACCATATAATGTATTATCCAAAGAATGACACTATCAACTGCACAAGGGAGTGCTCTTAGTAATCATGCTGGGACAACAGGCATAAATCAGAGCTGTTCAGGGCAAAGCAGGATGCCAGGTCAGCCCAGACTTGCCTTCATTTGATCAGAAATACTGCTGTCAGGGATGTGACCCAGGAGAAATGCAAGAAAAATCATTTTTTTTTCAGTTACAAGGCACAGAGTTCTTTCTCAAATTAACAAAACAAAACAATATTGTTGACTCATTTGACTAAAAATGCAAAGAATGACAGCTTCAGGCATGGCTGGATCTAGGGTTCTAACTGTGTCATCAAGGCTCTGTTTTTTCCCATCTCTGGGTTTTGCTTTTCTATGTGTTAGCTATATTTAGGCAAGCTTTTTCTACGTGGTATTCCTTGGCTCCTCTAGACTTAACCTATATCCTCTCAGTAATATCAGTGGGAAAGGAAACTTGGCATTCATATTCTTGCAACTGAATCTCATTGGCTTGGCCTGCCATGTGACCATCCCTGAATCAATGGGGGGCCAAGGGGACGGCATACATTGATTGGCCAAGCCTGGGTCATTTGTTGTTAGAGCAACTCTAACCAGAATATACAGATTAAGCATGGCAGAAATCTTGTTTTCCAAGGAACACTGAGATCCCATCGCTAGAATGAGGGGCAATGGAAAACAGATGCTCTCCATGGCTCTCTTTTCCAATTAACTAGAGGAGGGTAATCTTCAAGAGAGAAGAGAAGTCAGCCTTTAGATTGTAACTGTCAGACGCTAGACCTTCCAATTCTGGCATTTACCTCTCATGTGAGTTCTGTGAAGTCAGGGAACTCAGTCATTTCATCACCCTTTCATGATGCAGAACCTGCAGCAGGTTGACAGAGGAGAAGGGAGATGTATCAGTTACCTGTTGCCACAATACTGCTGTGTAACAAAATACCCCAAAACTCCATGATATAAAACCCTATGCATCTATTGAGCTCATGAGTCTGTGGCTGGTGGGGTTTACTCTGGATGACTCTGCTAATCTCCTATGAGCTCTCTTACACTCTGGGGGGTGCGGTGGTTAGTTGTAGGCTTGGAACTCATACATCTGGTGGTCAGAGGCGGTGACCTTTCTCTCCTATTCTTCCAGCAGGCTACCTTGGGCATATTCTCACGGTGAAGGCAGAAGTGTAAGAACAAGGGCAAACTCAGTTCATAAACGCTTTTAAGGCCTCCACTCACGTGAAATTTGCCAACATCCCATTGGCCAGAGCAAGTCACAGAATCAGAGCCAGACTCAAGGGATCAGAAAATAGACCTCAGCTTTTGGGTGAGAAGAACTGCAAAGTCACATGACAAAGAGGGATAAATGCAGAGAGGTGTGCCGAGTTGAGACTTTTACTGTAATCAGTCTACGGCAGAACAAAAGGGGAAATGGAGCATCCCGTGATCCTTTGAGGTTGCTAAAGATAGATATATGGATTTTGTTTCTCCATAGACTTGGGATAAATGTCAGAAAGGATTAATCATTGTTCTACCTTGATTAAAGCAGCTTTAAAAATGTTTCTTGTTAGCGCTGCTGCAGAAACCATTATGGCGGTTCCTCAAAAAATTAATATAGAGTGGCAACATAATGATTCCTCTTCGGGACATACAACCAAAAGACATGAGAGCAAGGGCTTGAACAGATATATGAATACCCAGATAGCAGCATTATTCACAATAGCCCAAAGATAGAAACCACCCAGCCGTCCACTGAAATGTGAACGGATAGACAAGAATGGTACATCCATTCGATGGAATATTATCCAGCCTGAAAAAGAAACGCCGTCCTGACACCTGCGACACACATCAGACGCAAAAAAGACAGATACTGTATGATGCCGCTTACACACGGTAACGAGAATGATCAAAGTCACAGAGACAGAAAGTTGAATGGTGGTTCTCTGGGGCTGGGGGGGAAGGGCGAGGGGGAAGAGAGTGTTTACCGGGCACAGAATTGCAGTGTGGGAAGACAAAAAATTCTGGAGACGAACGGTGAGGAAGGATGGTTTCACAACAATGTGAATGCACGTAACGTCACGGAACCGTACACTTAAAAATGGTTGAAACGGTAACTTTTATGTTACATATGTTTACTACAGTGAGGAAAAGAAGTTCCTTCTCTCTTGTTACTGATAGGCAAGGTTTGGGTTGAGGCAGCAATAATTCAGGAATGTTTTTGCTGCCTAACCTAACAAGTAATGGGCTGGGCGGGCCATTCAGAAGCCATCAGCCTGTGCTCTCTCTCCAGGAACCTCATAGTCAAGTTAGGGAAGTGGGATTATGCCATGAGGTTAGCCAGGCCCGGAGAGTTTAATTATTGTGCTACCGATAATACAAGTTAAGCAGGGTTCCGCAATAAATTGATGGGCTACTGATGGCTAAAATCTTGAGAGGTGGGGGGACCAGTTAAAAATACAGATATCTTGGGGCGCCTGGGTGGCTCAGTCGGTTGAGCATCTGACTTCAGCTCAGGGCATGATCTCACAGTCCGTGGGTTCGAGCCCTGCATCAGGTTCTGTGCTGACAGCTCAGAGCCTGGAGCCTGCTTCAGATTCTGTGTCTCCCTCTCTCTCTGCTCCTCCCCTGCTTGCTCTCGGTCTCTCTCTAAAAATAAAGACATAAAAAATTAAAAAAAAAATACAGATATCTGAGTCCCATCCCAGACCTACTGATTCAGAATCTTGGGGTTGCTGGGGTTGGAGCGTGGGAAACCTGTCTTGTTCACAAGCCCCGGAGATGATTCAGATGCCCAGCCAGGGTTGAGAATCCCACTAAATAAACCACACAGAGTAAAACTAATTTTAGGAGGGGGAAAAGACCTGTTTGAAGAATTAAATCTTTTTGCTAACGCTGAAAATCGCAAAACTTGGAAAAATTTTGACCTAGTAGAAATAAGCAACGGGAAAAAAACTGACAAAGATTGATGCTGCACATGGTAAAAATTGTTATTGACTCAAAACTGACGGAAGACCCTAAATCGGCCTGACAAAATTTAGATCACAAAATTTGCCTGGGAAAATTGGACCTGGTAGGAATAATGGTCACAAAAGAAAACTCATGTTGTTAGAAAAAAAATACTCAGCAGATCTTGATGTGGACAAACCAGTGATCAATGAATGAAATTTTGTTGTCAAACACACAATGAAAAAAGAGTCCATTCTGGTGAAAGTAATTTCAGTGTAGGCTTCTGGCTTTTTCAAGCATTTCAGATATATGACTTTTCTTTCTTTCTTTTTTAAAAATGTTTATTTTTGAGAGAGGGAGAGAGAGAGATAGAGCAGGGGAGAGGCAGAGAGAAACGGAGACAGAGGATCCAAAGTGGCTCTGTGCTGACAGCAGAAAGCCTGATGCAGGGCTAGAACCCACGAACCGTTAGATCATGACCTAAGCTGAAGTCAGGCGCTCAATCGACTGAGCCACCCAGATGCCCCAATATATGACTTTAAAAAATTTTTTATTTTGAAATAGTTTCAAAGTTATATGGAATGGTTGCAAGAATTGTACAAAGAACTCTTCGTCGTCTTTACCCAGATTCACTAATTGTGAATTTGTGGTCATATATTAGTGCTTTACCTCATAGGTATATGACCTATTTGCATGTAGGCATAGATAGATAGATACATAGATAGATAGATAGAAAATTTGTTTTCTTGAACTATGAGAGTTGCGGACGTCAAGTTCTTTACAACAAAAGTGTGTACTTCCTAAGGGCAAGAACATCCTCTTATGCAAACATAGAACATTTATCAATCCAGAAATTTAACACAAATATTATTATCTAATATCCTACCGTATTCAGATTTCACCAGTTGTCCCCACAATGTCCTTTGTAGCAGGGTTTTTCACTCTGCCCTGGGGTCCATTTCCAGATCACTCTTTGCATTTAGCTGTCATATTTCCCCAGGGTCCCTTAATTTGAAACAGTCCCTCAGCCTTTCTTTGTCTTTCAGAACATTGACATTATTGAAAAATACAGGCCAGTTATTCTGTAGAAGGTCCCTCGATCTGGGTTTGTCTGACGTTTTCTCATGATTAGGTTTGCGTTATACGTTTTTGGCAGGAATTCGATGTCAGCCCTGTTGGGTCTTCCCGGTGGCAGGAATTCGATGTCAGCCCTGTTGGGTCTTCCCGGTGTCTCACATCAAGGGGTACATCGTGTCCGTTTGTCCATTTACTGGTAAACGTACATTCCACTTACCTTCCGTGCCTCACCCTCCTCATCTCTCAATGTAGCCAACTGAGGAGCAGAATTGAATGGTGTCATGGCTGAGCTGCCATTTCAGACGTGTCCCATCCACCGGACATTTGTGTAGGTGCAAGCCACTGAGATCTTATTGTGATGAGTCATCATCACTAACATCTAGGACACCTACCGTGTGCTGGCATGCATTGTTTTTTCCTAATCTTCATAGAAAACATGGGTGTATCTGTTGTTATTCCATTTGGCAGAAAGGGAAACTGAGGCTCAGAGATAGTCGTGTGAGGTGCTAAGGCTCACGTGGCTGGAACAGAACTGAGCTGGGATTTGAGCCCAGTGTGATCTGAGCCCAGAGCCCGACGGTCACTGTCAGCTAATCCCCTAACGGCAGAAAGGACAGATTAAAGCCTCCTTTGGGGGCCCCCAGATGGCATTAGGAGAAAACAAGATGAACTAGCTTCTGCCGTCTTCATTCCTCCCCTCCTTCCCTCGGCCTGGGTCTTTCTCCTTTCTGAGATCCCAGCAGACTGAAATCAGGATTGGTACCGTATTCGGGGGCAAAGCCTGTTGGCCTTGGGACCAGCTGTCTCCAAAACGGACTTTGTTCTCCTCTTGGCTGGATACCAATAAGCTCATGTATGGTGACTCTGCCCTCCCTTCCACCTCGTGCCTGCATTTCCTTATATATGTTAGAGTGGAAATGGGCTGGGGCCAGTGACAAGAACTACCATGTGCTTAGTGCATAACATGAGTTAATCCTTTAAATAACCCTCCATGTGAGGTTCTTTATTTTACCCATTTTGCAGATGGAGAAACTGAGGCTTTTATGGTGGCTAAGGTCACACTATGGTGAGTGTAGGGCAGGGATTCCTATAGGTTTAACTCCAGGGATGACGCAAGATCTTGCCTAAGATGCTAGACTACCTCTAGGCTTTGTGGGAGGTCTATGAAACTCGCCTTTACATTGTAGATACATAATAAGCATTTGGTATTGAATCCAGGGTCGGACTGCTCATATTTGGCCCTGATTCTGATTCTTGGTCTGAGCCTTCAGCGTGATCTCTCTCTCTTTCGATGCACTGGTCTCCTGTCCTGGGTCCTCCTTCTGTCTGACTTTTCCTCCTAAACCCACCACCCTGGGGGACTGCCAAGGCCTCAAATACCCGCCTCTCCGGAGACTTCACCATGGTCTGCAAGGACCTCTCTTGAGAAAGCAGATCACTGCCACAGCTTCCCAACTTGAGGGACAGGTAAAAGAGGTATGAAAGGAAGGAGAAGAGGAAAATTCCAGAGCCAAGGCAAGATGATTTAAAGAATCTATTGATTTTGATCCCATTCACCGGAACATTCCACAGAGGGCAGCCAGAGCACAATGGGGAGAGCACTGCATGAGAATCAGACCAGGCTGCCACTGGCTGATTTGGCCAACCACTTGAGGCTCAAATCCCTCATCTTTAAAATGGGGCTGGGGCCCTGGGTGGCTCCATTGGTTAAGTGTCTGACTTTTTTTTTTTTTTTTAATTTTTAGTGCTTATTTATTTTTAAGAGAGACAGACACAGAGGGTGAGCTAGGGAGGGGCAGAGAGAGAGGGAGACACAGAATCTGAAGCAGGCTCCAGGCTCCGAGCTGTCAGCACAGAGCCCGACACGGGGCTCGAACCTATGAACTGTTAGATCATGACCTGAGCCGAAGTTGGACGCTTAACCAACTGAGCTACCCAGGTGCCCCAAGTGTCTGTCTCTTGATCTCAGCTCAGGTCTTGATCTCAGGGTCTTGAATTCAAGCCCCACAATGGGCTCTGAGCTAAGTGTGAAGCATACTTAAAAATAAATAAAATGTTTAAAAATGGGGGTGATTGTCCATTCCTTGCCCACTCCAGAGAAGTAGCGGATCTAAGAAAATGCTGCCATCTTGTTTGATAAATTGTTAAGAGATTTTATAAGACTGGGTTGTGTGGTTCTCTCCCACTGAGCAGAGACTCAGGGAGCCCAAGTCTCCTGGCTGAGCGGTTAACAAAAGAGCACTTCCTTCCTTGCTCAGGCTTTGGGGAAGAAGACACCATTTTGTGAAGTCCTTGCCTTCCTTCTGTTCCATACTTGAGAACCTACTGTTTCACTCTAAAATCATCTTTTCCACTGGAAGCTGTCCACAAAACTTTAGCCAAGCATCAGGTTCTGTTTCACGTCGGCAAAAATTCCCGTCTCCTTATTCCCCTCAGCTGCCTGTGACAAAAGCTTGACACCTGACAACATCTCACTATCCTCGACCCTTGGTCTTCCCAAATGTCTCCAGACTCCAGCAGAAGGAAGTGTACCTTTTGAGTGTCTGCCTGCACTGGGCACTGTCACACTCCTGATCTCAGCAAATCCTCACAGCCCTCTGAGACGATCAACATTCGAGGCGGCTGCCCACCCGCCACGCCCTCTTCCCTCAGGGATGGGTCTCGGGAGCTTATGGGCCTTATGTGATCCTGCTTCTTTTGGTCATAGATGCTTGGTTCCTGGTGGCGCCTGAGCCAAGTTGGGCCAATCGCATTCTCTGCCCTGAGAATTTGGATTGGAGCACAGAGATACCAGTCAGCACCTGTTGGCACCTAGTTGCCTGTGGGTTGCCATTTTGACTGTGTGCTCAGAGAAGCCAAGAGTACCTACCTGGAGAAAGGTGGAGGGCAGGGGAGGGAGGGAGAGAGACAGAGAGAATGAATTAGGGCTGAGAAACCTGTGGCCCAGAGTGAGGGAGAAAGCAAGCCCAGTCCCTGATGACTTTGTAGTTAAATTCCTGGCTCCAAGTCCTCTTGAGGCTTCATTTCATTTCCTGCCCTTGGGTGCCATGATCTACCTCCTAACTTAATAAAATAATCCCCCCACCCCCTTTTTAAGTTTAGCGTTATTTCGTTACTATTGGTTACAACTAAAAGAGGGTTGACAAGACTGGCGGCTTTGGGGACCCCCATTTTGTAGAGACGGAAACTAAGGTTTAGAGATTAAACCACGAGCCCAGGGCCACAGGGCTAGCCAGTGGCAGAGGTGGGAAACACGTCTGTGAGGTTCCAATGTCCAAAGTGTGTGGGGCACTGTCTTTATGCCAGGCACTTTCCAAAAGCTTTACATGTCTTCTCTCATTTCATCCTCAGAGCGCCCCTACGAGGCAGGTACTACTGTCAACGCCATTTGAAGGATGGGGACTCGGAGGCCAGGAGAGGCTGAGCTGTCTGCTCAAGATCATGTAGCATGTGAGGGCCAGAGCCTGGCTCAGAACTCAGGCGGTTGACTCCACAGCCTAGGCTTTTAATAATTATGCTGTATTGGTGTTGGTGTGGCAATGCTGAGTCTGGAGGCAGAGGGCTGGGCATGGATGGGGTCAGAGGTGGTCAGAAACTGAGGAACACATGACTTTAATTGAATGACGGAGCCTTAGAGGACGGGTAAGCCTTTGGATATCCCACTGGACTAAGTTGCCACCTAATGTGTGTGTCTGTTTTTCAGCAGCTCTGACCAACGTTCATTCCATTCCTTCTCCGTGATATCATGGTGCCTGTTCCAACACTGGGAAGGTTTGGTTTTGCCCCCTGGGATCTCACTCCATACTTTGGCTCCTATCCCTGTCCTTCCCTCTTCCTAGACCCTTGCTTGTGGTAAGTCTACCCTTAACGAACCTCCACGGCGAGGATAAATCAGACCTCTGGGTGACCGTGTAGTTTCCACGAAGGGTTGGGAAAAGCGTGCGTTCATTTAGAAACTGGATTTTGTCAGGGAGGCATCAGGCTCAATACCCTTCATGGCCCAGCAAAGACAGAGTGAAGAAGGCACAGAGCCTCCAGACCTGGTGCTGCAGTTGAGGACATGCCTCTCTAGGTGATGTTCGATGCACTCCGGGCCCTCTGTGGGGATGTGCTAATGGAAGAGGAAGCCCAGTTCCTGTGGTCTGTGGGTAGTAGAGAAGCAGAAAGGGCTTCCACTGATTCCAGAAAGAGAAGGTTGAGAAAGACCCAGGAGGATTTTCCAGGCACTTCTACCTGGAAATTGTTGCACGTGCATTTAGCCTCAAGTCCTTCCATTTTGACCCGGTGTAACAGAAATCATTCTAGGTTTGCAGATCATTCTAGGTTGGGGTCACTGATCCTTTTGAGAAATTGGTGAAGGACAGAGATTTTTCTCCCCCCCCCAAATGCACATAGACACATAAATGTGCTTAAGACATAAACTTGCTTAGTTATGGATCCCCAAAGCTATCCAAGGATTTAAGAATCCTTGACCTAAAGAGGCAATCCCATCTGATTAAGAGCCGGAGAGGAAGGATGCTTCTACCCACCCTTCCAGCAGGATGTGAATTTCTCCTGGAATCTTTGCTGACCCCCTCCTTGCCCTCCCTGCACCCCCCTCCCAACCCACCAGGCTGGTTTGAGCCCCTCCTCTTTCTCCTGCACCTGTTGGCACCACTTTGCCAGGGTTTAAAAAATGAGGTCCTTAGACCGACAGCATCCCCTCAACCTAGGAACTTGTTAGAAATGCAAATTCTTGGTTCCTACTCCCGGCTGATTGAATCAGAAACCTGAGTGGGGCCCAATGAATCTGTTTCAACAGGCCCTCCCGGTGATTGGCTTGTTTTGAGTTTGAGAAGGCCTGCTGCAAGCAATCCTCTTTCCGATGGTCTGTCTGCCTCATTAGACACAACGTGCCAGGCACATAGTAAGTGCTCAGTGAATACTTACTGCATCATGTTTTCCTGATCAAGAGGGCAGAATTTATTTTTTTCCTCTGGTACCTTACAGCTTGGAGCCACGGTGACTGACACTCCATGTTCTTTGGGTCCCATTTCTTTCTACCCCAGGGCCTGCAGTTAGGCTGGGTTCTGCTAGGCAGAGGAGGCAGGTTAGGCACGAGGCAGGTGCCCAGAGACCTTCACACAGAGATGGAGTCAGAGAGACATCAAACCTGGAGCCTCTCTCTGGGTAGCAAGGCCTTAACCACATGGCGAATGAGGGGCAGGTGGGCAGGGGGCCGCCTGCCCTTCACATATGTCGAGGGCTCACGGGGGCCCAATTCTGCCAGACTTCACAGGCCGCCCTGCTCCCCTCCATGCCTGCCCTATAGCAGCCTTGGCAGAGGATGGCAAATCTCTGCCAGGAAGATGCTTGCCAGGCTGGCTGGGAGGGACACGGCCGCTTTTTATTTTTAATGACTCCAACTTTTCATGGAGGAGAGGACGGGTGGAAGACCCTCTTAACTTCACCTGTGTATTTGGTCTGCGGAAGGGTCGCGTCTCTTAATTCTCTGCCTCCTCTGTAGGGTCACATTTCCATAGTTTCCTTCTTCGGGGAGAGAAAGCGTCTTCCTATACAGTTCCTTAGTTTCCAATATTAAAAAAATAATCGCTTTGGGGGTTCAGGGAAAAAAAATTCTGTAACTCTTCCTATCTCCTATCGATTCAACTCTTTAAACATTAGAACAAACTTTTTTATTTTTTTTAAGGTAGGGACAGAGAAAAGATACCTGTTTACTCTTAATTTCCAGTGCTTTTATTTCTTAAAAAGTATCCTTATATATTTTTCTCATAGGAGGGGTGAAGAAAGGTTTCTCGCATCTCACATATGGGCAGTTCTTCAATTTTTGTTGCAAAAAATCAATCATCTGTGGAAGATGTAGGTTGGGTCCAGTAATCCTTCTCGCCTTGTTATAGGCTGGGTCCTTCATACTTTTAATTAAAAAAAAAAAATCAGATTTTTTTGGTGGTGGTGGTGAGGAAAAAATTCCCTTTAGAACTTCCCAAGTCATAAGGAGGTAGTTCCTCAAATTAAAAAAAAAATCTGATATTTTAGGTTGTCGGATAGAAATACTCTCGTTCACCATCCATTTCACATAGAGTTTCTCCCATTTTTCTTCTTAAAATCAACCTAATTAGGGGATATGGGAGGGGGGCTAGCCCCCCTGAACCTTTAACCCTAGGGTCTCTCCTAGGGCCAGTTCCTCAAACTTTTATTTTTAAAATAAATCTGTTCTTTAAAAAGATGTTGACAAAGGTAGACAGAAATATTCTCTTCATCCCGCATTTCACATAAAAGCAGCTCCTCAAATATTTATTTTTAAAATCCATCTGCCGGGGGTGGGGGTGGGGGGCTAGAAAGAATCCCCTTAACCTGTCTTGTCTGACCCAGGGCCAGTTCTTCAAACTTTTATTTTTAAATGACATTAGATGTTTCTGGGGGTGGGGGGCGCAGGCAGGGGCAAGAAGAGCATCCCCCCCTGAGCCTCGCGATTCTTCCATAAGGCCAGCTCTTCAAACTTTATTTAAAAAATCAATCTGATTTTTGGG
>CM053568.1:19333856-19412762 GCA_028646485.1 Cryptoprocta ferox | reverse complement strand
TTGTGTTCCGTCAAGAGGCGGCTCCCCAAACTTTTTTTCCGCCGCGAACATGACCTTTGCTAGGGGCTGGCGAGCCGGGGGCGGGCACTGGGGCGCCGGGGGGCGGGCGCGGGGGGCGCGGGGAGGGCAGGGCGCGGCGCGGGAAAGTTTGGGGGGCGGCGGCGCCGCGGCCGGGAGGCTGGCGGGCGGGCCGGAGCGGCGCGCCCGGGGGCCGGCCGGCTTTGTGTGCGGCGCGGAGGCCGGCGGCGCGGAGGCCGAGGCCGAGGCCCGGAGCTCGCGGGCCGCGCGGCGAGGCCGGCCCGGGGGCGGGCAGGGCGGCGGGGGGCGGCGGCGGCGGCCCCGCGAGGGGCGGCTCGGCGGCGGCGGCGGCGGCGGCGGCCGGTGCGGGCCGGGGGTGGGGGCGAGGGCCGGGCGCCCCCCCCCGCGCGCCCCCAGCGCCCCCGCCCCCCCGGCCTGAGCGGGGCGGGCGGAGGAGGGAGCGGCGGCGGCGGCGGCGGCGGCGGCAGCAGCGGCGGCGGCGGCATTGTGCGCGCACCAGCAGCCCGGCCCGGGAGGAGCAGGACGCGCCGGGGCCGCCTCCTCCCGCACGGACCCATGAACCAGCCGGGCGGCGCGGCGGCTCCGCAGGTACTACGGGGGGCCGGGGGCATGCACCGCGCGGGGGACCCCGGGGGGCCGGGGCCCGGGGCGCTGCGCCACTTCATTGCAAGATTTGCAAAATGCAAAGTGCCTGGGCTCGTTTGCGGGCTTTTTGTGGGCACAAACCCGGGGGTCGGGGTCTGGGGAGCCCCCCCACGGGCGCCGCGGGGCGTGGGGAGGCTGGGGGTGACGCGGGGGTCTCTTCGGGCCCCCCACCCAGCGCCCCCTCCGGCCCCGGGCTCGGACCGGAGCCCAGAAAACAAAGCGGCGAGAGAACAGAGCAGCCATTTCAGTTTGGACAATTCACATTTTGCAAAAATGCAACCCCTTCCAGCTCTCCCCCCTCCCCCCCCAAATTTGCAATTTCCCCCTGACCCCCTCTGCGCTCGGGGTCCCTGATGACCCCCCCGGGAGGTCTTTCCCCTCTGGCACCCCATCTTTGCAACAGTCTTTTTTTTTTTTTAGGCCATATTTCCCTTTCTCAATTTTTTTTTCTAATTTTTCTTCAAACGGTAGTTTTTTCCCATTAAAACGACGCCACCTAGAGGATACTATTTTGTAAATAAAAAAAAGAAATTAAAATTGAAAAGAAATATTTTTTATTTCTTATTTTTTCTAAAGTTTGCACTCCAAGGCAGTGGAGGGGGAAAGGATTCTTTTTTTTTCTTTTTTGGGGTGAAAATTTTCACTTTGATCTTCTTGGGAGCATGGAATAATTTTTATTTCTGAAGCCAAATCCAGATAATATGTAAATGAAAATTAAGCTAGAATTTGAATGAATTCAGTTTTTGAGGGGGAGAAAGGAGAAAGCCTCCTAAAACCGAAGTCATTTTGGCTTTCCAACTCCTTTTAGTTTGAGAAAAAAACTAATTGGAATGAGGAAAGGAGGGAAATTGTTGAGTTTAGAGAAAACTGGGAGAATTGGCTTTATGAAGCAATTAGAAATTGTACTTCATTGTAATTTGGAACTTGTTTAGCCCAGCGGGCAGAAAAGACTAATTTTACCATTTGGCAATATTTAAAGTTTTTCTATTTTCGAGAGGGAAGGATTTCAAAGAGAAAATAGACCCTAAAATGTTGGCTTTGGACACACCCAAAAATTGTAGTTTTTTTTTTTTTTAATTTCGCATTTACATTTTACTGCATTTAAATCCCAAGGTTCTAAAGAAAAACAGAAACTGGAAAAGTTAGAGTGAAATCCTGTCTTTTTTCCCCTGATTTTTTGGGTTTTGTGTTATTGTTTTTTTGGTTGTATTTTGTTTTGATGGAATAATTAAGACTATTTTCTGATTTTGTTTCCTGAAAGGTCTAGGCATTTCGTTTTTTGTTGTTGTTTTATCCAGAAAATGTCAGGAACCTTTTTTGAGCAATATTCAGTGGGGAAAAAATGTAAATTCATTACATTATACAAATTGAGTAGCCCACAGATTTGTAGGAGAGACCGCCATTAAAATAAGATATGCATAATTAACATTATTATGAAAAAACTAACAGAGGATTCACAGAAGCTCATTTTTTATGACATGCAACTGAATCAGTTGATAAAGACAAGGGTTGAAGAATCCTTGGTAGGAGAGAATTTTCCCTTCTCGGTGCTTGCTTACTCTTCCAATTTGAAAAATTTATTATTTAAAAAAAAAATCCAGATTGGTTTTAGGCCTCTTTGATTGTGATGTGGGGTTGGTAGTTTATTAGCATTTGGTATTTTTCACAAATTTGACTACTTTAAAAGGGGAAAAGAAAATCCATTAGCTTTGTTCATTTTTTTGGGGGGGGGTTGTGACTTAAAAAACACAAATTTTACTGACTTAAGAAGGAAAGATAAAAGAAGGGAAGGACAGAGAGGAGATCAAAATTCTGATTCTTATCCATCTTCTCTAGTGGAACACTTAAGTTTGCTGAAAAAATGGAGTAAAACACCAATTCAGCTGATCCTAGCTACAAAATTTAATATTTTTTAAAGGAAAAAAAATACAAAAGCTAAACCCAAAACGTACTTGCCTTTGGAACATGGGAGCACAAATGCAAACAGTATAGTTTTGTGGGCTTAACATGAAATCAAATGAAGGTGAAAACAAAAAAAAAAATTTTTTTTTAGAAGACAAATATTGACTGAATTAAAATTTAACAGATGAAAATAAGATACCCACCCAAAGTTGAAGGGTTATTTGTGATGAATTCGTATCTGGTTGAATTTGCTAGGGATTTTGAATCCAAAAAAAAAAAGTTTTAATTTTTTTCTTGAAAGAAGGGGGGAATACCATTCTCATCTGCAGGGTGGAATCTTGGTGGGACCTTGTGTTGGGGCTGAAGGTGGGTCACATAGGGCTAGGACAGGAAACCCTGTGTGTGCCCCTTTCGCCAGCCACCAGCTGGTCTTGGAAAAAATGGTGGCCTCAGTTCATGCATTGCTACCCCGTTTTGTGGAGATTGAAATTTCCGAGGGGATGCGAATTCTCTGAAATCCATTTGACAGTGGCAGAGGTTCGACATTTCCCATCATCGCCATTGCATTTGGGAGATTTTATTTTTTTAGTAACGAAATCCTTCAGGGCTGCTGGCCACATTCTGACATATTTGGAATGAGCTTTTTTTTTTTTTTTTAAAGTAGCATAATTAAAAAAAATTTTTTTTTCTGTTGAATTATTTAGGCCGATGTCTAGGACGGTCAAAGAATTTATAATTTCCAAGGGCTCTGGAGGCCTCATGAGATAGTAGGCCTGAGTTCAGCAAGTGTTGGAGGGGAGCTATACCCCAGGCTGGGAGGGGTAGGTGGGCACCCCTACTGGGCATCTGAGAACAAGTCAGGGTTGTAGCTAACAGGTTCTTTCTGGTGCAAGGAATAAAAATATTGCAGCACGTCCCTTTGTGTGTCCTGGGTCTCCTGGTACACAACTCAGATTCTTTTAATTCCATTCTGCTGAAATTTCGATGTGTTGTCTATGGTTTAAAGGGAACCCCTGGCGAGGGCTTGAAAATCATTTCTGTTTTGTAGACTTGTTTTTTCCTTTTTGTAAGAAATTGGTTATTCTGATCATGTTTGTTGTAAAGGAAATAGAGGTGCATGATGGTACTGTTGGGGGCGGGGTCAGTTCTCTTTTGTTTCTATTGGCGTCTCCCAGGACTGAGATCTGACCTAGGCCTTGCCTCTCTCACCTCCTATTTTAGATGGAAGTGTGACCAGAATGGATATATGAGCTAATTTTTATTAGCCTATGTCTGTTCACCAAACTCTCTTGTAATATTGGGCAAAAAAATCTGGCAAATTGGACTTGAGGGGTGGTAATTTGATGATGGGCTGAGTTATTTTGGTGAAAGATCATTTATACTGTTTCACAGTAGAGACTCTTATTACTTAATGTTTTGCTTTTCTGCCTAAGGAGTTTTTTTTTTTTTTCTTTCTTGTTTTTTTTTTTTTCTAATAAGGTTTGAAATTTCAAGGGCCTGCTTTATAGCTTGACTTTGGACCAAGCTAGGAAAAAGGCTTTGCTTATACTTTCAGCCCTGCACAGAGGTGAACTTGAACAAGGGCTCTTGCTTTTGCAGAAGAAAAGCAACAAAGATGGCTGGTCAGTGTAAGGCTGACCTCTCCCTGGTTCTAGAAAATAAACAGCCAATGGTTTGTTTCATTTGAGAAACAGAGTTTAAAAACTCCTCCATTGTCACATCCAATTTTTCCCCCAGCCTTTGACTCAGCCCTTGGCATGTTGCTTCCTCTGATCTCAGAATCCTCATGTCTTCTTCTTGGTGGGGTGGTAAAACCTTCCCTGCCATGTTTTAGTGGATATATAAGCTGACTTCTCATGGTCGTGGTGAGAATTTAAATTTTTTCCATGTTCTCGTAATGTTTTGTGTCAGTTGTGTCTCTTCCATGGGGACGTGCAGTGAAATGGCTTTGTGGGTCCCCAGGAGCCATAGCTCACCCAAGGTCTTGCCATATGACTTGGGACAAGTTACTTTTTCCTCCTGAGCCTCAGTTTTTGAGAGCTTTGGATCAGAACAAGGATAATCAAAGGTAGGTTCCCTCTCTGATTCGGACTTCAGGTGATTGGCTGTAGCTGCCTGGATCACTGTGTTGAGAAGGATCCCGAGGTCACATCTGGATGCGCCTATTCTGGAGTGAATGGAGTGCGTCCGTCACAGAGTGAAGAGTACACTTGTGATTCGCCACACCCGGGCTAGGTCGTGCATCATGACCGCGACACCTATTTAGTGGCTCTCGATCAGCATAAACCGAGAAAGAAGGATGGAAGAGAGAATAGGAGGACACGGAATAGCAGAGGCAGAGCACCCTGTGGAAGGGTAGCGTTGTCCTGCGAAACTTGTTTGCTTTGTATTTGCCGATAGGTGTGTGCAGGATGGGTGTAATTTCCTACTGAGAGTCACAGTTAAGGGAGTCAGCAAGTACTGGACCCCTGCTCCAGGCCCGCCTGGGTATGCGGCACGCACCCCGCACTTCCCCACTTCCACTCTTCTCCCTTCTTATCCCAGTTGACTTACCGTGAACCCTGTGGAGTAGGTGCATGGTTTGTCCCCTGGCTGAGCCGGCCTTATGTCCCCCCCCGCCCCCCACTTCCCGTGAAGAAATCTCAGCTGCCTGGCGATCGGGCACGCACCCCAGCTTGTTGGCCCTGGAAAAGCCTGGAAAGACAGGTGCTAGGGTGAAGGTGGCATCGCTGGCACATTCTCTTGCCGGAAAGGAGACTTTAAAGAAGCGTGGAAGGTCTTGGCATCGGGGAGCGCATCCGCATGTGCTTTTATTCCGCACTTTTACTTCAGATTGCCAGAAGAATTTTTCTGGAGCTGGAGACTTTGTGTTTGCGCTGTATTTAAATTTTAAATCGGACTCTGGGAGTATCTTTTTGTGTACGCACTTCCTAGAAGCTCCAGAATTTGCTGGCTTTGTCTTCTCATCTTTTAACGTGTGTCAGACCGGCACTGGCCAAAAGAAATATAACTCGAGCCACAAATGTGGGCCACACACCTAATTTTAAGCTTTCTAGTCATACCCCCCCCCAAAGTAAAAGGAAACAGGTGGAATTCATTTTAATAATATAGTATATTTAACCCACTCTGTCCACCAGACCATCATTTCAGCAAGAATTGCTAAGTGGTATTTTCTATTCTTTCTTTGGGAGGTAGTAAGTCTTTATTGACTAGCCACATTTCAGGTGTCAGTAGCCACTTGTGGCTAGTGGCTTCCGTCTTGGACAGCACAGGGCCAGACCAGTGTTCCATCTAGTTGTTGTTACAGGGTGGCCTCGGAAGGTCAGTGACACATCTCTCAAAGCTCTTGGTTTTTCTGGTGGGACTTCCTTCCTGAGCCCCAGATGCTCTGCGGTCTTCAGCCTGTAGTGGTGATGAGTTCCACCATTTAGCCTCTCCTGGGTGAAGTGGTCCACGCCTCTCTTTTATTTATCACCGAGCAGTCTTCTGCCAGGATTAGGCCAGAATGCTTTAGTTAAAAATGACAAATGATGGCTAGAAACCCCAGGATGATATGTCTCAGCACGTGTGACGTTGAGAAGTGCAAGTGGAGGAGGCTGTTGTAGGAGGTGGGTTTTAAATAAAGTATTGCCTGAAAGAAAGAGGAAGGTACCAGAAGACGGCTGGTGCGTAGGACCCCGGTTGGGATCTGAGAGGAGGGAGAGTGGGGGGAAGATGGTCTGTCAGTGGGGTCCGTTTCCGAATGGAGCATGGGACCACTGGGGAACTGCCCCGGTGAGGCCTCAGGGTCTTAGGTCAGAACCATAGACATTTTCTGACATCCACCCAGTTGGTGAAATGGAAGTCGGGATTTGAGGTCAACCAGACCAGAGTTTGGAATCTACTTTCATGGCATGGTTAGCTTTGGTGTCTCTTTGGGAAAGTGACTTCTGGGTTTGGAACCCCAACTTCGACATCTGGAAAGGGGTAATTATCTTGACCTTGAAGGGCCATTTTACAAGGAAATGAAGAAGCACATGTGAAGACACCCACCAGTCCTTAGAAGGCAGTCCTTTGAAGGCGGTCAACACACGTCAGTTACCTGTTGCCCAGTGGCCACTGGGTCTCCATATGTGAAGACTGAGTCACAGTGACAACAGTTTTGGTAGTTCTGGAAACCTGGGGCCTTATCTTCACGGGGCAGAGTTAGGTAACAACAGAAAAGGTCTGCTCCTTTGGTTGTTGCTTTAAGACACAGCGTTGAGACATCTCCCAGACCTTACGTGTCTTTCTTGTCAAAAATGTTCTTCACACATTCATTCCTGGGATGCTGTGGCTCCTCTGGACATTTCTGGATTTGTTTCAAAGCCCGTGGCACCGTCTTTAAAAGGGATGACTCTTAATCCCGGGTGAACTGTGTCCCTTCCAGCTTCTGTTCCTGCCGGGCCTCCTGTCTCCAGTGCCCTTCCCCTCATTCATCTCCGCTCTGAAGAACCAGCCCCCCTACCCCCACCCAAGACCACTGGCATGTCCTCTTCTGCGGTGTCCCCCATGCCACCCCAGGGGGGGTTCGTCTGTGCCCACCCCTCAGTCCTTCCCCAATACCGTAGGTCTGCAGATGAGAGTTAATTGTTTGCAGCTCTGTTTCTGCAGCCAGCTCTTGAGCTCCTCCAGGGCAGAGAGCATGGGTTATTATTCATTTTAGGGTCTGGCACGGAGCAGCAGCTCAATAAAGATTTGATGACTTAATTTGATTTTTTGGAAATCGCTCGGATCAGCCGCATTTAAGTCCAGAGAAGAGTGGGTGAAGAGTAAGTGTCCAGTTTGGGTTTGGCCGTTGGGTTGGAAGCACTGTTACATGAGGAAGTGTACTGAGCACAGGTACCTAGAGCTGGTTCGGAAGCCCATGCCGTCTTTGGAGTAATACATTGGAGGGGACTCTTTGGGTGGTGATAACACTCCTTTGACTTTACACGTCTTGGGGAGTTTTTAAAGCGTTCGCCACCCCCTTCACTCCTCCCGAAGAAACGATTTCTTTAAAACGGGTGGGGGGGCCAGGTAGGGCCATCGTCCAGATGGCTGGTGGGCAGGTGGTGAATGGATGCAGCAGTTCTGAGGTGGTGGCAGTGGGGAAAGCCTTGAGGCAGAGGGCTGGGTAGGACCCTAGGACCATGTGTTTGCTCTGGGAGCTGGTTGTCTTGGTCCTGGGCCCAGGAAGGGAGCACCAGCGGGTTGTTTGTAGCACACCTGGAACACCATAAATGTGTGGCGGCTGAATGTGTGAGTTGATGTTCAGTCCGATCTTATCCGTGGTGGGATGATGGTTTGCAGATGCCAAAGATTCAAGGAAAACTTAACAGGAGAAATTTGAGCACATTCTGTGTATTTGCTTTTTTTTTTCCTGTAAGCTTTATAAAACACTGTCACTTTAAAAAAAATTTTTTTTTGAGAGGGGGTACCTGGGGGAGGGGCAGAGAGAGGGGGACAGAGGATCTGAAGCAGGCTCTGTGCTGACAGGGTGACAGCAGTGAGCCCGATGCGGGGTTTGAGCTCATGAACCGCGAGATCATGACTTGAGCCAAAGTCGGATGCTTAACTGACTGAGCCACCCAGGCACCCCTAAAATACCGTCACTTTTAATGCTGGTGGCCCACGCCAGCAAGTGAGCCCAGGATCCCAGTTTGAAGGACACCGTATTTCCTCGATGGTCATGTTTGCACATTTTCGTATTTTCTGAAATTGGGGTGGTCCTAACAATATATGTTTTCTGTTAGCGTCCCTTTCATTTTCTTCATCCCTGAAAGCTGTTGTCAAAGCAGTGGCATATTCAACAGTTGAAGGCATCTTGGAATTGAGATCGAGTGTCATGTTCTTGGTGGGGTGGACTGTGGCATTAGGGACTTCCAATTCTGCTCTTGCTTACCTCACTTAGCTCGGAGCTTGGCTTCTCCACTTGTGCAGTGAGGGCGGGACTTGGCCTTGGGAAGAAGCATCTGGAACTTGGAATTAGCACCCCTTCCCTTCCATGTCTGGATGGATTTCATATAACTTTGCTGAGCCCCTTTCTCTAAAGGATGAAAATAGCCTGTGGGAGGGAGGCTTATTTTCCTCTACCCATGGCCAAACACCACTTAGACATTTCCAGGGGTAGAACGAATGGGCCAAAATTGGAGGAATAAGGCTTGGGTTCCCTGCCTGCCCTGCCGCTTAATCATTTTGTCATCTTTGCCAAAGTTCTTCATGTCCCTGCGCTTTTTCCTTATGCGTAAAGTGGGGACAATGGTGATGATAACCTGCAGTACTGGGTTCTTATAAAAAGTTGTGAGGGGTTGTGAGAAGAAGGCTTTGTAAAGGGCGGAGTTGTTTTTCACTTGCAACATTGTCACTGGTACATCATCTAGTCCAGGGACGGTAAATAAGTAATATACATACTGCTGCCTCCCATTTTCAAGCCTGTGGCAGACATTGCTAATCGATCTTGGCAGTCTTTTCCATGGAAGTCTGGCCAGTGACCTCAGAGTCCTTCTTTCTTAGTATGATGCAACCAGCCATTGAGTTTAGCATGGGACATGAAGCCAGTTTGTCATTTCTGATCTAGTTCCTCAGACACACACATACACACATGCACATAGGAAGGGAGTTACTTGCCCGGAACCTCAGTGAATAGGCAGAGGTGAAATTTCAGGCCTTACATTTCCTAACTCCTCAACCATTGCTTTTCCTACTAGCACATACACTGTGTCAAATGAAATTAAAGTTAATTTAGTCTTGAGGAAGAGAGGATTCTGACTCCTCCCTTTCCTCCTTGTTATAATTAGATACCCTTGGGGTTTTCATCAAAGCAGGGCTGGGTGACCTGCTTCTCTGCCTGATCCCGGAGTGATCAGGTTTCAAAGGGGGAGATGCTGGTGGTTGGGCCACTGGGTTGGGCAGTGTCAGTGGCCCCCACTCGTGTAGCATAGATGACATGGCAGAGGGGCAAGGCAGGCCTCCGGGTTGCTGGCTGATGACCTGGGTATGCAACACGTTTGCTGTTTGCACACACCTAAGACCACAGGCAGGTTTCTCAGCCCTGAGGAATCTTAATTTCTCCATCTGGGATTTCTATCTCCAAATGGGATGGAAAAATCCTGCACAAGAATCAAATGAAAGGACTTATGTGAAAATACTATCTCCATTTATTTTTGAAAATACTTTTTATTTATTTATTTATTTTTAAAGTATCCTTTTTAAAGTTTATTTCTTTGTTTTTGGGATGGGGTGGGGAGGGCACAGGGGAAGGGCAGAGAGTGAGGGAGAGAGAGAATCCCAAGCAGGATTCAGCTGCACTGTCAGCGCAGACCCCGACACGCGGGTCTCGAACTCATGAGCTGTGAGATCACGACCTGAGCTGAAGTCGGACGCTTAACTGACTGAGCCACCCAGGCACCCCTTGAAAATGCTCTTTAGACTGAAGCCCTACATATGTGTTATTTTTTTTTTTTACGTGTGGATTTTTATAACTAGCACTAGTCTCTATTTGCAGGTGCCGTGTTGGGAAATTGTGGAAACCCAGAGTCACAGACGGGTGCCCACAAAGGTCCCTTATCTTGTTTCATTTTATATGCCGGCTGCAAGTTTAGAAAGTTTGGAATTTGTAGGCCTTGGACAGGGTATGTACTCTGCCGTTCCAGACAGTTCCCACGTATGTGACCTGCCCAGCCCCGGAAGGCACTGGGCGCTGAGCCTCTGTTTGTTTATCTGTTAAGTGGGAGAACAGTCCACTTGTATATTCCTGACGGGCTTCCTGCAAGCATCATGTGAGTTAATGGTTTCAAAAGTGCTTTATAAACAGTGAAGAACTAGAGAAACATGTTGGCGACAACTCCTTTCTTTTCTTAAAAAGGAAAAGAGGGAGAAAGAAAAAGGAAAGGAGGGAGGCCAAGGTGAGGATGGTATTGAGTCGACAGAAACACGATATAAATATCAGCTTTGTCAGCTTTGGCTGACAAAGCAGAAGGAGGCTTCATATATGAGCTAAAGAGAATAAATGGAGTCAGGTGATGCTCGGTTCCCTAGTCTGCTATAGAAAACCCAGAAAAACTGCTTTCTAGTGAAGTGAGCTCCGTGTCAGGGACGGAATCTTGGATTTCCTGGAGCCAGCCCTAGTCTTGCGGGAGTCGGAGTATCCAAGGAGGAAGAAATCTGACATCTCCACCCCATGGGTTGAAATGACTCTTGCAAAGCGGAGGAGGCTGGAGTGTCCCCGGGCAAGCCCCTGGCTTGGGATTTACTGGTAACATTCAGAGTCAGAAGCCGTTTTGGCTAGCGTACTACTGGATATGTTATTGTCCAAGACAGCATGCCCGAGGGGCTAGCCATTCTATCGCTCAGATTTGAGCCTCGGCTGGACAAATTCCCACCAGCCCCAGCATTTTTGTAGAGAGCTAAGGATGGGAGTTTTTGTCAGGTGAAATTTTTTGTGGAGAAATTGCATTTCTTTTATTTTGGATTCAGAGTTTTGTGAGCTAAGTGGACATGGCCAGGGTTATACCCAGAGAGAATAGATAACATTCCTGGATGCTGGAGACTTTTTTTTTTTTTAATTTCATCAACAGGGAAAAATAACTAAAACTTTAAGTGTGTGGGCATTTCTTATAATGCATACTGAAAAAGCAGAAAGTGAAACTGACCTGAAATAAAACTGAAACTGGCCTGAAACGAGGCCCCAGGGAAGGGTAACTTCCCCGGGGGGCTTCTGGCTAGAAGTGGAATTTGTTGTGAGGCTAGTCATCTTTTCGGATCTGGGGAGTCTAGGGCTTCAAGGGTTTGTAGAGATGATCCATGTCTGTACCATCCAGTGTGTGTTGGTAACCACTGGCCACTTGTGGCTGTTGAGCAGTTGAAATGTGGCTAGTTTTAAGTATAAAATCCACACCGGCTTTTGAAGTGTTCATAGGGAAAAAAAGATTGTAAAAGATTTCAGTAATAATTTTTATTTTTTTAAGTTTATTTATTTTGAGAGGGAGAGAGAGCGCGCACGCTAGCAGGTGAGGGGCAGGAAGAGAGAGGGAGAGAATCCTAGGCAGGCTCCATGATGTCAGTGCAGAGCCTGATGTGGGGCTTGAACTCATGAACCATGGGATCATGACCTGAGCTGAAGTCAAGAGTCGAATACTTAACTGACTGAGCCACCCAAGCGCCCCTCAGTAATAATTTTTAAAATATCGATTGCAAGTTAAAATGATAGCACTTTATATGACTGGGCTAAAGAATATATGTTAATAAAATTAATTTCACCTTTTCAAATAATGTCGCTACTAGAAAATTTGAAATTTATTATGTGGCCTGTATTACAGTTCTTTTGGACAATGCTGATCTAAAAATCTGTCCCCCCCTGCCCCCAGGCTTCATCAGGTAACTGGTGAAGAATGCAGAGCTTGGGATTGAGAAGGAAGATGATGTAGTGGTGTAGGCATCAGTATAACTAGGTGGTTAAGTGGAGGGAACTTAGGACAGAGAGAGAAAGAGATTGGTAATTTAGGAAGGAAAAATTAAACTGTTTTCCACTTTGCTTATCCATTCCCCTAAACATTAATTAAATGCTTTGGAAGAAAGTATATCTAACAAGACAAGCAAAAACAAATCTCAAAGATTACCCCTGGCAATCTCTCCACTTGCCGGAAAATTCCGGTCTGTTTAGTCTTTGGGGTTAAACCAGGGTTTATGAATCAGAGTGTAGTTCAGGGCTGATTTGGGCATAGAAACCCAGGTCCCGTTAGGGGCTATGGATTTAGGGTCCGGAGTGGCCACAAGTCATTCTCTTGCTAAATCATGTGTGCTTCATGGTTGGGAAGCAAGGCTTCTGGAAGTCCAGAGGGCACACTGTCGTGGATGGGGGCTGGCAGGATGAGGAAGTCATCTGGCTCTCCTGATTTCAACCTGGATCCCTGGTGGGGGGGCCTGGGTGGGGGGACAGAATGGCAAATTTGGCTAGACTCGAACACAAGTCTTGAACTTTGTAGCTTCGTCCTCTGGCTATTAGCGTTTTGAAAGGAGTTTTGAGCCATGTGTTGGAAATTCAGCCTTACAGATTTTTGTTTTTTAATCAGGACGTGTTTCTGTCAAAAGGCCGAAGTTGAGCATACTTACTTACCTCACTTGATTTTTGCAAAATAGGATTTTTCTGCCTAAAAATATAGTCATCGTTGCACATTTGCTTCTCATTTAACATCTGTCATCTCAGTTAATACAGTCACCCTGGAGAGTAAGGCCTTTTTTTTTTTTAATACTGGGGAATTGAGAATCAGAGGTGAAAGGGTCCGCAGTGGTAAGGGTGGTTGGCTCCAAATTCAGATGGTCGCCAGAGATGAGGCTCCCAACAGCCCTTTAAGGTGCTGAGTCTTAAACATTCTCACTTCCAGTTGAGGAAGGTGAAGTTACTTGTCCAGGTTGTGGTGTTGGTGATTGGCTAGGACTTTGGACCCAGTTCCCTTGGATGCCCTCCCCTTCTCAGTGGGGGTGAACTGGACCCCAGGGTCTCATGAACTTGCCCTCCCTGCTCCATGGGGCCTGGATCTGGGGCTCCCAGTCCCCCATTCCCCAGCTCCCCGTGCTCCTCGGCGAGCCGGTGGCTTGTGTGTTTCATGCTCACAGAGCCTTTAATACCGCGTTTGAAAACAGTTGCAGAAGGTTTGCTGTAATTAATTACATTTGACATACTTGGAACCGAGGCCTTCTGGATTCAGAATGCAAATTTATGCCCAGACAGATGTAAGGTATGCTTGGAGCCAAGAGCTCTGGCACGTCCCAGCCAGGGCTTACGGCGACGCTGGCTGCCCGATGGGACTACCATCACTGGCAGTAGGCAGTGGAGGCACAGCTCAAACTTGGGGATGCCTGGAGCCCATGGGCTGTTGGAGGAGAAATAACTCTGGGCTTCACGATAGGAACCATAGTCTCAAGTCTGAGCCCCGCTTCTAACTCAGCCAGAGCCTGGGGTAATTTCTTTTCCCTCTTTGGGCCTCCATTTCCCCTATTATACAGTTGGGGCTTGGATTTAGTTGCTCAGAAAGCATGTTCTGTTATTTTGTTCTGGGGCAGGAGGCAGTCCAAGTCAGAGCTTGGAGGGCTGGCTTTTGGAAGTATTAATAGTGGAGGTGAGAAAGGCTCGGAATAGAAGGGTAAGCAAGAGGCTATTGGAACAGGAAAGAGAAGTATACAAGACCTGATATTTAGTACAAGATGTGGCTGATTTCTAGGGCTCCACATCGAGAGGTCATGCATTCAGCCTCAGACTCTACTCACCATCTGTCTCAGATACCAATCACCATGTAACAAATCACCCCAAAACGTAGTGTCTTAACACAACGCGATTTACTGTCTCTCATGGTTTCTGTGGGTTGGGAATTTGGGAATAGCTCCATCAGTTGGTCTGGTTTAGAGTTTCTCTGTGATTGTGGTCACATGGTGGCAAGGGTCATCTTCATGCCTTCTTTACTCATATCTGGTGCCAGGGTTTGGAAGACTTAAGCAGTTGGAGCTCCTTGGGCATCCATCCATCTGTCCATCCATCCATCCATCTCATGGGGTCTTTCCAGCATGGAGGCTTCATATGGCGCCTTCTATATGGCGCCTTGAGTCTCCCAAGGCACATGTCCCAACAGAGATAGAGTCAAGCAGACCCGGTGTCCCCTTTCATGAGTTAGTGCCAGAAGTCATACAGCCTAACTTCTACCTCAATCTATTGGTTGAAGCAGTTACAAAGATATGCGCCATTTCAAGAGGAGAGACGTAAACCCCACTTCTCTATGGAGTTGTGTCCACATCACATGGAACATACGTGGAGGGGATGTCTATTAGTGTGGTCATCTTTGGAAATATAAGCTGCCTTACCATCTGTCTACTCATCGGTCCATCTGTCTAGCTATTCAACTATCCATCCATCTCTACCTACCCACCCATGTCATCTTTCCATCCTTCAGATGTCTTAGGATTATCTGTTCATCCATCCGTCTACCCCATTCAATCACCTGACATATCTTGAGTACCTAATATGGGTTAGATACAGGTGGGGTGCTTTCAATAATGAGCTCAAAGGGGAGAATGAAACTAATAATTATTTAAAAATATGTTTAATGTTTTATTTATTTTTGAGAGAGTCAGACAGAGTGCAAGCGGGGGGAGGGCCAGAGAGAGGGAGATACAGACTCCAAAGCAGGCTTCAGGCTCCGACTTGTCATCACAGAACCTGATGTCTGGGCTTGAACCCTAGAACCATGAGATCGTGACCTGAGCCAAAGTTGGACGCTTACCCGACTGAGCCACCCAGGTGCCCTGAAACTAATAATTATTGAGAACCTACTCAGTGTTAGTTTCTTTATCCCACAAATAACTCCATGACATAGAATTTTCATCATGTTTATTTTACAGGCAAGGAAACCAGGGTACAAAGAAGCCAACTTGCCCAGGGTTATTCAGCTAATCAGTGTCAGAGTCCTCACTCGGACCCCATTCTTCAGACTGTCTATGAGATGGCTGTCCAAGAGTTGGTTCTCCACGTTAATTTTTCTTCCAAGTGAAAACAGGTTCCCTCCGCCCATTATAAAATAATACATTCATTACAAAAACATTAAAGCAGTACAGAAAAAATATGTTATTTTTAAAAACTGCCCCAAATCCTACTACCCAGAGACAACCACTGTTCACATCTGATGAGCATTATTTAAGTCATCTCTCTGCATATTTAAATATATATGATTACAGTTTTATACAAATGGGATTATATTTTACATGCTGTTCTGAGTCTGCTTGCTTTCTTCTTTTTAAACTCCTGGATATCTTTCTGCATCCGTAAATAGAAATTTTCATTATTACTTTATTTATTTATTTTAATGTTTTATTTAAAAAATTTTTTTATTTTTGAGAGGGGGAGAGAGAGAGAGACAGCGTGAGCAGGGGAGGGTCAGAGAGAGAGGGAGACACAGAATCCGAAGACAGTCTCCCAAGTTCTGAACTAGCTGTCAGCACAGAGCCCGACGCGGGGCTCAAACCCACAAACTGTGAGATCATGACCTGAGCTGAAGTCGGACGCTCAACCACCTGAGCCACCCAGGCGCCCCTGTTATTACTTTATTGACTACATTGTATTTCTTTTGTATTTATGTCCCTCAACTCAGTGCCTTGTTAGATTTTGGGTATTCCTAGACTTTTTACATGCAGGGTTTCTAGCTTATGTGGTCATCTCTTTATCATCACTTTCTAAGAGGCACATTGCTGAACCATAGCTTATTTGCATTATATAGGTGGTATTAGTTTTCCATCCTACTAGGAGGTTGTGACTGCTCATCTTCTGCGTCATGGCCAGCATGTTGTATTGCCACTGTTTTTAATCATTGATGTCCTGATGGGCAAACTGATGAGGTTGTACATTTCTTAGTATTTTTTTATTAGCTACTTGCATTTCTTCTTTTGTGAATTGCCTGCTCCTGCATTGGCTGAATTTTCGCTTGGGGTGTCTATCTCTTCCTTTATTTTTTTATTTTTTATTTTATTTATTCATATTTTTAATGTTTATTTTTGAGAGAGAGCACGGCATGTGTGAGTGAGTGGGGGAGGGGCAGAGAAAGATGGAGATCCAGAATCCGAAGCAGGCTCCAGGTTCTGAGCTGTCAGCACAGTGCCCGACGTGGGGCTGGAACTCACAAGCTGTGAGATCATGACATGAGCCGAAGTCGGATGCTTAACCGACTGAGCCACCCAGATACCCCTTTATTTATTTATTTTTTAGAATGTTTATTCGTTTTTGAGAGAGGGAAGGGCAGAGAGAGAGGGGAACAGAGGATCTGAAGTGGATTCTGTGCTGACAGCAGAGAGCTCAGTGAGGGGCTTAAACTTATAAACTTTGAGATCATAACCTGAGCCAAAGTCAGATGCTTAACCAACTGAACCACCAAGGTGTCCTTCCATTATTTTTTAAATAAATTTTGGATTTTAGAGATACTGACTCTTTTCTGTTTAGATTTCAAGTATTTCTTTTCCTGGACTTAAAAAAAAATTTTTTTAAACTGCTGTTGAGTAGTGGTTGAATAAAATGTTTACTTTTAAAATGCTTACATTTTTGTGTTTTGGATTCTGACTATATTGTTTTGGTGTCACACTTAAAAAGACTTCCCCACATTAAGAATTTTAGTGAAAAACAGCCTACAGATGGAAGAAAATATTTACAAATCATGTATCTGATTTGAGGGTTAGTTTCCAGAATATATAAAGAGCCCCCTACAGTTCAACAACAAAAACCAAATAACCTGATTTTTAAAAAATGGGCAGAGGGCTTGGACAGACATTTTTCCAGGGAAGCTATACAGATGACCAACAGGCATATGGAAATATACTCAATATCACTGATCATTTGAGAAATGCAATTTAAAACCACAATGAGAAATCACTCATACCTATTAGGATAGTCACTTAAAAAAAACACATACACACACACAACAACCCAGAAAGTTCAGTGTTGGCATGGAAAATTTGGAACCCTATGTACTGTTGGTGCAGCTGCTACGGAAAACAGTATGGCAGTTTCTCAAAAAATTAAAAATAGAATTCTCATATGATCTGGCAATCCTCCTTCTGGGTATATATCCAAAAGAATTCAAAGCAGGATTTCAAAGAGATAATTAGCCATCCGTGTTCATTGCAGTGTTATTTACAATAGTCAAGAGGTGGAAGTAACTCACAGGTTCATTGATGGATGAGTGGATTAGCAAAATATGGCCTGTACACAAAATGGAATATTATTCAGCCTTAAAAAAAAGGAAATCCTGTCACATGCCACAATATGGATAAATCTTGAGGACACTGTGCTAAGTGAAATCAGCCAGTCACAAGAAATGTGAATACCATATGATTCTGCTCACATGAGACATCGAAAGTAGCCGAACTGGCAGAAACAGAAAGTAGAAGGGTGGTTGCCAGGGAAGGGGGAAATGGGGAGATTTGTTCAGTGGCTGTAGACTTTCAGTTTTGCAAGATGAAAAAGTTCTAGAGATCTGTTGCACAACACTGTGAATATGCTTAGCACTCTTGAACTGTACACTTAAAAATGGCCATGATGGGGAAAAAACAAAGTTGAAAATCGATGTTATTTAACCAATCAACAATTTGTCTTCTAGGAACATTCACGGAAGGAATAGTCGTGTCTGTATGCCATATGAGACGTGCATGAGTGCTCATAATTATTTATACAATCCAATACCTGGAAACAAAAAAAAAAAGAATTTAAAAAACATTCATCTTTATTTTTGTATTATTTTATATACCTTTTGTTTTCTTACATTTAAATTGATGATCTATTTGGAACATATTTGCTTTAGAGGAGGAACATAAAGATTAGGCTCGTTTTGTTTTCCCCCCAAATGTCTAGCTTCTTGATGTAACACCAACAGTTGAACAATCCATCTTTTCCTCCTGGATTTGAAATGCTGTCTTTATCTGTTATTAAATTTCCATGTACTCAAGTCTCTTTCTGGACTCTCTGATGTTCTCTGAGTGTACTGGTATAACACTGTTTTAATTTGATCACTTTTACATAAACTTTAACACTGGAATCATGTCTTAAGAACTGACCTATAAAATAGTTCGTGTACATTGCCATGTATGTTGTTCACCAGGTTGGGCTGTTTTCTAGTATGTTTTTTCACTGGGCAGACTCTCCTTATTATCCAGACTGACCTCACTGCCACTATAGTTGCAGAAACTGAAGTTCAGTGAGATTCGATAACTTGCTGTGAGTGTCTAATGGGTGCTCTGTTTCACCACGTCTGGGAAGTGACAGTGCAGAGATTGGAGCCTGAGTCCAGCTGTGAAGTCTGTGGAGTACCTTTAACCACACGCTGTGTCTCACAGATGCTCAGATATCTTTCCCTAGGGACCATGTGTGCCCTAGCACAGAGTGGTGCTAATACGTGCTTGTTGAATTGGCTGGGAAGCAGTAGTCATGGCTTATTCAAAACAGATATTCCTAAACGGATTATTCCCTGGTTGCAGGTAGATGTATGCTAATATTTGTTTTAATAAGTTAATTTTTAAATAATTGAAGTAACCTAATGATATTACAGAGAAATCAGAAAGTAAGGAAATAAAAAGACTATGGTAAATAAATGCCAGCCCTCTTACATTCACTATTAAAATTTCGGTGTATTTCCTTCTAGTTATTTTATAAGCATATTTTTATTATTTGAATCATGATGTATTAGTTTTGCCTCCAGCCTTTTCCTTCCCCCATCTTTTGTCTTCCTAATTGTCATTTTTAAAGACTCTATATTATTCACAGAAAACAATGAACGTAGTTTATTTAACCCATACTCTATTGTTGCACATTTAGGGTGGTTCAGATTTTTCTCTTTATTATGGTTACACTGTAATGAACATTTTCATATATAGAGTGTTCTGATATTTTAAAGCCATCTCCTTTGGATATATTCCTAAAGAGAGAATACGGGATCAGGGGTAGATATTAGTTAAATACATTTCCATATATTCTACCCCTTTTGGGGCAATTGTTGGTACCAGGCTTTGGGAATCTCTGTCGATTTGGGAAAGAAATATAGCACATTCTTAAAAAAGGTATTTCATTGACTTTATTATTATGAAAGGGGTTCACGTTCAATGAGGAAACCTAGAACCTATATGTAGAAAAGACTTCATAATTGCACACTTCTCCAAGATGAGCTTTCTCAATTTCATGTCTCTTCTTATTTATTTACTATACCAGTATTAATTTTTCATTAAATTCTTTTTAATTTCATTTTATTAGCCAGAATTCTCTAATAACTTGTTTTTCTCCATTTATGCTGATAAACCAGTTTTGGAGAACAATCTTTCCTCTTTCAGGATCCTAAACACCTTCTGAATGTATTGATCCATTAAATATTTGTCCTAATTATGGCTGACAACTCCTGATAGGTGCCAAGGTGATGAATCGCTATGGATTCTGTTCGCAGCCACATACAACGTGCTATAGAAAGTGTTCAGTGCTCTAAGGCTGGTCGCCGAGGGTGTTGAGTGGAGGGAAAGATGAATCCTGGTAAAGAGAATCCAGGGCATCTTCTTGGAGGAAGTGGTATTTGAGTGTGACGTTGAAGGATGGATAGGATTTGAGTGTCTAAAGTTGGGTCTGTGGGAGGAAAGGGTTGGAACAGAGCATTCTGGGCCGATGAAATCGGATGAATCATCAAAGAAAGATGAACTTTGGTGAATTTTTAGCATTGAGTACTTATTATTATAAATCTAATTCCTTGAAAGCTGATGACTCACAGAATTCTGCCCAAATGCGGTTATCCTGCTCACCAGAATGTTCAGTTAATCAGAACTCTTGTCTCTGAGGGGGTGCAGGTAGGTGGGGAGGTAGAGGGGGAAGATAAAGGGTAGGGCAAACTAGAGGAAGAAAGCGCGTCTTTGGTGATCTGGTCTGAAGTCAGAACAGTGTTTAACTCTGAGAAGTGCTTTTGCAGGTGTGATCTCACTCCTTCCTCCTGGTGTCCTGACAGAACTGACCTCTGCAGGGCCCCTGCCCTCCTGGGCAGCGGCAAACTTTCGTGACTGACCCACTGGAAGGAATACATTTTATATCACCATCTCGTACGCACGTACTCATAAAAGTCAAGCAAAAGCAGAGAACAATATTTACACTTAACCTCTCGTGATGCTTTCGGATATATTTTTTAATTTTTAATTTTATTTATTTATTTGAGAGAGAGAGAGAGAGAGAGCATGCAAGCAGGGGAGAGGGGCAGAGGGAGAGACAGAGAGAATCTTAAGCAGGCTCCAGGCTCATTGAAGAGCCTGACACGGGGCTTGATCCCACGACCTTGGGATCATGACCTGAGCTGAAACCAAGAGTCAGATGCTCAACCGACTGAACCACTCAGGCACCCCTGCATTCTATTTTGAATTCTCTCTCTCTCTTTTTTTATTTTAAAAAAATTGCTGGCTGGGATTCATTAAATTGATTTCAAGACCCAACAATGGGTCTTCTGGATTTTCCTGCCAGGACCTCCCAGCTATTCCAAGTAGGTGGATTCTAGAGGCCCTTTAGAATCCACCTACCCAGCAGGTAAGGAACAGGTCAGAAATGTCCTGCCCACTTGGCTCCCCCATCCTCATGATAAATAGTGATCTTTGTAACTTCCCATTTAAGATGTGAGCGCACAAAGCAGGCAGCCATGGGGCTCCTGAGTTGGTGAACTGAACTTGGAGGTGGGCTTGGAGCAGCTTCCCACACACGACTGACTGGAGGTCTCGGGTTCCAGTGAGACCCAGGGAACAAAACCATTAATGGAGAGGAACTTGGAGAGGAATAGGGTTATGAGTCTTTTCTTTCTCTTTTGCATAGACTAAGTTTTCTTCATGGAACACAAACCTCTTTCATAATAACAAAGTGAGTCAACAAAACACTTTTTCGAGAGTGTACTGTATTTCCTTTCCAAATCAACAGAGGTTCCCAAAGCTTAGTACCAATAATCCCTCTTTGGGAATATAAAGGAGAGGATTTTAAAATACCAACATATTTTATATATGAAGATCTTCTTTATGGTGTAGTTTTACCAAAGCCCAGCGTGAGGTGTGGCAGGAGTGTGCAGGGTGGGTCTAAGTGCTATGGCACGTGACGCCCCCAGGAAAAACTGTCATTACATTGCTGCTCTGAAAAGTGGGACGGCAAAGTGGCTAAGGATGCCCACTTTGTAGCCAGACTTCCGGGGTGCAAAACCCACATCTGCCTATTGCAGACCACGTGACTTTGGGCAAATTACTTAACCTCTCTCTGCATCGGTTCCTGATGCCATTTCTGCGAAATGGGCAGAGTGAGAATGAGAGGGGTTACTACTAAAAGCACTAGCACAGTGCTGGACACATAGGAAGCCCTGCGTAAGGGTTAGCTGGCAGTTTGTCAGAATGCTGTTTTGTTCTCACACAGAAAATGGAAACTCCCTGTAGGCTCACTCCCTAGGCCTGTGTCTGAGCCCGTTTGGGTTCTAGGACATAGAGGGTGGAAGGACTGTAGGGCTTGATGCAAGGGACCTGGTGTTGAGGGGTCTGTCCCCCCTTATCAGGGCTGAGTTTGGGGTGTCATTTTCCCTCATGGAAGCACTGTTGTCTAGAATATGAGATAATGAGCTTTTTTTTGGTCTGCTTTGCAAAATTGTCATGGGGATAGAAACTCATTCACCCGTAAAATGAAGAGATTGGACTTCACAGATGTCTGAGGGGTTTTCTTATGAATTCCAGCCGTAGTTGGTTCTTGGTTCCACGGATGGGCCATGCTGGGAAAGATGCCAAGATTGATTAGTGATGTCTGCCACTGGGAAGGCAGTGTGGTGGCAGCCGAGCTCACATATGCTGCTCCTGGGCTGGACGGCTTCATGGGCCCCACTTAGTCCATGGCTGGGTGGTTCGAATGGTTATAAAGGATTGAGAAGGTGGCTGTCTAGTACTGCTACCAAGAGATGGGTGGGTTTGAGTCTGTATTTTCTAAATGGATATATTAAAATATCTTAAAGCTATAGTAACTGAGTGAGGGTCGACCTGGCGTAGGCATATACAGGCAGATAGATTTAATAGATTACAGTGCAGAAACAGACCCAACACATCCCTCTACATATTAACTTTAGTTCCCGTGCCACCTTGGTTTGTTTAATTTTGCTTTTAAAATATTGTAATAGTTGGTCAACATCTTTCCCTATTATTCTGTTTTCAAAATTTTTGTTAGTTTCACTTTTACATCTTCTACCAGATGAATGCTGGAATCATTTTTAAAGGTAAAAATTGCCTGGGGATGGTAATTGTATTAAATGTATGCACCGAACTGAGTAGGAAGGGCATTCTTAACAAGATAATGTTTTTCTGCCCATTAAGGTTGTGGTCTGTCTCTTTCTTTGTTCATGTTCCCTTAAATGACCCGCAGTAAAGTTTTCCACCTAAGTTTTGGACTTTTATTTTATTTTTATTTTAGAGGGAGCATGTGAGCCGGGGAGAGGGGCAGAGGGAGAGAGAGCGAGAGAATGAGAATCCTAAGCAGGCCCCATGCCCAGTGTGGTGCCCTATGCAGGGCTTGATCCCACAACCCTGATCATGACCTGAGCCAAAATCAAGAGTCGGACACTCAACTGACTGAGTCACCCAGGCACACCCCACCCCCATATTGTCTTCTTAATTCCAGTGGTTCCTTGTGGTTGTAGATAGATTGTAATAGATGCAGATAATATTCATTTCCCTTCTTCTTTTACAGCATTGTCCTTTTAATTTTCTTATATGTTGAGTAGGCCTTCTAGGCAGTTTGAATAATAGCAGGGATAACAAGGATTCTTGTATTGTCTTTTTTCTTCTTTTAGTAGGAAGGATTCTAGCATTTTCTAATTAAGTCTGAAGTTTTATTTTGGTTTCTGATATGTTTTCTTTTTTCTTAAAAAATTTTTAAATGTTTATTTTTGAGAGAGAGAGAGGGAGAGAGAGAGGGAGGCAAGCGCACAAGCAGGGAAGGGGCAGAGAGAGAAAGGGAAACACAGAATCAGAGGCAGGCTCCAGGCTCTGAGCTGTCAGCACAGAGCCTTATGTGGGACTCCGACTTACAGACTGTGAGATCATGGCCAGAGCTGAAGTCGGACACTCAACCCGAGCCACCCAGGCGCCCCATATTCTTTATCACTAAGTAAACTTTTTCTGAGTTGCTAAGTTCGTTTTTATTTTTGTTTTTAACTTTATCAAGATGGAGGTGAATGGTACGATTTAGGGGTGCTTTTCACTCTTCTGTGTTTGAATTTTTCTTTTGCAATGGAGTGACTCATCCCCTCCCCCACTGTAAAACTGTTCAGTAATAAGAGGGGGGAGAAGGATGATGAATCTTACACAAATACCTTTCATTATATACCCAGATGCCCATATGGTTTTCTTACTTTGATCTGCTGATGTGATGAGTTATATTAATAGATTTCCTAATACCAGCCATCCTGGAAGGATCCCATTTTGTTCACAGTGTTCCATTATTTTAATACACTGCGGATCCCTTTTGCAGCATTTTGTGTCCATATCCGTTAGTGAAATTGTCTTGAGGTTTTATTTTTAGTGTGCTCTTTTTGTTATTTTTAAAACGGGGATTAGGCTAGTACCGTGGGTTATAAATTAGGAAGCTTCCCATCATTTTCAGTGATCTGGGACAAGGCGGATAAATACCCTGCAAATTGTGTACCTGGTGGTGGTAGTTGCTGAGATGGCCATGTTGAGAAGGATTCTGAGGTCCTGTCGTGTGTAAACAATTGAGTGTATTGCACAAGTGTAGGAAATGAGAGTTTAAGCGTGCATGCCAGATGTTTATTTGTAGTTCCTGCCAGCAGTGATTTATACTGCATGGGAATTATCTATCTTTTGAAAGTTTAAAAGGACTAGCCTTTATAACTCTCTCTCTTGTTATGCTTTTGGAAATGATTCTTTTCTATTGTCATCCTTTCTTCAGTAATGTTTTGGCTCTGGCTCTGGTTGAAAATAATTTTGGTCATTTATATTTTCTTAGAAATTTATCCATTTCGTCACGAATTTGAACCATATTTGCATAGAAAGAATACAACTTACAAAAATGTCCTCTGGTTATATTTTCTAATCTGATTTTTTTCCCCCTTTATGTGCTGATTGAACGCTAATATCCACTCTTACAACTTTGAAGTAATTTGTCACTTCTAACTATTTAAAACATTTCTAAATTGTTATGTTTATGTTAGATCCATCCTTTTGCCGTCTCAAGATATTTTACGAAATTGAGTCCTTATTAGCTCTTTATTTTTCTCTGGTTAGTAATAAAAATGTTTAGTCAATGAATTTTCCTCTGAGTACGTTTTTGGTCACATCCTGTAAACCTACTGTGAATTGTTGTAACTATTTTCTCTTCTAAATATTTCATAGTTTTAGTTTATGTTCTCCTCAAAAATTTTTTAAATCTTTATTATTATTATTATTATTTTTTTTGGGAGAGAGACAGAGCATGAGCAGGGGAGGGGCAGAGAGAGAGGGAGGCACAGAATCCGCAGCAGGCTCCAGGCTCCGAGCTGTCAGCACAGAGCCCAATGCAGGGCTCGAACTCGTGAACTGTGAGATCGTGACCTGAGCCGAAGTCAGACGCTCAATTGACTGAGCCACTCAGGCGCCCCTTGATGTTCTCTTTAAAGATGATTTAAAAGTATTAAAGTTTTGTGATTCTCTTTTTTACATTCGTACTTACGTTTATTCATTTTTAGTTAATTGTGAGAGACTGTTGCCAGTGATGGTTTTGCTTTTGGTAATTTATGGAAAGTTTTGGAATCCTTTTTTTAAATATCAGTTTGTGTAAATATTTCATTTCCATTTTGGGGCTTACTCTTTGCTACATATACGTTTCTTTCTCCATTTCGTATATCATGGACATTAATCACATTTTTCAGACTCCCTATAGAGCCCTAATAATTTTGCTTTTCCATTTATTATTTCAAGAATTTGAGACTCTGTTAATGTCTTCCAATAGTATAATGTTTCTTTTGGTGTTACCTTTGCTTTTTCTATTTTACCTTATATATTTTATTGCTGGGTTACTTAACAGAAATATATGCCTGCCTGCTCACATTTTATTATGGGTTGTACTCCTAATCTGTAAAAATAGGTCCTCCTTGACCTGTTCTATGTTTTCTGCTTCCAAAGTTGTAGTTTTTCCTCATTTTTATAAAGCATTTCCTGATTTCACCTTTAATTCCAGTGATTTTTATCAAGTACTTTCTGCTTTCTGTTGTTGGAGTTTACCTGGTATAATTGTCCATTTAACTTCTTATTTTACTTTTTCTTTTAACCTTTCTGTGCCCTTTAGAAAAATAGCTGTATTTCTTTCACATAGCCTGTAGTTTTTTTACATTTAAAACTTCAGAGTCTGAGCATCTGTGTCTTTTAATATGGAGCTTACCCCAAGTTATATTTATTATAATACCTAATGTTTTTTTTTAAACCTCTTTCATCTAATTATAGTGTTCTCTTTTCTAAGTACTTATATAACTGAGAAGGTATTTTTGATTCCTTCTCATGTGAATGGCAGCTTGGATGAATAGAGCATTTTGGGTTACGTATTTTATCGCTTAGTACTCCGTAGATGCTCTATAGTCTTAGGTCGTTAATAGTGGATAATTCAGAGGCCACGTGGTATTTTATGTTCATGGTTGACTCCCCCACCCTCCCACCCTCAACCTTCCTGAATGCCTGTACCATTCTTTTCCCCCTTGAAATTCAAGGGAGATTCCAGGCAATATCCATGTTTTGGTGTCTTTGCGAGGTGCATGGAATGTACTTTGTCTACAGATTTAGCTCTTCATAATAGGAACATTTTTGTTCCATTGGTTCCCACTGGGCTCCTTTCTTCTTGGAATGGCAGTTATCCATATATATATATCCATATAGTCCTATTGTTTGTTTTCTGCATTATCTCTTGTTTTGATTATTTGGGCCTGTGTTTCTCTCTTTGGAGGTTTATAAGTGCTTCTCAAGTGTATCCTTTGCATGCCTTAACTCTGATTTCTGTGCTGACAGCCCCGCCGGTCCCTGCTCCTGATGCGCGTTATCATTCTGCTGCGCCATTATTTGATTCCTTGCATCCTCTTCTGAATTCCTTAAGCTAACCCTTCATTTTACTCTGTTCTTGTTTTTTTTAATTCTTTTGGGGGTACAAAGGAAAGTCTGTCTAAAATTTAATTTAGTTTCCTGGAGTAAAACCTTTACACGCTCCTTCCCTGAATCTTGAGTAGACGCTTTTCTCCTTTTTTTTTTTAATTGCACAATTTTGTCGCGCTTGCCCTCTCCCCTGCTCGCTTCGCTTGCTCCTGCTAAATAAGGACATTATGATTTAGTGTGGTGTAGACCCTACAGTGGTATCAGTAGCAGCTTCCTCAGGTTTTGGGTTGAAAGGGGCGGGCCAGCTGTTGTCCCTGTACGTGACAGGTGCGCGACACAGCAGCCAGAGGTTGAAGGCGCCGGGCTGGGGCTGTAGATTCTCTCAATCTGGGCTCCATCATTGTGAGGCTACACTGTGACGTGCCCAGTGGTTCTGCCCAGATTCTTTCCTGATGGGGTCAAGGTTGAGTTGGAAAGTAGAAGGTAAGCCGCCACTGTGATGTCTGGGATTCCCTGCTGGTCCTGTCACCACCCCTAGGGGTGACATATTTGATTTTTGTCTTACCAGTTCTGTGTCAGAATCGCAAGGAGGGCGGCTATGGGATGGGTCCTCGCGATGCCCTTCCATGTATCGTCCCCTCCCTAACATCTAGCAGAAATTCCTTGGCGGGTGGGTTTGTATGTGAAATCCCCTTCTAGGTTTCAGGACCTTTTTTTTTTTTTTTTAAATTTAACTTTTTTTTTCTCTTATAGTTTATTGTCAAGTTGGTTTCCGTATAACACCGAGTGCTCATCCCCACAAGTGCCCTCCTCCATGCCCATCACTCCTTCCCATCTCCCCCTCCCCCATCAGCCCTCAGTTTGTTCTCAGTATTCGAGAGTTTCTCATGGCTTGCCTCCCTCCCTCTCCCCAACTATTTTTCCCCTTCCCCTCCTCCATGGTCCTCTGTTAAGTTTCTCCTGTTCCATATATGAGTGAAAACATATGGTATCTGTCCTTCTCCGCCTGACGTATTTCACTTAGCATGACACCCTCGAGTTCCATCCACGTTGCTACGAATGGCCAGATTTCATTCTTTCTCATTGCCATGTAGTATTCCATTGTATAGATAAAGCAAAAAATATGGAACACTTCACGAATTTGCGTGTCATCCTTGCGCAGGGGCCATGCTAATCTCCTCTGTATCGTTCCAATTTTAGTATATGTGTTGCCGAAGCGAACACTTAATTTAACTTTTTAATTGTGTTAAAATACAGTAAGTAACAAAGTTGATCATCATCGCCATTTTTGTGGGTGCGGTTCAGTCATGTTAAGTACACGTACATCACTGTGCTACGGAACTTGATCTTGTGAAATGGAAATTCTCCATAAAGAACTCTCCATTCCCCCCTTCCCCCCCAGTGCCTGGCCACCACCATTCTACTTTCTGTCTCTGAAGTTGACTACTCTTAAGTACCTCCTACAAGTGGAATCACACAATGTTTGTCTCTCTGTGACTGGCATCGAGTCCTCGGGGCTCTTCCTTGTTGTAGCACCTGTCAGAGTCTCCTTCCTTCTCAAGGCTGCAAAATTCCCACTGTATGTGCAGATGTCAGTTTTTTATCCCCTCCTCTGTCGGTGGACACTTGGGCTGCTTCTACAGTTCATTTATCACGAATAATGCTCCCGTGCGCATGAGTGTACGGACATCTCTTCGAGACCCTGCTTTTCCTTCTTTTGGGTCTGTACCAAGAAGTGGAACTACTGGATTGTACAGTAATTGCGTGTTCAATCTTTTGATAAGCCACCACAACTCTTTTCCTCCTACTTAAAAAAAGTGTTACAGAGGCACCTGGGTGGCGGTTAGACATCCGACTCTTGACTTCAGCTCAGGTCGTGATCTCCTGGTTTGTGAGATCGAGCCCGACGTCAGGCTCTGCGCTGACAGCACAGAACCTGCTTGGGATTCTGTCTCCCTCTCTCTCTGCCCATCCCCCGCTTGCACGCACATGCCCTCTCTCTCTCTCAAAAGAAATAAAAATAAACTTAAAAAAATATGGCGGAAAATTTCAGAAGCACGCGGAATGAACAGAGCTCTAGAGCGCCCACCGCATCCCATGGTCCAGCTTCAGCCGCCATCAACACGTTGCTCTTCTTTATTACCTGTGCCTCCACCTGCTCCTCCCACTCAGTGGGATGGTGCCTATTACATTGTGACAGCTCTTGCAGGAAGACTTAGGTAAGTACACTGGACAGTCCTAGCTGAAGGCTTGGGTAAGTGGATATACCCACGGAACTCCTCCCCCCGTTGCCACGTGGAGCGTTCCCAGCTCCCACAACGTGTCCTCGGGTCCTTTGTCGGCTGCTACCTCTTCCCCCAAGAGGCAGCGGCTCTTCTGATCCTCTTCACGTTAGACGGGTTTACCTGGTCTGGAGCTTTGTATAAACCGTGCCTCCTGTGTTCGTATTCCTGTGGGCAGTCCCTCGGGGTGGGGAGCAGAGGAGGCATTGGGGGTCCCTGCACCATCTGCCATTGTTTTCATTTGTCCTGCCAGTGTTCTAAATTAGGAGCCCCGCGACAAAGCCCCGGCCTTTAGAACTCACTGTGTTTAAGACCAACTAAAACTCGATGTAGTTCACCCCTCCTTTTGGTTATGAGAGCGGTTGGTTATCCGTATAGTAAAGTTTTGAAATACAGAGAAGGAGCGGAAAGTAAATCCCTCGTGTATCGTGTTGTAATCACGAATAGCAGTTCTCTGTTAACTCTGTCTTTTTTCTAGGTGGCCTTTTTCCCTTTGCGTAGCACAGCTGTCATCAGAGCGCACACAGTTTTGTACCCTGCCTTTTTCCTGTAACACGGAAGCGTCAGTGTTTTCCTGGCTGAGCTGCGGCAATGTCTGGTGGTCCTTTTTTAATTGGCTCCACGGTAGCGGTCGTAGGGGGTGTCGTTTGAGCATTGACACTGTGCCTTCTAGTGTTCTGAGCCTTCCTGTCTTAGACCTCACACCGTACCTTAAGTCTTCACCCCGTACCTGTGAGGCATGCACTGTTACTCCCATTTTATAGATGGAGAAATTGAGGCCGAGTGAAACAAGGCACACATTTGGTGGGAAAGGAAGCCAGAAACCAAACCCAGGCATCCTGACTCCCGTCCTCAGCGCCCACACCCAGTGGTTGGCTCCGTCATTTCTTTTAAGTGGGCCGTACAGGGATCTTTCCCTCCATTTTGCAGATGGGGAAACTGAGCCCCAGAGAGGAAACGTGACTTATCTGAGGGGAGGCAGCAAGGAAGAGGCAGGGTTGAGGCTGGGACCCAGGCTGGAACCCTCTCCCCCGTTCCTGGAGGTCCTTCATTCAGCTTGGAGGGGAAGGGGTCCTGCCTTGTCTTCAGTTCTGCCTTAGGGCAGATCACCCCTTCTTTTCAGTCTTCTGGTTTTCCTTTCATTGTTGCCTGCCGTTCTTCCTGCAGCCCCAAGGCCCCTGACCTCTCCGGGCCTCAGTTTCTTCATCTTTAAAATGGGCTTCCCCTCTCTCCCACTATCGGGGCTGTCGCTTCAGGCCTTCTATCCCCACCCGGCCAGCCCGGCGCCCTCCCAGACGCTTGCAGGGAACTCTACTCGCGGCTGAGCGAGCATCTGCTTCCCCATCTGGTCCCAACTTTTTCCTTAATTACCCACTGAATTGGCTCTAACAAAATGCTGACAACTTGAGTGAGACATTAGCGGATCCATCAGTGCCCGTGCCAGGGCTTCACGGGCTTTTCTGGGCCGTGACGCACTCTGGCGCGGCGAGGTCCCTTGTTCCCTGGCCGGAGTCCCCGTCCCGGCTGAGCCCAGGGTTCTCGTGGGCCCTCGCAGCTCGGACGTGCCACCTCGTGGTGCGGCACCCAGGCCCTCTGGGTGTCTTCAGGGGTGGCTCCCAGGCCCAGAAGCGGGTTTGTCTTCTCTCCTGCCCCTCCCTTGGTCTCTGACCTTTCAGGTCTTTTGTGCCAAGCCTACAGTCTCCAGATAAATCTTGTTTGGTTCATTTCTTCACTTTTCCAGCTGGCCTCGAAGCAGTGGGACTAAAGTGTCCCACAGCGGGGAGAAAACTGGCCTGGGTATTCTTGGCTTACAGGTGGGCCCCGCAGTGGCCTTTTGGGGGCCCGTGTCCCATCCGCATAAAGGGATCTGATAAGGTGTGATGCAGGCTTTAAGTCTGGTTTCCTGGATTCTAGGAAAAGGCCGAGCTTCTGTTTCCTCATCGTAAGTCGGGTAGGTAAAGGCAGAGGCTCCCTGGTGGGGGTGAAGAACATAGGCTCAGGCGCCAGCCATTCCGCATTCTAGTCTTGCCTCTACTGTTTCCTCCCTGTGTGAGCTTGGGCAGGTTGTTGAACCTCTCTGTGTCTCAGTTTCTTCCTCATAAGTTGGAGCTCACAGAACATCATGAGAGAGTTCATAATGAAGAGTACATAAGTTAATACATGTAAAGCAGCCGGCACGCGGTCACTCAGATGTCGCCTGCCCCCTATCTTTTCTGTGTAGGACGTTAAGTTAATACACTCAGTTTAGGGCGCGTGATCATTTTTGGCTCATTACAATCCTTCCCTGCTTAACTTAGTTAATTCTTTTTATCCCCACCCACTCTCCTGGCCCTGCGCCTCTGCTCTCTCCAGTGTTCTGTGTATTTAACATGCATCTTTCTTGTTTATACGTGTTCTTGCAAAGTGTGTGCTGTTGTTCTGTGTGCATATTTACGAAGTGTCCCGTCAGCGCTCTAGCGTCCAGATCTCATTCTGTTGCTCACTTTGGCCTCTCAGCTCTAAGTGTTTGAGCTCCACCGTGTTACTTTGAGCCGCTGAGTGGATTTTACCTGTCCCCCACTCCGGGATGGGTAACCAGACCTCAACTTCCCCCGCCCCCAAATAAAGCTGCGGCGAGCACCCTCGTCCGTGCTCCGTGTGGGCTTCAGGGAGACCTTCGTGATGACGTGGACCCAGGTGGGGAATTTGGGGTAGAATGAAAAAGAGGATATTTGAAAGAAGCAAAAGGAATAGCTTTCTTCATACCCCAAATTGAGCGAATCATAAATAGTGCTCAACCAGTCAAGAAAGAAGTTGACGGTCTATTGGGCTTGCCTTGAATCCCAGCTGAGGACCACTTTTGTTTTTTATATTTGAACTGGAAATTACACGGATGCACATGCTCTTTGAAAACAATTCAGATGACGCAGAAGTCAGTATAAAGGACCGAATGGAAAGAGCCCCTTCGCATTGCCCCCCATCCTCCTAAGCCCCGTTTCTGGTAGGTAAGCTCTGGTGACCATGGAGTCTCATGCTAGGTCTTTTTTTTTTTTTTTTATATGCACAATTATGAACCATTCATATTGTCATATAGCTTAGCTCTGCTCACCTAGAAGGATGTCCTAGGGCCGTTTCATGTTAGTCCCAGTAGATCTGTTGCGGTTTTTATCAGTGTTCCCTATTCTCTTGTTAAGGATCTGCCGTAGTTTATGTCACTGGCCCCTTTCTGATGGGTATTTTGGGTGTTGCCAGTTTTTCTGGCCCTTATAATCCGAAAACCAGCACTTCTTGTGGTGTTGGTCTATTGGTGATAAAATCCTTTATTTTTGACAGATATTTTTGCTCCCTGTCACATTCTGGGTTAACAGATGTTTTTCTTCTTTCAGTACTTAAAAGATGTTGCTCCACCGTCTTTATGTTTTATTTTATTTTTTTATTTTTTAAATGTTTATTTTTTATTACTTATTTATTTAAAATTTTAATAGTTTATTTTTTAGACAGAGAGAGACAGAGCACGAGTGGGGGAGGGGCAGAGAGAGAGGGAGACACAGACTCTAAAGCAGGCTCCAGGCTCTGAGCTGTCAGCATAGAGCCCAACGTGGGGCTCAAACTTAGGAATCATGAGATCATGAGCTGAGTTGAAGTCAGACACTTAACTGACTGCCACCCAGGCACCCGCCCCCTTTTTTTAAATATTTTTTAAATTTATTTATTTTGAGAGAGAGAGAGAGAACGAACAAGTTGGGGAGAAGCAGAGAGAGAAGGAGAGAGAGAATCCCAAGCCAGCTCCATGCCGTCAGCGCAGAGCCCGATGTGGGGCTTGAACTCACGAACCTGTGGGATCATGACCTGAGCCGAAATCTAGAGTCAGATGCTAAACTGACTCAGCTACCCAGGTGCCCCCCTGTCTTATGCTTTGATGTTTTTGGTGAGGAGGTGACTGTAATTCTTACTTTGTTCCACTGTACTTCTGAAACTTCCTGACCCCTTTTTAGATGTTGTTTTTGTCCCTGGTGTTAAGTAGTTTGATTGTGATGTGCCTCAGAGTGGTTTTCTTTGTATTTGTTCTGCTTGGGATTCGTTGAGCGTCTGGGTTCTGTGGGTGTGTAGTTTGCAGCGGATTAAAAACTCTGGGCCATTATTTCTTCAAATAACCTTTTCTCTCCTCTCCCTCGTTCCTCTTCTTTCGGGACCCAGTTGCATATATATTAGGCCTTTTGACGTTGTCCCGCAGCTCATGATGCCCTTCTTATTTTTGTCCCTCTTTTTTCTCTCCATGTTTCATTGTTAACAGTTTCTGTTGTTGCGTCTTCAAGTTCATCAGGTCTTTCATTCTTCAGTATCTGATCTGTTCTTCACCCAGGAATTGTTATCTTTTCATGTCTGGAAGTTTGATTGGAGTCTTCTTCAAATCTCCCGTGTCTCTTTCTGACATGCTCATGTTTTTCCTCCCTTCTAGAATTTACGGGGTACGTGTATGATAGCTCTTTTAATGTCCTTCGACCTAGTCCTCTAGGTCATTTCTGGGTCTCTTCCTGTTAATGATTCTTTTGCTTCTTTCATGCCCAGTGATTTTTGACTGACAGACTTTGTGAAGTTTGCATTGCTCAGTGCTGGATGTTTTAGTAACCCTTTAAATATTTTTGTGCTTTATTCCCATATTGCTGTTGTACTTGTGTCCTGATTGCTGCCATAACTACCACACACTTAGTGGCTGAAAACCACGCAGATGTATTACCTTATAGTTCTGGAGATTGGAAGTCCGAGTTGGAGTCCACTGGTCTAAAGTGAGGATGTTGGTGGGACTGCGTTCCTTCTGGAAGTTCTAGGGGAGGATCTGTTTCTTTTTCTAGCTTCTAGAGGCTGCCTGTGTTCCTTGGGCTGTGGGCTCCCATTTCTCCATCTTCAAAGCCAGCAGTGATGGGCACAGTCTTCCTCATGCTGCCTTTTCTCTGGTTTGTCTTCTACTTACAAGGAACTTTGTGCTCATCCACATAACCCATGGTAATCTCCATACCTCAAGGTCGTCTGATTAGCAAGCTTAATTCCATTTCCCCCGTATCCTAACATCCACAGGTGCTAGAGATTTGGATGTGGAGACCTTGAGGGGGAGCCATTGTTCTGGCTACCACAGCAGTTATACCGTGTAGGACCACCAGAGCAGTCTTTACAATAGAGCAGGGTTTGGCCTACTATATCCATGGAACCAATCTGGCCTGCCACCTGTTTTTGTAAATAAAATTTTATTGGAACACAGCTATGCTCATTCATTTTTGTATTGCCTGTGGCTGGTTCCTTCCACAGTGAGACCCACAAAGCCTAAAATATTGACTGGCCTTTAAGGTGTACTGACCCCTGGTCTAGGGCTAATTTTTCCCTGCTTTTGAGGCCATACCTTTGCGAGTACTCAACCTGATGCCATTAGTTATTATATTTCCCCACTTTGGCTGTTGGGAATGTGAACTTAAATTCTTAGTTCTGTGTGAGCCCTGAGACTTGTTCTGCTTGGTTCTTTCTGGTGGTTCTTGGCCTGGCCTTGGGTGGTTTCCTTGTGTGCATGTGCTGATTTGTACAAAAGCAACTGAAGAATTTGAGTGCGCTCTCTGGGCACCTCTGTCTTCTCTGACTCTCTACCCTGCATATCACAGCTTCCTTGCCCTCCCCACTTCTAAACTGTCCCCTCAACTTGGGAAATCCCCTGAACTCGGTCTGCTTGGGTTCCCCATCCCTGCACTGTAGCCTAGAAATTCTTCAGCCTAGAATTCTCCAGAAATTGCTTAGGGATCACCATCCTGCACTGTGCAATGTTTAGAGATCATTGTTTTATATGTTTTGTCCAGTTATTTGGTTGCTTAAGGTGGGCAGTAAATCTGGTCCCTCTTGCTCTGTCAGGACTAGAAGCCAGTTAACGCTATATTATTTTGCATTTATGAGGGGACTTTTGGAAGGCAGCATATTGGAAGAGGCTTCGTGGGGGTCAGAGATTCTGCATTAAAAAAATTTTTTTTATGTTTATTCATTTTTGAGAGACCGAGACAGAGTACAAGCATGGGAGGGGCAGAGAGACAGGGAGACACAGAACCTGAAGCAGGCTCCAGGCTCTGAGCTGTCAGGACAGAGCCCGATGTGGGGCTCAAACTCACAGACCGCGAGATCATGACCTAAGCTGAAGTCAGATGCTTGACCGACTGAGCCACCCAGGCACCCCAGAGATTCAGCATTTTAACGATACTGCAAATTGACCTGCGTAAAGGTTCTACCACTGTGCTTTTGAGAGTCTCATTCTAATAGCAGGGGCTGTGGGGGTAGATGATGATAGGGAATCTCTTTGAGCGCTGTAAAGGGTTGGCAACATGCCAAGGCTTATGGCTCTTAAGAGAGGGCTTCTCCTAGCTGTTCCTCTTTTGACTTGGGTGTCTGATGGCCCTTTTGCTCTGCCAGGCTAGCCTCAGGCCGGGCCCTGAACGACTAACGTGTTTTTCTTAGCAAGCGGGGGTGCCTGGGGGGAATCTTCTCTCTGTCTTTTCCTGACATCTGTTGAGCACCTACCGATGCTAAATAACATTTCAAGTGCTTCATGTAGTCACTGGGATATAGTTTAATTCTCTACCACAACCGTGGGGCTGGGGATGAAATGGAAACAGAGAGGCGGCATGGTTCGCTCAGTGTCGTACAGCTAGTTCCCAGCAAAGCATGGATTCTTTCTGCCTTTCAGCCAAATCTGCCAGTTCATACAACGGACCATCCAGTTTAGTCAAGACCCCTTAGGCCGCAGGTGACAGAGACACACCTCAAATTTGCATAAGCCCAAAGGGACGTTTACTGGTGTGCCTGCTGTGAGTCCCAGGCCGGACCCAGATACGTTAGAAGTGCATTGCTCTCCATCTCGCAGCTCTTCTTCCCTGGTGTTAACTTATGCTTCATGCGAGCCCACCCCAGGTGGTGGCAGCCATGGCAGTAGCATCTTCAGGCTGATTTCCAACCCTGGTGGAAAGAGAGTACCTGTGTCCTAAGGATTTCAACCGAAAAGGCCCAAGAAAGGCTCCCATTGGCCCAGCGTGGGTCACAGGCTCATCCCTGAGCCAGTTATGGTGCCAAGAGGGGGTTTTCTTTGGATTGGACAGATGTGGGTCCTGGGGTTGGGGTCTGGGGACAGCCCATGGAAACCCCTCCCAATTATGCGTTCTGGAAAGGATTAGATAGTTCTGTATTGGAAGAAGGGATGCTGAATAGGTAGAAACAAAAGTGTCCATTTCTCCTGTTTGACCTTGGTTTGACAAGTGGCATTGTGCCGTCCCAGGTTCATGGCCATCAGCTGTTCTTACCATGTCAGGCAGGTGAGTCTTCCTGACTGTCCCTCCCTCCACTGGGGCGGACTCTAGCCCCAAACTGTACCATATTGAGAGTGAGCAGCTTGGGGGAGATACCAGGCCCCAGTTTTTCAGCCCTAGGGCCCTAATTCGTCAGCCCCAAGGATGGGGACGGGCCATGGGGGGGTGGTTGAGGCTGGGAGAGCAGAGGAATTGGGTGTGGGTGGGGCGGGGATAGGATGTGTTGCACGTCAAGAGGGAAGCCCACCACACTGTGCGCATTCTACTTCTGAGGCTGCTGCACAAGGCGCCCCATGAGGTGACGCCTTACCCAGTCACTGGTACCCAGAAACAAAGGCCCAGTTGTCTGGGGACACCCCCGAGCCCCATCTGTCATCATTAGTAGGTGAGCACTTTTCCGAGGGTGGTCTGGCACTAGAGCAGCTGTCAGGTGCAACCCCCACCAGCAGACATGCTGGTTCCATGTCCCAGGGGAGCGGGAGGTCGAGAGTCCGAGGTTCTAACTGGCTCCCTGGGTGACACACGCTGCATGTCGAGAGCCTCACTTAGCTGACCGTCTGTCCCTGAACTCGCTGAGTTTTCCTTGGCTACATTTTTCCTTAAAGGATTCTCCTTTCTCCTGATGGGACTGTTTAATAAGCTTATCCAGTTTTCAGGATTTCCCTCCTTCAGATTCGAACTCCTCGCCATTTGAGCTTGGGGTCGAGTCTGACGTGTGGGATCCCTTTCCGAAGAGCTCAGCAGTATTATTTTCCATCTGGCACTTTCCATGACTCAAGATGTCCATTGGAAATAGCATGCAAAGGAAGGATAATGCACAGTGTGCCTACATTATGTTTTTTTTTTTTAGGGTTTATTTTGAGAAAGTGTGTGTGTGCAAGGGGGGGAGGGGCAGAGAGAGAGGGAGAAAGAGAATTGCAACAGGCTCTGAGCTGTCAGCGCAGAGCCCGACGCAGGGCTCGATTTCATGAACTGTGAGATCATGACCTGAGCCAAAATCAAGAGTCGGACGCTCAACCAACTGAGCCACCCAGGGGGCTCCCTACATTTCTTTACCAGGAGAGGGTGACTACGCCAGTGACCTATCCGGATTGGCCATGAGAGCGAGAGGTGCAGATGTGTCAAAGAAGTGGAGCCTTTGGCTTGGAAAAGCTCAGTTGACTACACTGACACCACACGTCCTCTGTTCCTATGTCAAGACCCTAAAACTCTGGTGTGAACAGCATGATTTTCACCTGCTACGAGATTTCAGAAATCTTTCTGAGCCAAGAACCTTTGCATACATGAAATCTTACATAGGAGCTCAGCATACTGAATAGATAAAGGCAGTTTCTTTAATTGGGGCAGGAGGGCCACATTCTGACTTCCGTGAGCCCTAGGCCCTTTTGCCTTTGTGGGCTCCTTCCTCCATAAGAAATATTAAAAATTATATTTTATGACTGCATTGGTATAAAGATGAGTATATGAATATTATATGTTCAGCATTTTGTCTGTCCTAAGAGTACAGTTTCTTTAGTCTGATTTTAAAAGAAATGAAAGTATGTTTGTGGGCCCTTAAAGGTATGTGGGGCCTGGGTGCTGTGACTCCTCTGCCTGACGGGGAGGTCAGCCCTGAGCAATAGGCCTCTGCGCGGCCACTCTTGGGGGGCCCCTGAGGCAGGCTGGAGGAGGGGAACCCAGTTCAAAGACCTTGTTTAGACTCATCACCCTTGTCTTACCAGAGACGGTCCTGCCTTCCCGGGGAAGAATTGTAAGGTATCCCAATTTAAGGGTGGAATGTCAAAGTCCTTTCTGTCCATCCCTACACCCCCAACTAAGGCCTTGTTCTTCAATGTCTCTCCTTTTTTTTTTTTTTTTTTTAAGAGAGAGAGCATGAGCAGGGGAGAAGAGCAGAGGGAGAGAGAGAGAATCTCAAGCAGGCTCCACGCTTAGCAACATGGGGCTCCATCCCACGACCCTGGGGTCATGACCCTCAACCCAAAATCAAGGGTCAGACACTCAACCGACTGAGCCACCCAGGTGCCCCTTGTCCTAAAGTCTCGTAAGCATCATTCTTGCCAAGTGATCATCTGTCCAGCCTCTGGTCGAACCCCTCTAGGGACAGGGAACTCATTACCCCATGTTAGTTCTCCATTCTGGTCCACTTCTGTAGGACTTTATGGTACCTAGCGAGCTCCTGGATCAGTCGCCATTTGTCCGTTAAGCCAGTGAGTCCTGAAGTCCCTGAGCCACCGGTGAGCTGGGAAGGGGGTCCCTGAGCTTGGGGTTTGAGGTGCAGCGCTGCCCCTCTGCTGCGTGTGGCTGCACAAGGACACGTTCCTCTCTGACCTTGAGGAACCGTGTTTGGGAAAGGCTCACGTTGGATGTGTCGTGCATGGTGCTGTCATGTAGTGTGTGATGCAAGAGGGAAACTGAGGCATGTCCTGGGCAGGTGGTGTCCACAGCTCGGGGTGGAGAGTTTGCCGGCTCTTGATCGGAGGTCAGGGGCCAGAGGCCTACCCGGACCCTGTTCCACCTTGACGACAGATGTGGAGAAGTGTGGGGTGAGGAAGGGGAATGCTCAGGTGGCTTAGGAGGATGATCCCCGTGTCCTTGTCCTCCACCGACTGCCCATTGACTGTTCCTGAGATTGGGCGAACGTGGCTGTTGCAGAGCCTGGCAGCAGCTGTCCTGTGCCCTCACGGTGCTGTGTGCCAGCAGGCTCAGGTTGGCGAACTGCTGTCTCCCTGGGGCTTGCCGGCCCCGAGGCCTGGGCACAGCACAGGGGGCTGTTCATCCCTTTTCTGCCTGGTCCAGCCTCCCTAGTCCCTGGTGCTTGGTCGAGGGGTGCTTTCATCCCATACTCTGCCCCCCGCCCCCCCCAGTACTCAGGGCCCAGCTGGCTGCTCTGTGACTTAGGACCGCCCCATGCTGCCTCTTGTCCGTGCCATACTAAGTGGCAGTCACACCCGTGATCTCCCCCCTCCACACTTGGTACATGTTGTCCCTCCTGCGGGGCGCTGGTGTGATGGCTTCGCAGGCCACAGGAAGAGAGGGTGTGTGGTGAGTCCCCGTCATGGCCTCTAAATGGGGAGCGGCCTGCCCAACCAGCTCCGGGTCCACGCCTGGTGTTTGCTCACCTGGCCACTGCTCTCCGCTCTGTAATTACCGATTCCTGCCGCGTCCACTTGGCATGAGCCAGCTGGAGCGGGCTTGCCACCCGGATGCCAGCTTCAGGGATTTAGAAGTTTCTAGAAACAGTGACTTCTTGCTGGCCTAATGGGCGTGTCTCTGCCAGGGGCGTGCAGGAGAAGGCAGGAGTGTGTGCGGGGCCGGACAGGACCTCTCCGTGGGCGCAGATGACTCTTCCTCTCTCGGGTCTGGCTTCTTCGGGGATGTTTGCTCTCTCACCATTACGTTCTAACTTAAATACCTCATCCACTTACATGCCAGGGGAAGAGTCCGTTTCACAGAGTGTTTATGGGAAACCACTGTCCTCCATCCGTCAGTCCGTCCTCCCTCCCTTCACACCTACTGAGCGCAGGACCACTCCTGTCCCAGCCATCGAGAGAGTCTCGCGTGAGGGATGAGCCCAAATGCCGAGCGAATTCCAAGTCAGTGTGCAGCCTTCTGCCTTCGAGCAGCGTCTTCTCACAGAATCTTTGTTTTGTCTAAAGCAGTTTGTTTTACTTCATTATATAAGGTAGCAAATGCGCTTTGTAGAAAAAGTTGGAAAACACAGCAAAGTACTTGGGAAGAAAGGAGATCACCTGTAGATCGCTACCAGATGTGTATACCTTTGACATTTTGATTCTTTTCCTTCTAACTGTTGTGTGTATGTGTTTATTTTGAAGGCAAGAGAGAGTGTGAGCACGAGTAGGGGAGGGGCATAGAGAGATACAGAGAGTCCCAAGTCGGCTCTGTCAGTGCAGGGACGGACTCGGGGCTCGAACTCACCAACTGAGAGATCATGATGTGAGCCGATATCCAGAGTCGGATGCTTAACTGACTGAGCCACCCACGTGCTCCGTGCATATGTGTGTGTGTGTGTGTGTGTGTGCGCGCGCGCGCTTTAATTTTTTTGTTTATTTTTGAGAGAGGAGAGATAGAGCATGAGTGGGGGAGGGGCAGAGAGTGGGGGAGACACAGAATCCGAAGCAGGCTCCAGGCCCTGAGCTGTCAGCACAGAGCCCGACGCGGGGCTCGAACTCACGAACCGCGAGACCATGACCTGGGCCAAAAGTCGGATACTTCACTAACTGAGCCACCCAGGCGCCCCTGTTTTGTTTTTGTTTATTTTTTAACCAATAGGTGCAACAGATACAATTCTCTCCTGCTTAAAAGAAAATTTAAAAAAGCCTGACGTTATAAGATTAGCGTTTCCCAACTTTCTTGTAAACCGTGCGGTTTTGGCTGTACGGTGTTCCATGAAGTGGCGGGATCCCGGTTTACCCGGCAGTGCCCCGTTTGGGGGATCTTGGGCTATTTCTGTTTCTCCCCTATTATAAATCATGCCGTGAAGAGTATCTTGTAAGCAAATTGATTTTCCCGTTTTGGATTGTTTCCCAGACTTTTTCTTCCAGAATCTCCGTGATCACGCAGAGCGCTTCTCTACTTCGGCGTGCGCTAGGCAGCGCCCGGAGGGCGTTATAGTACAGCTCCCGGGCTTTGCCCCCCGTTACCCTGATCGGGGGGTGAGGCGGTGTGTGGGAGTCTGCATTCTGACCAGCCCCGGGGCCGGCTGCGGCTGCTGGTGTTCGGGGCACACCTGGAGTGCCATAAACCAGCCTCTCCTTTGTGATGAGGGACGTTGAGGCTAAGGAGGTGGGGGCGGGCCGGCTTTTGCCCTGGCCGGGCCGGGGATGGGGGTTCCACGCTGGGCACCCCCCCCGCCCTTGCTGCCGCTGTTGCCTGGGGAGCCTGCAGGAGGAAGCAGCACTTGCCCACCTGAGGGGACCCCCCCCCCCCATCGGAGTGTTCTGGCCACACGGGCGGGCAGCAGCCCGGTGTGGACACGGGCTCGGTGTCGGCGTCCATGCGGGCCCGGGGTGAGGGCTACTTGAGCGATGGTGGCGAAGTGCGCCGTGAGTTGTCTCAAGTGAGAGCGAGTGACAGCCTGTCTAGGATGCAAGGGGTTAAGCAGGCGGCTGGCACAGCCTCCCCGGAGCCAAAGGGGGAACTCAGGAGTAAGTCGTGACTGCCTAATTAATTCAATTAAACTCCTTCATAAGCTCCGCTGGTGTCAGTAAATTGTTAAAGTCTATTAAAAACCCAGTGGAACGTGGTGAGGGTTTGGGGATGTGGCATCACCTTCCTAGAGTTTTCCTCTCGTCCCCACCCCCCTCCGGGAGTGGGGTGCAGCAGAGGAGGGAAGGAGGGGTGTTCGAGCCCCTGTCTGGTGCCCCCACCGACCTGCTGTGTGTGCTGCGGCAGATCCCACTGCCCTGGGGCCTCAGTTTCCCCCATTTGTACAGTCAAGTGATGGACTGGGTCTTGGAACACCCCTTCGGGACCGGAGTTACTAGGATTTTCCAGTCCCTTCCAATCAAGGGTAGCCGTAACTGCAGATGCGCCTGGTCTCCGCCCTCCCTTGAAATGTCAAGTTCATTTGGGCAGTTTCTTGGGGCGGCTGTGAGGACGGGTGAGCCTGAGGGGAGGTGCAAGCTCTGGGGAGAGATGGGCGTGATCAGAGCGGATCTCACCCAGCGGCTGTGTACTTTCTCACGCAACAACCCCCTCCAAGCTGGGTGTGGGATCCCCAGCGTTTACTGGTGAGGATACCGCGGCTCCCAGGGTCAGAGCCATCTACCCACAGGTAACTGGTGGAGTTGAGATTGGAATTCAGGGCCGCTGTGCCTCAGAGTCCCTGTGGCTGACTGCTTTGTTCTGCAGATGTCTTTAAATTTTTTTTTTTTATGTTTATTTATTATTGAGACAGAGAGAAACAGAGCTTGAGTAGGGGAGGGGCAGAGAGAGAGGGAGACACAGAATTGGAAGCAGGCTCCAGGCTCTGAGCTGTCAGCACAGATCCCGACGCGGGGCTCGAACCCACAGACCGTGAGATCATGACCTGAGCCGAAGTCGGACACTCAGCTGACTGAGCCACCCAGGCGCCCCTGCAGATGTTTTTAAAGCGAACCCCTCCCCACCCCCCCACCCCCGGCCAGACTCTGCAGGGTGCGACATTGCAGTCTTGGGAAAGAAAACACCAGACAGGTTCTTTTGCTCGAGCCAGTATCCAGACGTGAGGAACCCGAAAGAGAGGGTGGCATCCTTGTCGCTGGAGGTATGTAAGCGTTAGTTTGTGATGAGAGCAGGCAGGGAATTCAGCAGGAATGCTCCTCGGCGCGTGGACACTGGGGTTACTGTCTTATGCCGGATCAGATCCCGTTCAGCCAGGCCAGCCGGGGTTCGAGGGCAGCCTCCGTCGTCAATCAGCTGTGGCTCCTACTGTCCTAATTCTACAAGTTAGGCTCGTTCCCCTCATCTCTGAAAGGTGGCTAAGGCAGTGCCCCGTGGGTGCTCTGCAGGGCGAGGGGCAGAAGGGAGGGAGAGCACGAGTTGAGCACCAGAGACACCTGTGAGTGCAGCGTACTCTGTCTTCCAGACCCAGAGCGGCCGCTGGACCTTTCCAGGCTCTGCAAAGTCCGTCGGTAAAGCAGGGAGATTAATTTTGTTTACCCGCCCGCCCCCAACTCAGCCATTCTTTCCCTGTCCAAGCACATCTTCAGTTTAATGACCTGCTGGCGAAGGTGAAGAGATGTAAACGCTTAACTATCACCCTAGGGGAGCGCTGCCTTTAAAGTGGTTGCTTCTCTGGTGCTTTCCGTCACGAGAACACCCTCTCCGTAAATTGGATGAGCCAGCCCTCACCCGAGTGGTGTCTGAATCCCCAAAGTCAGGTTTTCTTGAGCCAAAGTCCACGTTTATTCTAGGCTCCCGGAGGCCTGCCAAGTGCCAGGGGCCTCTGTTGCTTCCAGGAGCCCTCAGTAGCCAGGTTCTCAAGATCTGTCATATACCCCACTTGGGGTTCCCCCTGGCGAGCGCTTTGCAGTTCCCGGGGGAGCCCATCCTCTCTGCCCTTCAGACCACACTGCAGAGGAACCCATGGGACGGCTTGGAAGGTGTCTAAACGGACACTTCAAAATCCCAGTTATTCGGAGCTGCCAGTTTAAGAATTCGTGAACTGCCGCTGACCTTTGTAAAAGAAGGTTTGCAAAGGAAAATGCTAGTGTAAACGAGATCTTCAGATCTTCGGTGGGGGGCGGGGGGCAGAGGAACTCTAAGGTGTGTAAGGAATCAGTCTATTTTTAATTCTTTCGAAGGCTTCTTTTGGAATATAAACACTATGCTAATTATGAAAACACCTTCTCTGTTCAAAACTTGTGTAAACAAGGTGGGCTGGGTGGAGGAGGGGAAGGAGTATTTGAGCAGAGGCTAAACCTGGGATGAAACACTGGCCACAGCACCGTGAACAATTCAGATTTCTCCCACTTGTTCTGGCACGCAGGTGGTGGCGGGCGTGTGTTCCCGCTGGCGACAGGCAGCAGGGGCAGGTGAGCGCGGCCTGCTCGTGGCCCCTGACCTGTGGCCCAGCACACTCCTGCCTTTCTAAGAACAATTCTCCCCAGTGTTTTGAGAACACAGTTAGCATATAATCACTCATTTCCTCTCCGTTGGCCTTAGAGGAAGTCCTCTGCCTTGTTCAGCAAAACTTCCAGAGATTAGCAGTTTCAACACCGACCAGCCATTATTTTATGCGTCGGGCTCTGTGCAAGGTGCTGGAATTGGGTGCTGAGGAAGCCCGCGTCCCTGCCTCCCGCTGCCCCCCACCCTGCGAGCTGGCCGCCTGCCACGGTGCCACCGCGGGGTGCTTTGGAGGGTGCTTTGCAGCCCCTCCCGGGTGTCACCCAGGGCTTCTGCCATGGCTGTCCTGTGCTGAACTGGGGGCCGAGGATTCCGAAGTGGTGAATGTGGTCCTCGCCCTTGACCTACTGTTACCAGAGAGACGAGACGGAGGGCCAGGCGAACTCCCGAGAAGTCAGGCTCGGAGCCCCCTTTGCGCTTTGAGGAGGCCGAGGTGTGGGTCTGGGGAAAGGGTAGGGGGACTGGTGGGGTTCACGGAGGGTCGCGGACACCTGCTGCAGGACGAGTGTGACCTTGTGGTGTGCTTAATACTGAGAAAGGCAGAGGGGAAAGGAGGGGCTATCCCAGGCACTAATAAAGAGGTAGAGAGATTATAATTAGCACAGGTTTTATATGCAAATGCTATTCCACAATGCTTAAAAATATCTTTTGAGGAAGGCTGAAAATAGCAGGTGGTCTACTTGAACAGAGAGTATTTGGGGAGTGGTGGGATGGAAGGGGTGAGGGGGAGGAACACGGATGGAGGAATGTGGAGGAGGAGATGTAGATGGATGGATGGACGGATGGACAGGCAGACATTAGGTGTCTTTGTGGAGGACCCTAAAAACCAGGTGGGGAATTTTTGCTAACCACAGAAGCAGACACGATCCGGGCAGAGTCTGTATCCCTTGTGATCACTGTGTCCTCAGCTCCCAGCAAGGGCCTGACATAGTAAATGCTTATTAAATATTTGTTGAGTGAGTGAAGGCACTTAGTTGGTATTTATCACATTTGTCTTTATGGCAACCTTATGAGGAGGTAGTATTGTCCTTTTGCACCAGTGACGATGGGCCAGTCTTAGACGTGTATATGCGTGTGCGCGTATTGTGTTAGGGGGAGGCGCGGGGACGCCAGAAAGCTTTTTTTGTAACAGCGCCGTGAAATATTGATCAATTTGATTCCATTGTGTGACCCAGGGACAATTTTACTAGCAGAAAATATGACCATGGTATATGGGTGCAATAAAAAAAATCACAGCCACGAGCCAGGCCCGGAAAACGAAGCAGGCCGACAGTGGAGGCAGGCCCGGTTGGTTCTGCGTCCTTCTGCTCGCGTTCCTTGCTGTTTGTTCCTTCGTGGTCCCCGTGAGGAGCTCAGCTGCAGGTAGGAGGTAGCAGGTCCCGGCAGAAAATTTGTGGACGAGAAGCCTAACCGTGAATTCAATTTGCGGGTCTCTCGCCATTAGGACGTGCCCACAGTTTAGTTGTAGATGTAAAGTGCACCGGTCTAGCCCGGAAACTGTCCCACGGGGAGGCTTGGCAGCCCGGACATGATTTGAGGAAGGAGAATCAACAGTATCTCACCAGATGTGCATTTAACTGTGGAGAATATGAATTGTGCAGGTGGCAGGTGCCCCGGGGGGTGTGGGGGGGTGATGACCGGGAGGTGAGAAGCGCCATTCTCTGGTCGCTCACAATGAGAGCACCTTGCCTGGCCGACTCTGATTGTCGTGATGCAAGGGCGTGTGTCTTTTGTATGACACGGTCCCGTGATGCAAGCCAACATCTTCATCTGGTGCTCTACCGGAGAAGCACTGCTCTGTTCCGGCTCTGGAGGACAGACTGGCCATTGGGATTCTAGAAAAGTGGGAGGACAGGCTCTCCAGCATGGTGCCTTCCAAAGGAGTAGTTGATTGGTAGTTTAAACTGTAAGATTTCAGGTTTATGTACTGCTTTAGGACCTAATCTTGTCAAAGATGTGACTGTGTCTTACCTTCAGGTAGCCCATCTGGCAGCTCATGCAGGAGGAACTGGGACATGGAGGGGTTAGAATGAGGTGGCTGGCTCCCCTGGAAGCAGGGATGGAGCTGAGAGATTGCCCCCATTTACTCTGGCCTTGATTTTCCTGTGCCACACCAGGGACTGTGACCTCAGGGCCTTTGCACTGACTGTTCCTTCTGCACATTCCCCAGTTATTCCCTTCTCTTATTCCCTCACTTGGATATGTCCTTCAGAGCAAGTCTTCTCTGACCATACTATTTAAAATTACACCCTTTGCGGGGTGCCTGGGTGGCTCATTGATTGGTTAAGCATCCAACTCTTGGTTTAGCTCAGGTCATGATCTCATGACTTATGGGATCGAGCCCCATGTCAGGCTCCACGCTAACAGTGCAGAGCCTGCTTGGGATGCTCTGTCTCCCTCTCTCTCTGCCACTCCCTCTCTCTCACCTCCCCCCCCAATAAATAAACTTAAAAATTCCACCGTTTGCCATCCCATCCCCGCTTTTATTCTATTTTTCCATACTATTTTATCATCTAATAGTATACATTTTACCTTTTTAAAAAATTATACTTATTATACTTCCTTCCTTTCTGTCCCAAGAATGTAAACTTCATGAAGGCAGGGTTTAAAAAGATTTTTTTTTCCACTTTTTATTTAGACAGAATTTCAGACATAAAAATTTGCAAAAAATAATACAAGAGTTCCCGTCTACCCTTCACCCAGCTTTTTCTTTTTTCATTAAAAAAAATTTTTTTTATGTCTTTATTTTATTTTGAGAGAGACAGAGAATGAGTTGGGGAGGGGCAGAGAGAGAGGGAGACCCAGAACCGAAGCAGGCTCCAGGCTCTGAGCTGTCAGCACAGAGCCCAACGCGGGGCGCGAACCCCACGGACTGTGAGATCATGACCTGAGCTGAAGTCGGACGCCACCCAGCTTTTTCAAGTGTTAACACCTTATATAGCCATAGTATCATGACCAAATGATACTAGGAAATCGATATTAATACAGGAAATTAATAGCAATGCGATAGTATGAACTAGTCTACAGATCTTCCTCAAATTTCACTACTGGTCCCACTAATGGCCTCTTTCTGGCCCAGGATCTCATCCAGAGGATCCCACGTTGCATTTGGTTGTCTTGTCTCCTTAGTCTCTGCTCATCCGGGACGGATCCTTGGCCCCTGTGTGAACTCCATGCCCTTGACCCCTCTAAGGAGTCCTGACTAGTTATTTTTTAGAATGCCCCTGGGGGTTTGTCTGATGTTTGCTGGATCACCGCTTCAGGCTACGCATTTCTGGCAGGCGGACCCTAGAGATGATGCTTTCCCCAGAGCATCTCGGCAGGGGCTGCTGGGTGTTGCTGGGACTTTTCTCACTGGGGATGTTCATTTTGAACAACTTGGGGAAGGTAGTACCTGTCCGGTTTCTACTCTCTTACTCTTTGCACGAATCAGGATTTTGCACTTTGCCACGGTGCAGATCTCTTGCTGCTCATCATACTAATTTTAGCCTCCACGGATGGTCCTTGCCTGCAACACTTATTCCTGTGGTGTTTGCCAGATACTGATTTCCTATTTGCATCATTCCTTCTACGTTTATTAATTTGCAGTCTGTAGACACACCTCTCCTTTCTCCCCCATTTATTCATTTATTCACTTACGTATTTACATCCGTTTAGACCCCTGGCTACTTATTTTATGGGCTGTAATCCATCACTATCATTCTGTCGCTCAGGTTATTCCAGAGTTGGCCAGTGGCAGCCCCTTCGTGCAGGGTCCTCTGTCCTTTTGCTTCGAGCACTTTCTTAGGCTCTGCAAGAGACTCCAGGTTCATCTTGCAGGGTCCCTGCCCCAGCTCTGGAATCAACCCTTACCCCATGCAGGAGGGCCACGGGTTTTGTCTATGTCCATCATGAGGTGGGGTTCGTCGTTGTCACAATATCTGGCACATAGTAAGGTCCCAGCAGATAATTTTTGAGTGAATGAATCCTGGAAGGGGAGATTCCTTAGGCCTGCTTACATGTGAAGTTCCTGTTTTTACTAGCCTCCTCCCGGTGAGCCTGAATTAGTGATTAGATGGGGGGCGTGTCTTCCCTGTTTCTCTCCTCATGCACCTTAGAGATTTGACAGTCCCGTTTTGTCCCATTCAGCCTGTTCTCAGCATGGCACAGTCTGAAAAGGAGCCCAGGGCATCCCCGATCTTGTAGAGTAGAAAGAGCCAGGAGTGTGGAGAGCATCCAAGGAGAGCAGGCTGGCGGGAGAGCTCGCCAGAGCTGGAAGAGCCCGGGCTCACTCGCTCACGGCTAATGACTCGGTTGGACACCAGCCGCGGCGGGCAAGATGCTCTCCAGTGGATGATGGCAGAGGTCGTGGGGCCCCCGTTGGCATGTCTGTGGCCGGGGGCTGCCGAGAGCCCCTACTCGTCTCCTGAGACACGCAGGCTTTGCTTGAATATTTTATGAGTTTTTCTTTATGAAAGATTAAAACTCAGTCACATTGGCTTTGGAAAAGCCTGTGATAATCAGATTTTTATTTATGAGTTGAATTGTGCATGTGCAGCCCCGAAGAGGAAAACGGGCTGCCAGGCATTGGTACGCCAGGCGCACGTGGCGAGGGCCAGCCTTTTCATGGTCCACAGAGGCCCGGCTGGCTCCTGGCCTGCTGATGCTGGTGTCCTCTGAGAATGGCACCGGCCCCTTCACCAGGTGGAACTTTCCCTGTGAGGAGTTAAGGATACGGATACCTCCTTGATCCCGCAGTTCAGACTGGCAGAGCGCTTTGACATCTGTGTTCTTGCTGCTTCTGCATGGTGGTCCGCGGAAGTAGGCCAGGCAAGCATGCTCGTCCCGGTTTGCAAGGAAGAAACTGAGGCCCAGAAAAAGGGGAGAGTGTCTTTCCGTAGTGCTGAGGGGTCTAGAATTCGTGAACATTAACAAGTCACAGTACTTGGAGCCGTAGGGGATACCTGACACCAGCTGTCAGCCCCCCCCAGGGGGCAGCCACGAAGGTTTGTGTGGCTGACGGAGAAGAGAGAGGAGCAGGGAGAGGAAGCACATTTACTTGGGACAGGTCACCTGGGAGGGAGAGAGCAGGGTGAGCTTACCTTGAGCCTGTGTTTGCTGAGCACTTACTATGTGTTACTTACTGGGGCAAAAGGGCATGGAGAGACTCTGGCAGGTGTTGGACTCCCACCTGCCAAGGACAAGGAATCGCCTGTAGTCTCTGGTGAGGCCTGTTCGCCCAGCCTGGGGATGCAGCCATCAGCTGAGCCGAGCATTTCGCCCAGCTTGGGACGCCCCAGCTTCGCACGCTGCATATCCAAGCTCTCCAGGGCCCCGGCGGCCCGGAAGAGGGTCCCCTTCTGTCTTCTTTTCCGTCAGCCATCAGCCTATCTTAAGAAGTGTTGACTGAGTGCTGTCTGTTTGCCAGGCGCTGTTCTAGGCCCTGGGCGGAACCAGGCAGCACGTCTCCTGCCCTGTGGGGTTCGCAGGGAAACAAACGGGCACTTGTACATGATGTAGGACAAGTGCTGTCAATGCTGCAAGTCCAGGGATGTATAGGAGGTGCCCCTTGTCCCTGTTGTTGTGGGTATTTCTTTATTAGGGCGACTCCATGAAGTAGGGGCTGTCATGATTTCCATTTTACTGATGAGAACACAGAGGCTCCGAGGTTGCTCGGCTGACAGGTAGCAGAGCCAGTTTGGAGCCTATGTGCCCGATGCTGTGGTGAGGGACGTGGGCACAGCCACGTGTTTACCGCCAGTCCGTGGCAGAGCTGGGCCAAAGCCATACCATCACCCGAGCCAGCCAGTCTTACTGAGATCTGAGTCCGTGAGGGTGCTAAGGCCCTGGGGCTAGGGTCCTGTCCCATCTGCACTGGGCAGGGTCCTGATACCTGGTTGAGGTTGGGGATCCTGTCCCATCTGCACTGGGCAGGGTCCTGATAACCTGGTTGAGGTTGGGGGTCCTGCCCCATCTGCACTGGGCAGGGTCCTGATACCTGGTTGGAGTTGGGAAGCCACTGGGGCCCTGGGCTGGGCCTGGGGGGCCTCTCTTCAGCTCCTGGGTTCAGAACGGAGAATCTCTGCCGGAAGAGCACCCAGGCTTGGGGTTCTCCTCCCTGAGCCCCTTGGATCCCCATGTTCCTGACAGTTCTTGGTCCACCAGTTGCCATGGTGATGCCGAACTCACCTCCCGGTATCGGAGAATTTTGCCTCAAGAGAAGCCATGAGTGTGGACCTGCTTGGAGGCCAGGAGGCTCTTTAGCTGTGATGGTGTCATGTGTGTTGTGCGTGGGGGGGGGGGTTCCTACAAGAAGGTACTAGAAGAAGGTACCGTGAGAGAAGTAGCTCTTGACTTTTCACTGATTTTCAGAGTCTCAGTTTACTTGCCTATAAAACGGGGTAAGTGAGCTTAACATCATAGGGTGGTCATGAGGATTAAGTGAAGTACTGGGTATGAAGTACCCCCCCACCCCCCGCAGTGCCGGGTACCGGGGGGTAGGGCACAACCATGACAGTTTGCGGTAGTATTAATAAGATGTAGCAGTGGAGATTTCCGCCGTTTGCCACGTGGCTGGTTGTAGTTTTGTTTAGCCTTATGTTTGCATTCCGGCTGGGAGAGGCCACAGGCTCTAGCCGGGTAGCGCGTTTTCACAGGTGGAAGTCAGGTGTGTGGTTGTTAGGGGTTGTGTGATGGATTTCCCATGTTCGCATACAGACTCCCGTGGGGGCAGGGACAGTGGCTCTCTCCGTGGTGGGGGTGGCTCAGAGCCTGGCACAGATCAGGCACTCCATTCCTTTGCCTTTTAAAAAAGTTACTTGAACATAAATAAAGCTTCGTTTATTGGAAGCTTCAGCATCTGTCGGATCAAGCTTAGAATCTTGAGTCTTGTTTCTTCCACTTAATAGCTGGGTGACCGTGGGGAAATTACTTCACCTCTCTGGTCTGTCAGATCGGGTTAGTGTTACCTATGTGGGTTCTGCTCTTGAGGCCAGAGGTCCAGAGAATTACTCTGGCCTTTCGCTTGTCAGGCTGAGGGTGCTCTGTGTCCCTCCAGTTGGCTGAAGGCCTCTTCCTGGTTATAGCAGCTGAGAATCCAGTCTCTTTTTCTGGAGGTTCAAAACACCCGCACTCTGAAGGAGAAACCCCCAGAGGCTGATGGTGTCCGGAGTCGCTGAGCTCAGAACTGAAGAACTGGGAATATGCTGTGACCTCCCTTGATGAGAAGAGGCAAGAAGTAAGCGTTTCTTCATTCTCCTCAGGGGAAATGGGGCTTTCTGAACTTCACACAATCCTGAAAAGTTTCCTGCAAATCAAATCCTTTTTTTGGACTACTCCTCACATAAAAGACTTTTTATGACAAAGCTTTTTACAAAGCCCAAAGTGACTTCCAGATAGTGAATCATCACTCCTAGTGTTTCCTGTGTATAAACCTGACCTTTCTTATGTTGTGTTTTCTTGCTTTTTTTTTTTTGTTTGTTTCTATTATTATTTTTATTATCAAACGTAATTCATGTTCACTCTTGAACCGTTAGGAAGTCCTGATGAGCAAAAAAGAAATAAAAAACCCAAATCGCCCATAACCTTCCCACCCAGACATGATCACTCTGGGTGTTGATATTTGATATATATTGATATTTTGATGTACATACTCAATAGACATATGACATGGACATAAAAGCTTGTTCATGTAGGAAGTGTTTATTGAGTGCCAACTATGTGCACAATGCTAGAGAGGAATCAGGGCCCAAAAACCAGACACTCAGTTCCTCCAGGACAGAATTTGTGTAGACCAAAGGAAGGGAAGATAATAGCGTACTAATGGGGCTGAGGAAAGGCCTGGAATTGATAGTGAAGGTTGCCATGGACCCTGGGAATTTTGACCGGACTCAGGAGTGAAATGCGCTAGATAGGTAGGACGAGAGGGTAGGTTAAGTCGGAAGATAAGGTTAAGTTGGGAGAGCGGGCACATCTTGCCCAAGGAAAGGGGTAATGGTCGGCATCCATATGCTGGGTCCAGAGGGGTTTTTGCAGGTTGGCTGTCCAGTTCTAGCACCATTTGTTGAAAACACTGTCTTTCTTCACCGAATTGCCTTTTCCCAAAGATTAGTTGATGGTATTTGCGTGGGCCTTTTTCCGAGATCTCTGCTCTGTACTATTGATCTCTCTGTCTTCTCTTTTGAAAACAGTCTTGATTACCGTAGCTTCGTAGTACGTCTCAAAGTCAGTAGTATAAGTTGTCTGACTTTGTTCTTCAATGTCATGTTGGCTGCTCTAGCTCTTCTTCCTTTCCATGTACACTTCAGCACCGGTTTGTTAATATCCACAAAATAACTTGCTGGAATTTTGATTGGGATCGTGTTGACTCTGTAGATCAAGTTGGCAAGAATTGACACTTTAACAATAGCGAGTCTTCCTTCCATGAACGTGGAATATTTCTTCATTTATTTAGATCATTAATTTCTTTCAACTCTTTTGTAGTTGTCTTCGTATAGCCTGTACATATTTTGTCAGATTTGTACTAAACGAATTCTTTTTTTTTTTTTTTCTGGTGCTAATATAAGTGGTATTGTGTTCTTAATTTCAAATTCCAGTTATACATTGTTGTATATTTTATATTAGCCTTGTCTCTTGCAGCATTCCTAATATCACATATTAGTTTTAGTTTTTCTTTTCTATTGATTCTTTGGGATTTTCTACATAGATGGTCATATTTATTACCAGTGTTATTTCTTCCTTCCTAACCTGTCTATTCCTTAGTTTCTTGTCTTATTGCATTAGCTAGGACTTCAATACAATGTTGAATAGGGGTAGTGAGAGGGGGAGATTGCCTTGTTTCTGATATTAGGGGGAAGGCATCTAATTTCTCACCATTAAGTGTGATGTTAGCTATAGGTTTTTTTTGTACACTTTTTTTAATCAAATTGAGGAAGTTCCCCTTTATTCCTAGTTTTCTGAGTTTCTATCATGAATGGGTATTGTTGTCAAATGTATATTTTTTGATATGGTAATGTGGTTTTTCTTCTTCAGTCTCTTGATATGATGGTTTATTAGAAATTGATTTTCAAATGCTCAGCCAGCCGTAACATGCCTGGAATAAATCTCGTTTGGTTGTGGTGTACACTGCTTTTTATACATTGTAGGATTCCATATGCTAACATTTTGTTGATGATTAATGTATCAAAGTTCAGGAGAGATATTAGTTTGTGGTTTTCCTTTTTTGTTATGCCTTTATCTGGTTTTGGTATTAGAATAATGCTGGCCTCATATAACAAGTTAGGAAGTGTCTTCTCTGCTTTTATTTTACCTGGAGGAGATTGTAGAGAAATAGTATCATTTTGTCCTTAAGTGTTTGTTAGGATTCACTGGAACCATCTTTACTTGGTGCTTTCTCTTTTGAAAGGTTTTAAATTATTGATTCAGTTTCTTTTAGATATGCAGGCATATTTAGATGATCTGTTTCTCTTTGTGTCAGTGTTAGTAGATTGTATTTTTCAAGGAATTGGCCCATTTTCTCTAAGTTTTCAAATTTGTAAGCAAAGAGTTGTTCATAATATACCTTTATTGTCCTTTTTTTTTTTTGTTTTTGTTTTTGTTTTTCCTTTATTATCTCTTCAATCTCCACAGGATCAGTCGTGATGGCTTCTTTTCCACTTCTGATATTAGTAATTTGTGTTTTCTGTTTTTTTGTCCTGGTTAGCCTGGCTAGAGCTCTATTAGTTCTACTGATCTTCTCAAACAACCAGATCTTGGTTTCATTTATTTCCTCTATTGATTTCCAATTTGCAATTTCATTGATTTCTGCTCTAATTTTTATTATTTCTTTTCTTCTGGTTGCTTTAAGTTTATATTGCTTTTCTTTTTCTTTCGTGGGTTACTGTATAGATGATTGACTTTAGATATTTGTTTTTTCTAATATATATATTCAATGTTAAAAATTCCCGTTAGGCACTGCATTCACCGCTTCCCACAATTTTTGATAATTGTATTTTCCTGTTCTTTTAGTTCAAAATATTTTTAGTTTCTTATGAGACTTCTGTTTTGATCATTGTGTTATTTACAAGTGTGTTGTGTAGGGCCGCCTGGGTGGCTCAGTCGGTTAAGCGTCCGGCTTCGGCTCCAGTCGTGATCTCACAGTTCGTGGGTTCAAGCCCCGCATCGGGCTCTGTGCTGACAGCTCAGAGTCTGGAGCCTGCTTCGGATTCTGTGTCTCCCTCTCTCTCTGTCCCTCCTCTGCTCATGCTCTGTCTCTCTGTCTCTCAAAAATAAATAAACATTAAAAAATTAAAAAAAAAGTGTGTTGTTTAATTTTCAAATATTTTAGAGTTCTCCAGCAATATGCCCAGCAAATAGGTTGAAATTTAGCCACAATTTTCTGTTATTTATTTCTAGTTAAAACCATTGTGATCTGAAAGCATATTTTGTATGGTTACTCTTTTTTAAACCTTCTTAAGGTGTGTTTCATGGCCTAGAATGTGATATATCTTGGTGAATGTTCCATATGAGCCTGAGAAGAATGTGTATTCTGCCGTTGTTTGATGAAGGACTCTATAAATGTCAGTTTGATTCAATTGATGGATGAAGCTGTTCAGTTTAACTGTATCCTTACTGATTTTCTGCTTGCTGGATCTGTCAGTTATTGGTAAGAGGATATTGCTGGTGGACTGGTCTATTTTTCCATGCAGTTCTGTCAGTTTTTGCCTTACATATTTGATGGTGTGTTGTTAGGTGCATACACATTAAAGGTTGTTATGTGTTGGAGAATTGACCCCTTTGTCATTATGTAATACCACTCTTTACCTCTGACAATTTTTGTTGGTCGGATTTCTACTTTGAAATTAATATAGTTACTCTAGATTTCTTTTAATTAGTATTAGCCTCCATCTATCTTTATCCATATGTTTACTTTTAATCCAGACATACTTGTTTTTATATTTAAAGTGGATTTTTTTTGTATGATATATAGTTGGGTCTTCCTCTTTTTTCTAAATCTACCCTGATAGTTTCTTTTAATTGGTATATTGAGACCATTCACATTTAAAGTGATTTTTGATATAGTTGTGTTACTATCTACCATATTTGAAACTGTTTTCTATTTGCTGTCCTTGTTCTTTCTTATTTTGTCTTCTACTTTTTTTTATGCCTTCCCCGGTCTTAAGTGAGTATTTTACATGATTCCATTTTCTCCCCTTTCATAGCATCTCAGTTCTTTTAAGAAAAACTTTTTAGTGATTGCCCTAGGCTTTGCAGTATACGTGTACAATTAATCTAAGTCCATTTTCAGATGAGATTGGGCACGTTCAGTGTGGTATGGCTGTGGACAGTCTAAGTCCATTTTCAAATAACACTATACTGCTTCACTGGTAGTGTAGGAACCTTGTAAAAAAGTATTCTCAATTTTTTCCTCTTAGTACTCCTTATAACATTGCTGTCATTCATTTCACTTACCTATAAGCTGATCATCCAGTATATTGTTGCATCCAGATCATCCATGATCATTCAGTATACTGTTGCTCTTACTATTTTGAATACACTGTTACTAAGCGAATTAAGAATAAAGATAGAAGATTTCATTTCACTTTCATTTATTCCATCTCCAACACTGTTCATTTCTGTATGTATATCGAGTTTCTAACCTATGTAATTTTCCCTCTTTCTGAAGAACTTTTAACATTTCTTGCAAGGCAGGTCTACAGGTGACAGATTTCCTCAAATTTTGTCTTTTCCTTCACTTTTGAAGAATTATTTGGATATAGATTTCTAGGTTGGTGGGGTTTTTTTTCTTTGAACACTTTAAATATCTTCCTTCACTGTCTTCTGGCTTGCATGGTTTTTGGAGAGAAATCTAATGTAATTCTTATTCTTGTTCCTTTATAGGTAAAATTTTTGTTCCCTTCTGGTTTTTTCAGGATTTCCTCTTTGTCTTTGTTTTTTTTTCTGCAGCTCAAATATGATATGTGAATGTTTTTCTGTTACTCTGCTTGGTGCTCTCTGAGCTTCTTGGATCTGTGGTTTGGTGTCTGTCATTAATTTTGAAAAATTCTCAGCCATTACTACTTCAAATCTCTCTCCTATTCCTGTTTTTCTCCCTCCTCCTCCTCTTTCTGGTATTTCCAGAATTTACACCTTTTATAATTGTCACACCTTTGTAACTGTAGAGTTTCCACTCCTCTACTTACATTTACCATCTGTTTTTGCATGTTGTCCCCTGTTCCATTAGAGCTTTAGCATATCTAGCACAGTTAATTTAAATTTCTGGTTTGATACTTCCACAGTCTGTTATACCTGAGTCTGGTTGTGATGCCACCGTCTCTCTCCAGGCTGTGTGTGTTTTGCCTTCTAGCATGCCTTTTGATTTTTTTTGAAATTTGAAAGCCGGACCTGATACATCTAGAAATAGGAACAGAGGTAATCAACAGTTCTGGTCAAGGTTTTATGTTTATCTGTCTAGGAATTAGGCTGTGTTAACCTTTTGCTGTAGCCATTTGTGTCAGAGGCTAAAATTTCTTCTGCTGTCCTTTGTCTTTTCTGTGGTCTTTGGGATTTCCTATAAGAAGTCTTAAATAGGGGCGACTGGGTGGCTCAGTCGGTTAAGCATCTGACTTGGGCTCAGGTCATGAAATCGCTGTTCGTGAGTTCGAGCCCCACGTCGGGCTCTGTGCTGCTCCAGATTCTGTGTCTCTCCCTCTCTCTGCCCCTCCCATGCTCATGCTCTGTCTCTCCATAATAAATAAACGTTAAAAAATTTAAAAAACAACAACCCAGAAGTCTTAAATAGAGTCCTAGCCCTTACAGGTCTTTCGGCTCCAATCCTTTGTTATTACTCAGGAGTCCTATTGACGTGATTGTAAGGTGTCAGGGCAGGAGAAGCATTTTAGAATCTGATGATTAGTTCTGAGTCTTTTAGTGGCTGTGCCTGACCCCCCTTTCGGTTAGACTCTGGCACAGAGTTTCCCTTGAGGGCTGATCTTTGTTGAATAGAACAGAATACTCTGGGTACATTTCAGAATTTTTACTTTCCCTTCCCCCTGTTGGAACCAGGGGGAGAGTTTTCTTTCATCATAGAACCTTGAGAACCTACTGAGGCTCCCAGAAATAAAACTTAAGAAAGAGTTTGACACCCAGGGGTTTTTATTCTCTCAAGCTCAGTCTCCAGCAATTACCCCAAGTGTTCGTATGGGTCACTAGCTCCAGTGGCAGCTTCCGCTCAGGGTGATTTTCTTTCTTCTCCTGTCTTTTCAGTTTTGGGGGCAGTGGTTTGCCCTGTGACCTCAGTTCTCTGATGGGCCTCACACAGATTGTTGGTTTTTGGTTTGTCCTGTGTGTTTCTTGTTCTGAGAATGGGAGCGATGACCCCCAGACTCTTTGCAGGTCACAGCGGAAGCTGGTTCGTATCACGTCATTCTTTAATCCCTTTGGATTTCTAGGTAGTTTCTGTTGACCTGTTCTTCCAACTCAGTGAGTCTCTCTTCAGCTGTGGTCAGTGTGCTGAGGAGCCCAGCAAGAGCAGTCTTTGGTTTTGTTGCTGCCTATTTGACTCCTGGCATTTCCTTTTGGTTTTTTTCTGTTAGAGTTTCTCTGTCACGTATGCTGCCCACCTTCATGTTGTCTGGTTGTTCTGCTAGGGCCCTTGATATATTAGTCATAGTTATTCTAAGTTATATTGCAAAATCTGTGTCTTATCTGAGTCTGGTCTTGATGCTTGTTCCGTCTCTCCAGACGGTGCTGTGTTTGTTTTTGTTTTTGTTTTTTTGCTTTTTAGTGTGCCTTGTAATTTTTTGTTGAAAGCCAGACATGATGTTAGTAATGGAACCGAGGCTGTGAGGATTTTACTGTGAAGCGCTGTGTTTCTGTGTCTGTTACGTTTCCGGGCCACGTTTCACAGCCGTTAAATAGCTGTGGCTGCAGGTGTCAGGGTCCCCAGCTTCCTTTTCGTCTACTTCCTCGTCTTCCCGTTGTCTTTGGGTGTCCCTAAGAACTCCTCCTTAAACAGAATCCGTGTCCTGCAGCTAGCTCTCGGTCGGAATCCACTGTTACACTCTAGACCCTTCTATGTGGTGGTAGCATATTAAGGAGAGGAAATGGTCTGTGCTCTTAGATTAAATCTCAGCGTTTTTCAGTGGGCCTGAGTCCCTGGGGTGTGATGTGTGGAAGCATTTCTGAGCCTTTTCCTTTTTCTTCCCCCCTTGTGTGAGACAGGGGAGGCTCGAGGGGCTGGCGCCCAGTTATTTCTCCCTCACTCAGGTCAGGTTAGTCTATGGTAAGGCGTTTGCCCTTGAGCCCAGGCTTCTGTTCTGGAGAACAGAATGCCCTGCACTATTTTCAACTGGTTACTTTCCCCCTCCCCCTTCGCCCCTCCATGCTGAAGCCCAGACCTGCCGAGGTTCTGGCGGTGGTGGCTCCCCAAGACTGGGTCCCCAGGAGTGGCGAAGTCTCCGGCTAGTCCACGCTGTGCTTCTCACAGCAGGGCAGTTAGGGTTTAGGTGTTCCTTGCTGGCTGCAGCTTCTCCACCCTCGTCCCCAGTAGGCTCCGCCGTCTGTACTGGCCCGTTTCCAGTTTTCAGACTGCGAGCTCCGTTCTCCCTGAGAGAAAAGTTGATAATCAGTTTGTTCGGCTCTCTTTTGTCGTGAGGACTGGAGTGACGACTTCTGTGTTCTTTGCATGGGAGGCGGGAAACTGGTAGTCCTCACCTGGTGCGTTTTGTTCTCTTCTTTCTTGGTTGTGCCGAGGGGGCCTGGCGCCATTCAATTCCCCAGGACATGGGGACACAACCAGGGTGCGGGCCTGTCCTAAGGTCTGCTGCTTTCCCCCTTCCCGCTCAGCTGTCCAGACCGGTCCCTGTCTGTGGTTTGTGGTACTCCGGCCTCTCATCTGGAAGATGGGAATGAGTCAACCAAGCTGGCTGGGCCTCTTGCATTCAGGTCAAAGCTGTGCTCTCTGGGCCTCAGTTTTTCCATCTGTACATAGGGGAGGGGGTGGTGGTGGAAGCTTTTCCAGCACTTGGTGCTCTTTGGAAAATAACACCACGCTAAGTGGATGCTTCACCAGAGATGAGGGAGTGATTCTGTAATGAGTGTGTGTTTTATGGGACTATTTCCAGATGCCAGCTTTGTCTCCGTTGATGTGGTTAAATAATAAAATGGCTTCCTAGTAGGAACAGTGGGAATGGCAGTCACGTGAGGGCAAATGAATAGTCGGTGACCCAGAGTGTGTTTATCTTGGACTTTTCTTCCCAGGATGAGTGTGTTTAAAAAAAAAAAGCATTTCCTTTGATACCAGGCCTGGCTTACGGGGCTTCTACGTGTTGTGAGAAGAGTAGAGTGTTCTCAGGGTGGGATAGACCCTTCATTCATTCTACCTTGTTTGCAGAGGACACCCAGTTACCCATTCTCTGTAGTTCTGAAGCCAAAACTTAGGGGAACTGCCTTCCTTCTGGAAACCAAAATGTGTGTGTGTGTGTGTGTGTGTGTGTGGGAACTGAAATATATGTTGGGGTTATCTTTTGTTTATTTTGCTAAGTAGGATATCACTTCGGTTATTTAGGGGCAGGAAAAGCATCGCACGTGTTTTGTTTGCTCATAAAAAGGCTCATACGTTTAAAACTACAGTTTAAATCATTATCACAGATCTATTCATGAATTCCTTTAAAAATGTTTATAATTTTGGACATGGCTTGAGTCTTGTGGTGGTAGAGTCTGTAGGTTCAGGGATATCCTTCCATCCTTCTGTCCGTCCGTTCATCCTTTCTTTTTTGTTTTTGAATCCTGTTCAAAAGAAGCAAGCAGATTGGTCCTTAGATGGACAAGAAATTACTGCCATTTTAGGAAAACAAACTCAGGTATAATTTCCACCCAGTTTCCCAGCACCTGGCATTGTGCCTGCGAAGAAGGAGTGCTCATTAGTATCTGTTGAGTGAACTAGTGAGTGGAGGAACAGGTCCACAAAACTGTCCATCAGAGCTTGACAAGAACGGGCCCACAAGCAAACAAGGCTCTGAGTCCTTACCTTCCTCGCTCAGACCTCTCATCTTTCTCTTGTGACAGTGACAGTGCCCCTTATGGGCAACAGTGGTGGCTGCCTTGCCTCTGATACTGGTATTGAACTGCCGCCTTCCTGGGCTCAGGACTGGTAATGACCCGGCAGGATCAGTTTTCCCTTAAAATTATTTCTCTTGCCTGGACTTGACTTTTTACACATGCGAGGGACAAGATGCCTCTAAGGTGAGTGGGAAGCTGGATATCAGAGTCTGGAGCCCAAGCCAACCCTGGCCAGGCTTGAATATGTTACATCAGTGAAGCATCAGCACATAGAGGGCATTCAGCTCCGTGGGACTTGCTGAGGTCACCTAGGACGTGAGTGTGGGTAGAGAGGAGTCCCATCACAAGCCCCGGACTCAGGAAGAGACGAGGAGACCCCACCAAGAGATGGGGCCGAGGTGGGAGGAGATCAGGAGGTGAGGGGTCCTGGAAGCCTGGAAGAGGGAAGTCTCAGGAAGGAAGGAGAGATCAAGGGATGGAAAAGCCAGATAAGCACATGCGTATATTTTACATCAAAATGCATGTTTGTCATTTCCCCCGAGTCAGAATCCTGGGGGAAGTACATGGAATTTTGCTTTCTTAGGATAAGACTCAAGGAAAATGATTAGATTTAGAAAAATAGGGAAAGACTGTAGAGTTGGGAAGAGGACCGTGGCTCAGTTTTTATTTGGTGAGTAAGGACAGGGAGACAGCGCGAGATGGGGTGCAGAAGTGGGAATGGATTGTGACCTGATGCGGGGGGAGCCTTCTTTCGTCATAAATTCAACAAGTGATCCCAGAGCCCCTGCTCTGTGCTCGGCACAGATGAACAGGATGGCCCCAGCCCTTGGGTAACACCCAGTCTGGGGAGATGGCCAGTTTGGAAGCCCAGAGCGGGGTACTGCTCCCGAGCTTATGTTGTCAGTGAAGGCATGCTGACCGAAGGGGTATTGAAGATCGAGTAGGAGGTCTTCAGATGAAGAGGAAAGGTGCCTTTGAGGCAGAAGGGACACCATGTACCAAGCGAGTGGTTGGTGTGTTCAGAGATCTGCGGGTGTTCTCGGTTCAGGGGGTTGTCGAGAGCTCAGCGGGGCAGGTCATGCCTGGCAGAGGAGTTGGGACTTTCTCCTGAGAGCGGTGAGGTGTCGGAGCAGGCTTCTGGTTCAGGAGCGACCTGAACGGGCTCATGTCTTACACCTGTGCTCTCTGGTACTAGAGCTACTCGCCGCGTGTGGCCCTTGAGTCCTTGACTGGTGGCTGGTCCAAACTGAGCCGTGCTCTAAGTGTAAAATACACACTGGATTTCAAAGACTTGGTAAGAAAGGGAGGCAAAATGTGTCATTAATAATCCTTTCCATATGGATATGTTGGACTAACATTTTGGATTTGTTGGGTTAAATAAAAAATATATTAATAAAATTGAATTTGCTTTTTGAGAAAGAAGCTACTAGATTTAAAATCGCATATGGGATTCCCAATACATTTCTGTTGGACTGTGCTGTTTTCCACTCTCTGGCAGATGGAAAGCTAGTTAGCATAGTGACTGATTCATTCATTTGTGAATTCATTTCTTCAACATATAATTACAGGTGGCCTACTATGGGCCAGGAGCTGTTGTGGGCATTGGGAATACAGGAGTGAGGTGGACAAGGCCCCTGCCTTCACAGAGACTGAACAACTAAATAAGTGATGGAATTTAAGTGATGTTAAGAGCCATGAAGATAAAGGAAGCACAGTTGGGATAAAGTGGTAAAATACAGGGAGTGGGGTGTGGATGGCTGTTTGAGATGGGGAGTCAGGAAAGGCCACTGATAAACAGAGGCTTGAATGAAATGAGGGAACATACCTCATGCTTGGTGGGGAAACGGAAAGGCATTTTAGGTGGAGGGGATGGTCAGAGCAAAGGCCCTGAGGTAGGCATGGACTTGGTGTGTTAGGGGGATGGTTAAAGGCCATGGTGGCTGGATGAACTGAGGGGCAAAGTGAGATGAGGCAAAGCCAGCACCTGGAGGGGCTTGCAGGCCACGATGAAGCGAGGGATGAATTTAGGAGGGTTTGAGCAGGGGTGTCGACAGAAGCTGATTGATATTTTAAAAGGATCCTGGATGCTGTTAGGGGAAGAAAAAAAAAAGAAAGACGTGCTTGGGAAACTTAGGGGTAGTTCCGGGGAGGGGTGACGCTGGCTGGGAGGAAGGGGCGGTGAGGAGGGCTCAGATGTGGGGTGAATGTCAGTGTCACAGCCACCAGGACCTACTGCCGGCTTGACCGTATAGTGTGGGGAAGGCGGAATGAGTCACGGCTTCTGTAGCCTAGGTGCTGGCCAGAGCCCTGGTCATCGATTGATAGCACTTCTGCCAGATAGGGGAAGGTTCAGGGCAGGGTGGGTGCTGGTGGTAACTTTACATGTACGGGGTGCAGGATGCCTCTAAGATAGGTGCGAAGTTGGGTGTCAAGAGTCCGGAGCCCAGGCCTGCCGTGGCCAGGCTTGAATATGTTACATCGGTGAATCATCAGCACATAGAGGGCATTCAGCTCCGTGGGACTTGCTGAGGTTACCTAGGACTTGAGTGTGGGTAGAGAGGAGTCCCATCACGAGCCCCGGACTCGAAGAGACAAGGAGACCCCACCAAGAGATGGGGCCGAGGTGGGAGGAGATCAGGAGGTGAGGGGTCCTGGAAGCCCGGAAGAGGGAGTCTCAGGAAGGAAGGAGAGATCAGGCATGCCGACCAAGATGAGGACTGAGGATTGTCCGCTGGGTATGGCAGCAGGAGGGTGAGTCGCTGGTGACCCTGTGTGCTGTGCGGGGACAGGGTTGGCCAACTGGAGAGGAGCGGAATCTGAAGAATGGGGGCCGCGTGCGCGGACAGGTATGGACGGGGCCCTGGCCCTGGTGCTGGAATGGCCTCCTGTTCTTGAGATGGGAAGGATCTAGTGGAGGAGGGAAAACGATGTTGCAGGGGTGTGGGGAGGGATTCACCAGGGCAGTAGCCTCGGGCTGGGAAGCGGGGATTAGGCCCTGTGTCCAACTGAGGCATTGGCTCGGGCGGGGGTTACATTCGGGCAGTGTGACGGGCAGGAGGAGGGACTCCTTGGTATAGCCAGAGTTACCTGTTGGATTTGGGATTGGGGGGGTGCAGGGGAAGGTGAATTGCTTTCTTCTGTTCACTTTTATTTTCTCAGTAGCCGTCAGCGGCGAGCAGGTTGTTTGAGGTTTGAGGGGAAAGGGGAAAGTCGCAAATACTTACCTAGGAGAGCAAATGGAGGAGGGACACGGTCAGGCTGTACTAAGTGCCCACTTGAGGGTTGTGGTCATACATTTAAAGTGAGACCATCCACGTGGTCGCGTATGTTCCTCCAGCATGAGGTTGGCGGGGAGTTGACTTGGGGTCTTGCCAGGGAGTAAAGGGATCGTGGAGTTGGGGAGTTGACAGAAGACGCCAAGGGGAGTGGTGGTGAAGGATAGCAGGGGGGCGGTGGGAGGGGGAGAGGGGCTGGGGACGGGGTGCTCCAGGGGGAGTTGGTGGGGGTGCTCTGTCACCCTCAAGGGCAGGGTCCAGGTGTGGATGCGAGGGTGGCTGGTTGAGCGGGTGGCATGGAAGAGACCGGAAGGCCCCTGGAAGCAAAGAGATGCAAGAGCTGAGTGGCCAGAGTCGCAGGAGCTGTTCTATTGCTGAAAGTGCAGACAGACTAACGGCAGAAGGAAGGACATCGAGCCGGGGTGGTGAACTCCAGCGGGCGGTGTGGTGTGGTCGGTGGTGCCCAGGGGGGCTGCTGCAAGGGCTTGCTCCTTCCGCTACTCTCATTTTCAAAGGCGGCCAGAGGGAAAGTGCTCCGAGCTGGCAGAGTAGTGAGGGGAGCACCCACAGGATGCGGGGAGCACCCACAGGATGCACGGAGCACGCCTAAGCCCCGAGCATGGCGTACGGTAAGCACCCGGACACTGGTCGCCCTTTTCACCAGAGCAGAACCATCCTTCAGTGAGAAGGTTTTGCAGATGTCTTCCCCCAAACGGGATTGTTGGAATGAGAGCTCAGCCTCCCCAGGGGCACTTGGAAGGGGACGCGTCCTTTGGGTCATGTGCATTCTGGCCTGTTGGTTAAGCACCGGTCTTGGGGCACAGAGTGAAGAGACAGATAAGGATACAAGCCGGATTACGTTAACTCCCGAGCTGTGTGTGTGGTCTGGGCAGACGTGACGAGTCGGGGAGACCTTGGGCATGAGGACACGCTTGGCCTTGGCCAGAGCGTGGAGAGGCTGGGGGCTGCCGGAGTATCCCATTTGTACAGCCCTTCATGCTTTCTAAGCTCATTTGCCACGGCAACCCCGTGGAGCCGTGGCAGGCGGAGGAGGAGAATGGGGCTCCAGGCGTTCAGTTAAGCTCAGGAGTCCTCCCCAAGTGCAGGCCTGATTGGCCCTAGACCCAGGCCTGATTTTATGAATGGCCACCAGGCTGGTTGGCTGGTCAGGGATGACGGGGCGTGTGGGTGGCCCAGCTGGAGCCCCGTGGCTGGTGTGGGGCTGTGGCCAGGTTCCCCTGCCTGGTGGGAAGCTGCTTTGTGGCCCAGGTCCTGGGATGGAGAGGCTCGTTGTGGCTGCTGTGACCTTTCAGGCTCCTGACCCTGGGGAAGCACATGGACCCTTCCTCTCAGACTACACTGTGGCCAGACGCAGCAGCTTCACTGAATGGAGCCGGTGCTTGAGGGCAATTGTGCCATTTCGGGAGCTAAGGTGGGAGCTCCCCAGTCGAGGGGCAGGTCCAGGAGAGGGCAGAGCCAGTGCCCTCTGGCCAGCTTCCCATCAGGCTGCGCTGGGACGAGTTATTCACAGGGACGGAAGCACCACCTACTCTGGGCCTGGAAACACCTAGCACTGTGCCCTGAGCGTCTTTGCGTTCCCTCACCCCAGAGAAGGAGGCTGTCCCAGAACTGGAGTTGGAAGCCTTGAATTTGAGTCTCTACTTCTTGGCTGTGTGACCTTTGAACAAATCATTTTTTCTGGGCCTTTGTTGGAAGGAGTATGGGGGCCTCTGTGAAGCCTCCTTCTCCCCTTCTTCCTCGTCCCCAGTCTCTCCTAATCGGTTTCATCCTTAGCTGTGCTGGTTGGATATTCTGTTCTCTGGACTGCAAGCTCTTTGGTGATGGGGGGAAGTCTCTCTTATTCCCCACGGTGTCCCCAGGACCTGGCACATCATAGCTGCTTGACACACATTTGCTTAATGGATCGCGTTGGTGCTTGCTTGCAGCCTCGTGCACGTGGTCACTGGGAGGCTGGGCTGCGGCAGCAGAAACGGATTGGGCCTGTTCTCTGCAGCATCCCAGGGGAGCGGGTTGTTGGCTTGAAACCACAGGGTAGGCGCTTTCTCCTTCTCCAGAGGAAGCTTCTTGCAGAACCTGGCACATTGAGCATGCAGTAGAGAAGGGGATGCAGCTTAACGGTCAGAGACCAGGCTCCGGGTTCAAATCCCAGGTCTTCCTGACCCAACTGCTATCTCGAGTCACTCACTCCCAGGGTCTGAGCTTCTTTCTGTTTCCTCACCTTGAAAATAAGTATAGAGAAAGTTACCTCATCATGGTGTGAGGAATAAATAAAATAAGTGAAGTGCCGACTACGGTGCCAAAAAAAAAAAAAAAAGATTTTTAAAAAAATGAGTAGTAAATATTTGTTGAAAGGATGGGAGTCTTCTAGAACCTTCTAGAATCTGGCTGCTCCTGGCTCTTTTTCTCCATTTACTCTGTGGGAATTTTGAACAAGTGGGGACCTTCTGCCATGAGCAGCAAAGAAGGATGGGAATTGGTGCAGAACTTGGAGTCTGGAAGGTGTTTTGGACCTGTGACCGAAGGTTCTTTTTTTTTTTAATTAAAAAAAATTTTTTTATGTCTTTATTATTTTATTTTGAGAGACAGAGAATGAGCGGGGTAGGGGCAGAGAGAGAGGGAGACACAGAATCCGAAGCAGGATCCAGGCTCTGAGCTGTCAGCACAGAGCCTGACGCGGGGCTCGATCTCACAGACTGTGAGATCATGACCTGAGCTGAAGTCCGACGCTTAACCGACTGAGCCACCCAGGTGCCCCTCAAAGGTCCTTTCTGAACCTCATCTACGTACTGGGAGTACTAGAACCTATATCATTGGGTTGTTGTAAGGAGCACTTGAGATAATATGTACATAAAATGCTTGTTATTACCAGGTTATTACCAACCTGGCATATTGGTAAATATTTTTTCTCAGTGTTTTACTTTCTGTTTTCTGAAGATACTTAGAAATACCTCTTCATTCTAATATTGTTTTAAAAATTCTTCTATATTTATTTAGTATTTTTAGTGTTTTTCTTTCCTATTTAGCTATTTAATCCATCTGGCATTTATTTTTGTGTATTTTTCCAGGTGTCTCGCTCATATTTATAAATTTTGTTTATTTGTTTTTGCGACATCTGATTTTATTTAATAAAACTTTACAGAGAGTTGAAACCCCCTTCCCCGGGCTCAATCTCCTTGCTCTCCAGAGGTAACGACAATCTAGAATTTGGTGTTTATAATTCTAAGACATGTTTTCTAATAATGCTATATATGGATGAAACCACAACTATCCCAAGGGATCTTACAACTCACATTTTCCTTTTTAAAAACTTATTTTGACATAATTTCAGGCTTACAGAAAAGTTATAAGAATAGTACAAAAAATTCCTGTATTGCTTTCACCCTGATTCCCCAAACAATAACATTTTCCACATTCCTTGTCTCTTTTCTGTCCCCGCAGCACTCTTAGTTGTATATATAGACAATTCTTTCTATGTAATTCCTGTTCTAAACCCTTGGAGACAAAATTGCAGGTATCCTATTCCTTTACCGCTAAATACTTCAGAACGTACTTCCTAAAAAGGAGGCCATGTATTTACCTGTATAATCACAGTACCGTGATCAAAATCAGGAACTTCACACTGATGGAATGCTATTAGCAAACCTAAAGACCTTATTCCTGTTTCACCATCTGTTCCAGTAACGTTCTTTTTTTAAAAAAATGTTTTCTTTTTTATTATTTTAGAGAGAGAGAGAGTGTGCGTGAGCAGGGGAGAGAGGGGCAGAGGGAGAGAGAGAATCTCAAGCAGGCTCCATGCTCAGCAAGGAGTCTGACTTGGGACTTGATCCCACGGCCCTGGGACCGTGACCTGAGCCGAAATCAAGAGTTGGATGCTAAGCCACCCAGGCGCCCCTGCCAGGAATGTTCTTTATAAGAAGAGAAAAGTCTGGATCACAAGCTGCATTCATTTGTTCTTTCTCTTTAGTCTCTGCATCTTGATCAGTTCTCTAGTCTTTCTTTGTCTTCTGTGACCTTGACTTTTTTTTTTTTTTTTTTTTTTGAGTGTGGGCCAGTTATTTTCTAGAATGGCCCTCAATTTGAGTCTGATGTTTCCTTATTGCTAGATTCAGGTTAAGCATATTTTTTGCAGGAATACTCAGAAGCAATGCTCGACCTTCTCAGTATATCAAATCATAAGGCACTGTTCCTTTTTGAATAGTCTGTCCTTTCCCCACTGATCCAAAATGACACATTCACCATTTGCTAAATTCTCACATATACATGGGTCAGCTGCTAGATACCTTATTGTTTTAAATTGATCCGTTTACTTAATTCTGTGCCATTTTTTCCAGCTGTTTTAATTACTGTATTTTCAAACCATATTAGGTTTGCTTCTTGGTGTTTTATGACTTGCATTGCTCCTGGGTAAGTGATTCTTCCTCCCCTTATATTTTCTACCTGATTATTATTGTTGCGTAGGAAAGCCATTGATGTGAATATTTATCCTGGGTCTGGTTACTTTGCTAAATTCTCTTTTGTTTTAATAGTTTTTCAGTTGATTGTCTTGGATTTTTTACATAGATAATCACATCTGCAAAGAATAGCTGGTTTGTCTCTTCCTTTCCAGTAATTCTACTTTTGGTTGTTCTTCCCATTCTTTCTGCATTGACTAGGATCTCTAGAATAATTTTGAGTGATATGGTAGTGACATTGAGCATTCTTGATGATTCCTAACTATAATTGGGGTAGTGCTATCATTATATTAAGATTGAGGAGGGGTTTTGAGAGAGAGAGAGAGAGAACCCTTTACAGAGGTTTTAGAAAATTCCTAGTGAACTATATATTTTTTTCTCTTTTATCTCACACTACCTGGGACATACAGGTTGATGTTTATTTTTGGAGTTGATTACTTTTGTAATTTAGTGCCATTTCTTATTTGCTAACGTTTACATAGGAATTTTGCATCTGTATTTATGTAAGATTTATCTACAATTTTCTTTTTAATAAAGTGATCTTTTTAAAGTTTATTTTGAGAGAGAGAGAGAGAGAGGGAGGGAGAGAGGGAGGGAGAGGTGGGGGGGCCGAGAGAGAGAGGGAGAGAGAGAATCCCAAGCAGGCTCTGTGCTGTGAGTACAGAGCCCAATGCCGGGCTTGATCCCACAAACCGTGAGATCTTGACCCTGACCAGAAATCGAGAGTTGGAGGCTTAACCGACTGAGCCACCCGGGTGCCCCATTTACCCCATTTACATTTCTATCTTTGAAATGATCCTTACCCACTTTTAATAGGACAAGTATGTTGCCTTTGTAGCAAGAATTGAAATGCTCCCGTCCCCGCAACAATTTAGAAAACGTAGATGTAAGCTGTTTATTGAGAATTTGGTAGAATTTGCCAGTAAAATTATTTGAATATACCCAGTAACTTTATATTTCAAATTTCTTCCTCTGATTATTATCTATTCAGGTTTTCTATTTCCTCTTGAGTCAATTTTGGGTAATTTTCATTATTTAGAAACTGATCTCTTTTGTATGCATTAAAATATATAATTATAAAATTTAAAAATACATAAAGTATTCCTTTCTCTCGTCTTCCCTCTGTCCCTTCTTCTTATTCTGTAGTTAGAGCCACCTTTTCATTTCTTAATACTTTATTTTTAATTTTCTTGGCTGGATGCATGGGTGTGCGTGGGGGGGGGTAGGTTAGCTATTTTATTAGTAATTTCAAAGGACTTGGCTCTTGCTTTTATTATCACGTCTTTTGTTTTCTGTTTCTTTAGCATCTAATTATTTTTGTTCATTTCCTACTTTCTTTTGGTTTATTTTGATTTTCTTTCTTTCTTTTTTTTTTTGGAGTGACTGCTTTGGAAGTATCCCCTGGGTTTGGCTATATAGTGCTCTCATTGTTCAGTTTTTAAACAGCCTGCAGTTTGTTTTAATTCCTTAAAAAAAAAAAAACTCCTCTAAATAACTTTTGGGTTACATTTCCAAGTGGTTAAACTTTTTGTGGCTCTTTGTGTTTAATTTTTAGTTTTATTGCTTCGTGGTCAGAGAACATGGCCTGTGTAATTTCTGATTTAAAAAATTATTGAGGTTTTCTTTGTGGCCGATCATGTGATCAGTGTGTAATTATTTCATGGGTTTTTGAAAAGACGCACATTGTCTTATAACTACATATAAAAATCTATCAAACTGGCTGATTGTGTCTTTCAAGTCCTTTATTGCCTCTTTTTTTTTTTCTTTCCTAAATCCTCATGATCTCTTCATTTTGGGAAATATGTGGGTGTCTCCTGTTGTAACCAATTGTTTTTTCCATTTCTCTTTGTATTTTCAGCAATTTTTGCTCTGTGTGTTTTATGGCTAACGTGAAAGGTCATTACTGCATATCCGTTTGGTGGTTGAATTTTATATCCATTAAAAGACTTTTTGTCTTTTGTAATTCTTTGTTTTTTTTTTCTTGGAGTCTATTGCCATTTCTGCTTTTTATTGACATAATGCCTGGTGTCATTTTGTGAGTCCCTGATTTTTTGAAGGACTTTCTGTTTTGAAACCATTTTTAAGACTTCACAAGGAGTTGCAGATCAATACGGATTGCTCCCCTGTGCCCACTGCTCAGCTGCCTCATAGGTAACATCTTGCATCCGCTTCCCTTTTATCTTTAGCCTTTCTGGGTCTTTTTGTTTCCACTCCTGGCCTATCTTGCACCCCCCCCCTCCCCATTTGTGATACCCTGGCTTTTAGTGGGGGGATTTATATGCCACCCATATTTATTGTGATTGCTTGTTTAAGTTTCAATTTCTTTCTGCCACCTTATTTGCTTTCAGTTTTCTCTTATTGTTGGATTGCCCAAGTTTTCTTTAGTTTCCCCTTTTCCTTATTTCTATTTTTAAATTCCTACTTCTGCTGCTTGTCATTCCCCCTTATTGATTTAGAAGTCATGATCCTATTTCTCGTATCTTAACTTCTGCTTAAATTTTAACAAACATGTAAACAGGCAAGACTTAATTAGTGTCTCTAATTACCCTCAAAGAACCCCTCTCTCCCCCCTTCCCACCCTGCCCACAAGTATTTGGTCCTTAAATGAACTTACACATTCCTTAACCTCTCTTCATAATCTGTCCTTGGTTAATATGATATGGAATTTTATTTCCAGCTTAAGAAAATACACATTCTGTTTTTGGGTATTTCGTAAGAGCTGCCTGGAGCGTGACAGTTCTGTGTCCATTGTGTAGACATAACTCTGTTTTGTTGGGTTTCTTTCTCTTCTTTTTAAATTTCTCTCCGAGGTCATCTTCTTTGGATTCATTTTCCATGATGTTTTTCAGGAACGGTGCTGGTGTGGCAGCAGAATCGTTATATACTGAAAGAGGTCATTGCTTTTCCTCACCCTTGAATAATGGGTTGGTGGTTTGCAGTTGAGTTCTAGATTCAGGGTCCTTTTTCTCAGAACCTTGTAGCTTTTGCATTCTTCTGGCCCTTGCAGATGACCAGTGTAGTGCTAGACCATCTTGTTGCTCTATAGGTGTTTTTCCCCCCGCTGTGGAAGCCTTTAGGATTAATCCTCATTGTTCCTGGGCCTGGAAAATTGGATCAGCGTGTATCTAGGGGTCTTGTGTCATTTCTCCTCCTCAGCCCCTGGATCTTATGCTCTGAAAAGTCCAGTTTTTATTTCTGTTCTGTTCTTCGCTCTGGAGAGATGAGTGACTGTCGAGTCAGTGTTGGGCGTCCACTGAGGCCATGGCAACCAGATTGCTTGGGATGCAAATGCAGCTGGACAACTGGTCGACCCTCTCCAAGCCATCTGGAAGAGGCAGTTGAGAACAGCTCCTCTGTGGTAGGAGCTGTTGGGAGGTGAAGGAGACAGCTAGCAGAACACAGAGCACAGTGTCTGGCATGGGGTACGTAGTCAGTAATGGGAGCTTCTCTTTCTAGAACCCTTAGAGGTATCAGAGGTGGAGGGGAGTGGGCTCTTGAGTGAGACTTTGAGGACAGACAATATAGGACCTTCTCTGAGCCTCATTCTCCCTACTCAAGCTGACGGATCTTGATACGTTTTTAGGTACAGTTAACTTCTCTTGTGTGTTTTCTTTTTTCAAATTCACACAGGAATAGCTTGGGAGATTGCTTCTCACATCTGAATCTTAAGTCTCTTCTTTTTGCCATCGTATTTTGTCTTCGTGATTAATGTCACTTTGTTGAAGGCAGGATCCACGGGTTCAGAAGGCCTTTAATCTGCTAACGAGGATGGAACTGCATACTTGCCTACCTCTGTCTGTGTTGATGAAGTAAATGAGAAGTCAGATGTCCTCGTGCATGATCTGGCATGCCCTCCGATGTCTCCTTTGCGTCTGTTGCCACTCTCCTGGGTTATAAACTCACCCGTGCATCCCCAGGTCTTGCATACAGTAGTTGCTTGGGAAATGCTGATGGGGCAGCCGAAGAATCCATGCTCCAGTTTTCCTGCATGGAGAAATGATTGGTTCTCACTTCACTGGGCAGGTCCCCTTGCATTTGCTGTTTTATATAAAAGATTTTATTTGTGCCTGAATGACAGTTCATTCATTCAGGAAAACGAGAAGAACTGGTTTAGGACTCATTGTGAAACTTCATTTTAATAGCAACAAGACAGGGCTCTGGCAACTTCAAAAAGGGCAATCAAGAAATTCTTGTTTGCTCAACAGAAAGAAAGAACTATTTAGGGTGGTTACATGGGTTCAAAGTCATTCCAGACTCCATATAATTTTCAGCTTCTAATGAATTTTTTGGCCTCTAAGGTAATTGGTGAAAGTATCATTTATTTAGAGGGGCGTTCTAGGTTGGTTTCACCAGGTTGACGACTGTCCCAGGTGTATCTGGAAACATCACCAGAAGAAATTCGGCTGGGGAGGGGACCGGGGTAGGGTGTGATTTCCAATGTGTTTCCTCTCCTCTCGGCCTGGCTCACAAAGCAGACATTTTTGAGCATCTTTTCTGCCTGGCGCTGATGAGACAGGATGTGGTCCTTGCCCTCAAATGGCACAAAACCCAGTGGAAGAAGCAGGATGGGCGTGCATTATCGCAGTAGAGTATGAGAAGCGTAAACTCCGCACCCAGCCCAGGAGAACCGCAGGCGTCAGGAGAGGCAGAGGTTGGGAAAACAGTGTTGGATAAGGAGCTGGCTCTGGATGTGAGAGGGAAGGGTGTTCTGGACAGCAGGTGTCCCACGTACAGAGGTTCCCCACTTGATTGTGTGTGAAGTTCAGCAGCTTGATTGCAGTGAGAACGCAGGTGCATCTGGGCAGGGCTGGGAGCCCCTGTACTCCGTCTTACAGGAGCTATTGCCACTGAGCTACAGCTGATCATGGCCATGGCAGAACATGGGCCCAGGGCAGCTAGATCTTCGGATTTTTTTTTTTCTTTTTTTCCAAGAGGAGTTCTGAATCTGGAGTTTTGTGGAAGATTTCCTAAATTTCAAATTACGGCAACTAATTAGAAAACGATTTTAGATAACGTGAACACCCCTCTTCCCCCCACCCCCAGTCACCGGTCCAGGTCACTAGTTTGTGAAACTTATTTAGAGGATGGAGAGAAGCGAGGATGAAGAGCGACCTAGGTCCACGACCCTGCCTTGACTGTCCCGTCCCTTGCCAGTGTCAGGAAAGAGAGCTTGTCCCTGAGTTCTGAGAGTCCAGGTGACTCTGGAGAGCCTTGATCTTCCCCTGACCTTATTTTGCTGTGACTTGGGGAGTGGGGAGTCACATGAGTATTGGGTTTTTAGGTTTTGTTTTTTTTTTTAAACTCCTTTTTTTCCCCTAAAACTAAATCTCGATGGGGAATGTGATGGTGATAGTTGGGGCTGGTTTGCCTCTTAGAATTTGGCCTCCTCTTGCCCCCTGCTCCTACTCTGCCCAGTTCTGATCCCATGTGGAATTCCCGCCCTTTCTACCCCTCCTCTTCTAGTTTGTTGGAGAACGGAGCAAGGACCAGATACATACAGTCTTGGGCCTACACTAACCACAGTAGCCATGAGTGCTCATTTCCCCCCCAAAGTAGAGGAATAAATATTTTATTTAAAATCCTTTGTCCTTGGGGCGCCTGGGTGGCTCAGTCAGTTAAGCGTCGGACTTTGGCTCAAGTCATGATCTCACCGCTCGTGGGTTCGAGCCCCACGTCGGGCTCTGTGCTGACAGCTCAGAGCCTGGAGCCTGCTTCGGATTCTGTGTCTCCCTCTCTCTCTGCCCCTTCCCCACTCACACTCTAGCTCTCTCTCAAAAAATGAGTAAATGTTAAAAAAAATAAAAAAGTAAAATAAAATCCTTTGTTCTTAGATATAGAACATGGAGATGTCCAACAGAAATAGAATGCAAGCCGCATATGTAACTTTAAATTTTCTAGTAGCCACAGTAAATAAAAAAAGGAAAAAGAAACAGATGAAATGAATGTTAATATTTCACTTATTAAGCCTAATGTCTCCACAGTGTTATCATTTCAACAGGCAGCCAATATAAAGATCCCTGTTAATCTGCCATACACTTTTTAAATTTCATACAAAGTGTTCAAAATCAGTGTGTATTTTCCATGCATAGCACATCTCTTTTGGGATTAGCCACTCTCAAATGCTCAGCAGTGACGTGTGGGTGGCGGCAAGCCTATTGGACAGTGTAGATACAACCAGCGCACATAAAAAGGTGGTTTTCTTCAGACAAAAGAGTATACAGGTCAGCTGTGACCCAGTTATTTACAAGGACATATTTGATCGTGTGTCTCCTCTGCTTGAACCTTGGTCAGCTCTCCGTCCTCAGGATGGGGTCCCACCAGCCTTATCATCTCTCCAACCCCACCTTGCTCCCTCCTTCCCCTGCCTCGTCAGGCTGGTCTCGTTTTCCTTCCTCAGACGGGCCAAACACGTTCCAGCCTCTGAGCCCTCGCACGTCCTGTTCCCATTGCCTGGATTGGGCCCCCCTCCTTTATCCCCACGTTTTGCCTGCCGCATGCCAAGCCATTTTGTCAGGTTCGGTATCATTTGTTCAGGGAGGTCTTCCCTGATCCTCATGCCCCCAGCTCCAGGCTCGATTGTGTTTCCCTGTTTGATGCTGTCAGGGAGGAAGAGCTCCTTCTGCTTACAGCACCTAGCACGATTCCAGTTATCTAGTTATCAGTGAGGTATTGTTTCGTGTCTCTCTACCCTGTTAGGTTGTGTGCCCCGAGAATGCACGGACCAGAGTGCTTTGTGTGCTTGATTTATGCACAGCAGCTCCCATAGTGGCTGCAGAAAATAGATGATCAATAAATACAAGATGAATGATATGGGGCTGAGATTCAGTCTTGTAGAGTCCCAGGGGCCCACACTGCTCCCTCCCGCCCCCCAAGGATCCAGACCCCTAACAGCGAGGCCAGGGGGCCAGCCCCGGTGGCCTGTGCCAGATCTCTCCTGCTTTCTTGCTGGCAGAGTCAGCCACTCCCTGTCTCTGTCTTGACTGGCTTTAGGTTGGCTGTAAATTATATTTTTGGTGGCTGTTAATAAAAATATAGGGCTGGGGGAAAAAAAAAAGACTTCTCCTAATAGAATTTTATTAAATGGCACTAGTTTAAAAATGTCTCGTAAAAAGTTAATTAATTTGGGATTTGGGGATGAAAGGCGTGATATAAATGTCAGTTATTATTATTACAATTTCAGCCTCACGCTTCTGCTCTTGATCCAGCCCCTGATCTGGAGTTTCTCCTACACCCAGGGACCGGCAGCTCTGCTGAAATGCTAGAGGCAAATTTGAGCTTTGGGGGTCCATCAGGGACAGAGAGGGGACTTCGCCAAGTTAAGCCGTTCTGTCTTTTCATCTAGGATCATGCAAGGCCTTGAGAGCTAGCGCCGCCGACTCAGGGCCGGGCGCAGTTTAGAGCAGGATGGTCGAGGCGCTGTGGGGAGCTCCAGGCCAAAGCAGCCGGGAACATCAAGGTCACATGCGTAGCCTGAGCCAGGTCACAGGATCCTGGGGTGGCGGCACTCTCAGGGACCTCAGAGGTTCCTGCTCTCGTTTTATAGAGAAGGAAACTGAGTTTGAAGAGGGGTGTTAGCTTGCCTAACCCAAGGTCACATAGCAGGTTAATTAAATTTACGGAGCAAAAGGCAGTGAAAGCAATTAGTGAAGTAGGGGAAACCTAAAAAAAAAAAAAAGATTCAGGCAATTTATAGGTGACAAGTCTAGAAACTGTTTTCCAAGGAAACAGGGAGTCCTGGGATTTCACGCGAGTTCACAGACACAGACAGCCCTTCACTCCTTCAAGACGCCCCATCTTCATTCCCCTGATGGCAGACTCGGTACCTACCGGGAGGGACTGCAGACCTGACCCCGTGTGTAATTACTTACTCGAGGTGGGGGCAGGTTGGGATGTTAATCATCGCCAGAGCCCCTTACATCTCTACCGAGGGTGGGCCGTCCTCTCTCGAGTGGGGGGTGAAAACACCCCTTGCAGGGCCGTGGTGGGGACCAGGGGGGGTGGCACAGCGTGTCGGTCTGGGCCGTGTTAGTGGCAGTGTGCAGCCCGGGGGTCTCGGGCCCTTACACTCCTCTGTGCTCACAGAACCGAAGGTGTGACTGGTGACGGGTCATCCAGGAGAGCCTTCTGAGGCCCCTGCTGGTGTTCCAGGCCCCCTGACCAGCGGCTGCTGGTTTCCGGTGATGGGCCCCCTTCAGTTCTTCCCTGCAGCCCGTTCATTCTGCTGGGCGTGGCTCTGGGAAGGGTCGCCTCCTCCTGGCTGGCCGTGGTTCTCCCGTCTTCGTTCTGTGTTGAGGATTACATCAGTGGCATCTGTCCTCTCTTCTTCCAAGTGGCGGCCTGCTGTTCCCGACACCTCTCCTCCCTCAGGTCATGTGGGTAGAGTGCCTGGTTCAGAGGAGGGGCTCAGGGCAGCTTTGTGGAAGGAAGGAAGGAAGGAAGGAAGGAAGGAAGGAAGCGACCAAGTTCATGCCCATTTGGCTCTCCTGACAAAGAATCTGTCCTGGGACCTTTTAGTCAATCCTTTCTTCAGTGGGTGGTTGGGGTCATTCAGGGAATTTGGGAATCGCACAGAGCTGAATTTGAACCTGGGCTCCGCTGCTCGAACAAGAAACTCAATCTCCGTCATCTCTGCTTCTTCGTCTGGTGATGGTTGTAAAATCCTTAGTACATCAGCTGCTTACCTAGTGAACACCGGGGTGGTACAAACGATTACAGTGTCCTCACGGCATTGGTGAGTTGGGTGGGACACCATCTTGGCCCTCCCAGAGAGCAGGTTCCTTGGGTATCCATCAAGTCCAGAGCAGGGCTTGGCACATAAACTCCTTCTAGAACCTTCCAGATCCCGTGGCCACATGCCAAACTGAACTGAGAATTCTGGCCTGTGTTATGAAGCTCAGGGGCAGGTCCTTGGGAGACCCTGTCTGGGACCAGGCCTTCCACGCCTGCCTGGCTGCTGTCTGCGGCCGCGCGTGGCCCTGACGCGGAGGCTTCTGAGCAGGTACGAGGTCTGTCCGCCTTTCAGAATGTGAAAACAGCCAGCCATTGTCTCCGCCGGAAAAAAAGTTCCATGGCTCTATTTTTATGTTTTCTTATAAATAAACTTTTACTCCCCCTACTCCCTCCCAAGAAAGCCACAGCCGCCTCAGACTTTTGAAGGCCTTTAAGTCGAAGGCCTGGAAGAATGTGGGGGAGGAGGGCGAGTCCAGGAAGTCCCCTTAGTTGCCATCTTGTTGCTGTTGACAAAGAGCGTCAGAATGGCAGCTCGTTGTTCCCTCGGTCAGTGGCGGCGCCGGGCGGATCGTGTGGAAGGAAACGGTGTGGGCCTCTCCAGGAACGGAGGAGCCGCCCCCCCGCCCCTCATCTTTATTGGATTTCAATGAGTCTTTCTGCTCTGGGTCATATGTGCAGCGCAGGCTCATAAATGGCGCAGCGGAATTTTCGCTCCCTTTGTACTGAGGGCCTCAAGCACCCTCCATGGCCATTGTCAACCCTGAATGGGGAAAATGCGGAAAACCTGGTAGAACTCCGTTCTCCCAGGCAGTCCCGAGATTTGGAATAGGACAGTTCTGCCTATGGGCACAAGCCGGTCAGAAGGTGCGTAATGGGAGGGGAGCAGAGACTGGGTCGCCCAACTCCGTGGCACTTGAGTGTCTCTTCTTCGCCTGGAAACCGAATCCTCACACTTGACTCTTCAAGAGACTTCCTGAGGGCACCCGGGGGTGACAGCTGTGCCGTTGTCAGTTCAGAGGAGAGGTGTGTGGCCATGGCAAGAAGGTTCTGGAAGGAATCTGGAGGCCCTCTTCTCTGATCCTGAAGCCGAGATATTTCAGACCAACACTTACTGGATTAAAAGGACACGTGTCATTTCATCAAGCCCACCTTGCAGTGGCCATTTAAGTGTCCCCTCTGTGGCATTTATCCATCCACATAACTTTGGGGCCCATCATGTGCCAGGCATTGTGCAAGGGGCTAGCCGGGTTGGGGGAGCGCATGGGAGTCTCTGGCATTGCGGCGGTTACAGGGGCGACAGCTTTAGAAGGGCAGTGCCCTCCTACGGACGAGGCGTGTATACACGGTCAGACCCGTCTGAAGTCATTGTCTCTGTACTCCCCGGCTTGGTAGGGAAGCACCCTGGCTTTCCTGCCTTTTGGAACTGGGGCGATGCTATGAGATGATCCACCTCCTCCCTGCCCCCCATGATGGGCAACTTAAGTACCCATCCGTGAGGACCCAGCGATTGGTCTCTGTTTCCCCGACTTCACAGTGGCAGAGATGCGGTTTGAATGCAGGCTCCTCAGCCCCCAGGCTGGATGGTGTGTGTGTGTGTGTATTAAACAGGATGGCGAGGAGAAGGCCCTGGAACAGCAAGGCCATCGTGGTTGCCCTTGAGATTGATTGCCTGGCTCTTGACTTAGGCCTTGGAGCTTCCCTTTCCTGGAAGGAGGCAACTTCTGGTTCCTGCACATGGCTGCCCGTGTCTGGAAAAAAGCAGTTAGAGAAGGAGCATTTCCACTGCCAGCCAGATGTAAGGGCTGGGTCTTCAGAGTAGAAGTCCCGTAACTTGAAGGGGTCGGTGCTGGAGGGCAGGAAGTGTCCTCTGACATGGAGAGGACTTCCCTGTCCTCCGCTCTTCCTCCACACCCCCTTTCTCTCTGTGGTCTGGACACAGGAGCTGTTCGTACAGTCCCTCAGGGGCATTTGGTGCTTCCTCACAGCTGGTTCCTCTGCCTCCTCACCACAAGATCGTCCCCACTTGAATGCCTCCATAGTCAAGGTGCTCACTTCCCTCTCCTGTCGTCCTCATTCGCTGCAGGAGAATGTTCCCTTCATGCCGAGCTCAGAGCTGCCTCCCCCTGCATTCTGTCCCCAGGACCCAGAGGCGTGTGCTCCCGCCTGCACAGGGCCGCTGTCCCCTAGCGAAGGGCAGGTTCCTGGCTCCGCACGGCCCGGCCCTGTCAGCCACCACCAGGCTCGTTCCGCCGACGTGTAAGTGTGTCAGTGACAATAATAGTGCAAAGGCTCCACATCCGAGGGCCTTTCTAGGATCGCTTCCTGATTAATTAGGTCAGCGTCTCCAAAATCAATTTCCAGTCAAGTCGCGCCGCCCGGGAGCGCCGCCGCCCGCCCGGCCGCGCGAGGGGGTTGGCGCGGGAGGCAATTCCCCGGCCTCGGCCGCCTTGGCTCAGGCCTCGGCTCTACCTGGGAAGGAAGTCACGTGACCCCTCTCTTCTGTGATTATCCCGACTTTTTATTTTATCTGCCCTCCCCCTCAAATCTTCCATTAAACCCCCGTAGATCCGGCTTCAAACAGGCAATTAGACTAACAACGTAATTATATCCCTCAATGCTAATTGTAACTGGTTTAGGGGAAAAACAAAGGGAAAGAGGCTTCAAAAATCTCTGGAAACTAAAAGCAGCCGTTACAGTTTCCAGGTATTTCTTGTCCCCGTGCCGTTCTTCGAGGGCCCAGGTTGCTGGCGGGCTGGCGTCTGCCTGGCTTTGGCCTTGACCGGGGCCTCCCGTAGGACAGACGACAGACGTAGGCCCGTTCCCTGCCTTCCTTCTGGGCCTCGTTTCTCTGACCCTGTGTCTCACCCACGTTTATCCTGGGGGAGCCGCTGGGAGAAGAATGAACAGCGAGAAGGTTGAAAGCGTTAGAGGAAGTGCCATGGCTGCTGGTCCCGGGGTTCTCCCTCGGGGGTGGGGG